>CM021317.1:1315128-1326579 GCA_010645155.1 Tigriopus japonicus | reverse complement strand
TTGAGCGAAGAAAGCAGCTTCCCCACTACTTTACTTTTGACTAGAAGAAAATGCAGATACACACGACTACCGATGAGCCTCATTGCCAGTTCTGATGAATGGTGTTCTAGGTCGGATAACGCCCACAAGGGTCTTTCTGGCGTTCTCAAGGTAGTGAATGACATCTGCATCCAAGCCCCGACAGTCGAAGTTTTCCTCCAGAGGATTTGTCGAGTCCGGGACCGTTGTTGGGAAAATGGGACTGTCACATCCCAGCGCAAACTATTTTTTTGAGAGGTTGTCAAGTTTCCTGGGTTCATTTTTTCAAAATAGACCCATAAATCGGAGGCAATCTCAAAATTACCTGAACCAACTTGTACTTCTGTACATCTTTACACTCCTTTCATGGGTTAGCTGATCATTTTGGTACCTGGATGCCAGATCTCGCTTATATTATGAGCGAGCTTCGACAATCAATACAAAAATACGAGACTTCTCAATGCCTTCCAAAACAGAATGGCTTTCAGGAAATGGAACAAAGTTCCCACATCCAGTTCCGTGGTTCAGTTTTTCGACCCTACCCTCAAAATTGAGTGTTGAAGCATGCATTATGCTTTTATGGGATAGGCTTTGTATGTACTGATCCAAAATGAGACAAATTTAGAGATGCATCAACTTTTTAAAACCGGCAATCAACAAAAAAGTGGCTCGCTCTCAGTGCCTCACAACCACAACGTCCTTTTGTACAACATATCAAGCTTGATGCCTCGCCATTCTTTGGGCTGTCCAAAATAGAACAGGAAATTTCCACTTTGTTCGATTTTAAGAACAATAAAGATATTGCAAGAGTGGCAGCTTGAAGACCCATAAACCTCAAAAGTTATCAGGGCTATTAAAGTTTAATTAAAACACCTAGTCGTTCGGATTTTTCCCCATCTTGATAATTCTTGTTTTCGCTCAGAGAGCATGACAAGCGAAACATGGTATTGATTTTATTGTCGAAATCTTGAATATAGTCCAACGTGACAAAATAGTAAAGTGAGTTAACTTCTCTTAAAAAGTTTCCTTTTTTCGACTTTAATATTTCAAATTTTTGAAACTCTAATCCATACACTTTTCCTCTGATGAAAACAAGCAATAGCTTATCCAGAATCTGAAGTGTTCCGAGTATCGGAATCGTGTCCTTTCATTATCATCAAACACTTTACAGTTTCTTTGTAGTTAGATTTCTCTCAGTGTTGTAGATAGTTTTTCCATTGAATAAATCAGTTGTTTCAACCCGCTACAAGCGTTCAGACGTGTGTTCTTGGTCGTCGATCGTGACGCTCTGTACATGGTCCTTCGAGACACTCCGTGGCTATTTTCTTCGGTGCTTACCGCTAAGACTCTGTACAATGAAAGATACTTACAGTGACATTTAGTGACACTTTGATATTCCTCGTTACCACAACCTAAAATCTAAGAACAGGCTTAACACTCTGTTACCAAGGCACACCCAAACCTCACCCTCCTTTGGGACGTGGGGAAGCGTTTGGGGTCATAGTTCTTGACCCCAATCCTTTGTTCGTTAACCCAAGCCTTTTGCATTGATCAACTTAGCCAAAACAACGCTTTGTAAAAGAGGCGTCGTTTGAATCAAGAAATTGGGGTGAACAAAACCACACTCTCAGTATTACAGTCCACACTTTTGGGTATGGATAAAAGTCCGACCAAGCAGAATCAATTGGATCTTTTACTTCAACGCAAACCACCCTCAAAAATGGAATCTAGGAAAGGTACCAGTCAGGAGATCGCACCCAGTGCTAGTTCGTCCGAAATTGGAGAGTTGAAGAAAAAGCGATCCTATGCACTAGGAGTTTTCACCCGAATACTCCACAAAGCAACAACCATCGTCGACAACAGTGAGGCCGCTGCTTCAGATCCTTCCGACAAGTCCTCTCTTGCCACCAACGCCAGTTTGGAAAGAATTTTGCTTTCCACGAAAGCAGCAATTGGCAAATTGAATCAATATGCCATGGAGGTGTATCTCCAAACCTCAGAGGAAGAAGACCGGGATTTCATGGATGTGTATGAAGACAACCTTCTCCAATTAGAGGCCAGAGCGGAGAGCCTAACTCTTCAGGGGGAAACCTCGACCCCAAGTCCCGAGAGCAAAGGTCCTGGGCATTTCAACTTTGCACGTGTGTTTGGTGCCAACTTCGACGTTACCAAAGTAGTGCCCATCTTCAGTGGTACGGATGTGATTCTGTACAGACCATTTCGATCAGCATGGAATAATGCTGAAACCACTTTGGACAATTTGGGCCGATCTGGCATTCAAAAGTTGCAAGAACTTCGCAAAGTGCTCACAGGTGAGGCCAACACTGTCATTGCATCTCTCACTGACATCGATTCAAATTACGAGAGGGCTTTAGAACATCTGGAGACTATGTATGGGGACAAACACGTATATGTGCGTGCTGTAGTCGAAAAACTTTTGGATATGCCACGTATGCAAAATAATCCCAAAAGCATGAGGGAAAGTCAAGCATTAATGATGGCTACAGACGAAAGTCTTCGAGGGCTCAATCTTGGGGCTAATGATGTCGCACTGATCTTATTCCTCGTTATTTGCGAAAAGAAGCTCTCGGATGAAGTCCAAAGGGCTTGGATCAAGTTTAAGGGCACTAAACGAGATCCAACAGCCCCATTGGGCACAAAGGTAACCCGTGACGATCTGTATTGGGTCATCCAACAACAGTCAAAATTAACATACCAATCTCCAATTCCGCGAGAACGAGAACGCCCAAAGCCATCAGCGCCAAAGTCCTTCACTTCAACCCTGGCTCCAAATCAAGACCCCCAAACATCCATATATCCATTCTGTTTCTCCAAGTCCCACAAGCGGGGAATCGATTGTCACAAATTGAAGGCGGCTTCTGTGACACGGAAGGAAGTCAATCAGGCGATCACAAAACACAAGTTGTGCACATTATGTTTAACACCTGGCCATTTACCCAAACAATGCAAGGTGGCAAAACCGTGTACAGTGCACAATAAGTTACATTGCAAGTTTATTTGCGAAACGGCTCCCGAATCCTCGGCGACTACTTTGGCTACCACAGATGTGAATACTTCTAATACGTTACCGAGCTCGCACCACTTATCGCCATCATCAACGTACAAGCCCATGCATAAAGTTTTATGCAACACGGTCACTGCATACGTGTTGAATGAGGCCGGGGACAAAGCCAAGGTTCAAGCCATATTGGATTCTCAAAGCCAACTTTCTATCTTGCAACGCTCAATTGCTGACAAATTGGGCCTTAACGAAGCACGGTGTTCCGAATGGCGTTTTAGGTTTGAATCAAAATACCCAAAGACACCATGGCACTTTTTGGACCCACAATTCAATGGGGAACAACTTTACTTTTATTGTATTATACAAGATTAGGTCCAGGGAAAAAGTTATATACCTAAAAATCTAATAAATATAACATTTTTTCACAAACTATTTAATCCATATTTAGAGACCATTTAGTTACCTAATGAATTCAAATTGAATAAAAATTCATTCAGCAGTAACTGAGTTATTTGACTTTGAATAGTCCATTTTGGACCCCAAAAAGCTGAAAAACGCTACAGTTATATGAAAAAACAAATTCCCAAAGATTTCACATAGTTTTTCAATATTGCAAAAATAAATGATTTTTTTCAACTTTTGGAACTTATGTCAAAATAGCTCAAAATAAGAAAAAATATCACTTAAAAGGTATTTAAAATACATTTTCCAATAAAAAACTTTTGCAATATCAAAGACACTCAAAGTTGGGTAATAATTTAAAGTTTTAAAGAAATCAGTTAATGTTTCAAGTTTCGATTTTAGTCCATTTTGAATATGGTCCTTCTAGAAATCGTAATTTTGGATATGACTCTGTTAGACATTTTTATTTGTAATTTTGGCACAACACACATCATAGCGTACCCTAAATTGTTATGAAAATAACTTTCCAAAAATCTTATTTACGTGCATTTTAAGTGATATTTTTTCATATTTTGAGCTATTTTGACATAAGTTCCAAAAGTCGAAAAAAATCATTTATTTTTGCAATATTGAAAAACTATGTGAAATCTTTGGGAATTTGTTTTATCATATAACTGTAGCGTTTTTCGGCTTTTTGGGGTCAAAAATGGACCATTCAAAGTCAAAAAACTCAGCTGTTGCTGAATGAATTTTTATTCAATTTGAATTCATTAGGTAACTAAATGGTCTCTAAATATGGATTAAATAGTTTGTTAAAAAATGTTATATTTAATAGGGTTTTAGGTATATAACTTTTTCCCTGGACCTAATTTTATATAATACAATAAAAGTAAAGCTGTTCCCCATTGAATTGTGGGTCCAAAAAGTGCCATGGTGTTTTTGGGTATTTTGATTCAAACCTAAAAAGTCATTCGGAACACCGTGGAAGAGCAATGCACATTGGCGATGTCCGTTTCCGGTGGGAAAAAGATCACAATCCGTGGACAACGCAAAGTGATCATTCGTCTTCAGCCATTGGATGAAACGTACACTTCTCCGGCATTTGAGGCATGTACGTCACCGAAAGTTACGGCTGATTTGCAACCATCAGCGTATCAACCTCATTTCTTCGACCACCTGCAAGGTATACACTTTGCTGAAGGAGCCATTCCCACCTCAGTGACACCCGTCACACTTTTAGTGGGCGAACCTATGTTCACCCACCTTTTACAAGGTACACCGATTCGAAATGGGCTTCATGAGCCTGCAGCTATCTTCACGAAGCTGGGAACGGTCCTAGCAGGAGCGGTCCCTTCAGCCGACAACCAGTCGGAAGTGTTCTCTTTCAGCATTGTGTCAACAAATGAAGAAAGGGACAGTATTGAGCAATTATGACTCATGGACTCTATAGGCATTTCATCGGATCCATCCCACATAATCGAAGAAGACAAATCATTATCATATGAAAATAATATTGCTGTAAATCTCATGAAAGACTTAACCCGCTATGATAGTGACCGCAAAAAATATTTCACTCAGCTTCTTTGGAAGCAGTCGCAACACTCCCTGACAGATAATAACTTTGCAAAAAGCCTTGCAGTTTCGAAATCTATTACTAGCAAATTGGCAAAAGATGCCAACAAATTGCAAACAGTAAATCAGGCATACGAACAATTTCTACGCAACAATTATGCAGAAGAAATCACGAACGGTGTCACACCTCCGGACAGTGCCTATTACTTACAAACACACCCAGTCTTTAAAGGCACATCGACATCCACACCAGTTCGTATTGTTCACAATGCCGCCTCTCCAAACAGGCAGGGACACACGTTAAATGATCTGTTGTATGCCGGCCCCAACTTAATTCCAGATCTTGTGTCTGTCTTAATTCACTTTCGCTCCAAACAAACCACAGTAATTTTAGATATTTCAAAAATGTTTTTAAGTATTGGTATTGAAAATGACAATGATTACTTACGGTTCATGTGGACACCTTCCCCAAATGGCCCTACCAAAGTACTTTGCATGCTTGTGCTCACTTTTGGTGTGGTTTCTTCACCTTTTCAAGCCATTTGGGTTGTCCAGGAGCATGCTAAAAGGTTTCAGAAAGAATACCCATTGGCTGCAAAGGCTGTCAAAAGAATGTATGTTGACGATCTTGCCACAGGATCTACAGATACTGCAAGTGCCAGACAACTAGCCAACGAATTATTTTCTCTTTTTAACTTGGCTAGTATGAAAACTCATAAATGGCTATCAAATGACCCTGAAGTCCTGTGTGACATTCCGTCGGAACTAAGGTCTGAAATTCATACCACGAAAGTTCTTGGAGTGCCATATGATAGCAAATCTGACGAGCTAACATTTAATTTTTGGCCTAATCTTAAACTCGACACTGGCGCTCGTCCCACCAAACGCTTAATTCCTAAAACGGTTGCGCAATTGTTTGATCCACTAGGCATGATATCTCCATTCATTGTGGTTTCAAAAATACTTCTGCAGAGGTTATGGCAAGACAAAGTTAATTGGGATGACGCCTTGTCAAGAAATCATGAATCTATATGGTCACGATGGGTTACGGACATTAGTGCATTATCGTCCCTGCATGTCCCCCGTTGTTTAATTCCTCAACCATCTAAACCATTATTCATAGCTGCGTTTGGCGACGCTAGTACTTCTGCTTATTGTACAGTTGTGTTTGTTGTATGTGAGGATTCATCGCATCAGCGAAAATGTGCGCAAGCCTTTGCGAAAACACGAGTGAACCCTCTCCAATTTGTCAGAACCGGACTTCATAAGCACGAAACCATTGCCCGATTGGAACTTCTTGCTGCAGTTATCACAGCTAGATCCGCTGTGTATGTGTCTGAAGCATTAAACATGGTTCTACCAATATTCTGCTTCACCGACTCAAAGGTCACTCTCTGTCGTTTGGCCAAAGGCCCCAATCCTTACAAGATTTGGGTCGGTTCCCGTATAAAAACAATCATTGACTTGGTCCCTCCATCCCATTGGTTCTTTTGCCCGGGAGAGGTCAACCCCGCCGATGTTGGATCAAGAGGTTGTTCGGTCCCGGAATTACTCCACCACAATTTATGGTGGACAGGACCAAAATTATTGCACAACGATATGTCCTCATGGAAGGGAACATCTCAAACAGACATTTCGAGAGAGGAGGCAGAACTGCAAGATAGTCCAGAAATCAGCAAGACGATCGTGCAAGCTCAGGTATTACTCACACAAATCGATCTAGACATCCTTCACCGATTTGAAAGCTGGCACTCAATAGTACGTTTACTTGCATGGGTACTTCGATTCCTCAATGCTTTGGGCCTTGAAATTCCTCCATATCCAATGTCATTCATTGGCAAGTGTATAAAGCCTGACGAATATCGTCTCGCGGAACACTACTGGATTCGATTGGCCCAGAAAGAAGCATTTTTCGAAGAAATTTCCCGTCTAAAGCAAGGGCTGACAACGTCAAACACGTCAACATTAAGAAACGCCTTACCAGAGCTGGACCCCAAATTAAATTTGCTCGTAGCTCACACTCGTCTCGGCGAGGAGCTCATCATTCTTCCTAAGCACCACACCGTCACCGAGAAAATTATTCTTCAAATCCACAAGGACAATTTCCATTTGGATGTGACACATTTAAATGCCTTTATCCGTAGGCGCTATTGGATTCAAGGCTCTAAACGAGAGGTACGACGTGTCGCCCGGTTGCGCCTCAAACCACTTTGCAGAAAATTGGTGCCACGACAGGAACAAATGGGACCACTCCCACAACATTTACGGGTTGACGAACCGTCCGGATTCACAAACATTTCCGTAGATTTCTTTGGGCCCCTGCACCCAACTGACTGTGACAAGGCTTATGGGTGTATCTTTACATGTCTCTACAGTCGAGCAATTCACTTGGAACTCACTCCAGACTTAAGTGCAGAGTCATTCATCGAAGCATTTCGTAGACTTATTGCACGACGAGGTCAACCGAACATTGTCTAAAGCGACAATTTCAAGGGTTTCAAAGCAGCAGACAAGGAACTTCGACATCTATACTCATCCATGGACAAACCGAAAATCAATCATGCCTTTCCCACAATTGAGTGGATCTATAGCATAGATTGTGCCCCATGGACAAACGGAGTTACCGAAAGACTGATCAGAACGGTAAAAACTCCGCTACGAGTGATGTTACAAAAGACCGCATTGTCCTTCCGCCAACTAGAAACCTTAATCAAAGAAATAGAGGGCATGGTCAACAATCGACCCCTCGCAGTTTCTGAAGACCGACACGAGCTCCATCCCATCACTCCGGCGCACCTAGTGATAGGAAGAAGGATGGATCTTTTACCTAACGACAATGCCAAAATGAGTGAGCGTCCGACAGCGCAAAAATGGTAACACCGGACAGCTCTTCTGAACCAATTTTGGCGTCGATGGTCCAACGATTACCTATTGGAACTCCAGCCAACGCGCAAATGGCATCATGGACTAAATTTTGAGCTCACAACCAATATGGTAGTCATGGTGAGAGATAAGAATTTATCCCGCCAAGATTGGAAACTTGGTGTCATCACGGATCTTCATAAAAATCCGCAAGGGCTTATCCACAAGGCCACTATTAGAACTATCTCGAACAGGAGGCAAAAACCGTTGCATATTATCAGACATGTCCGACAACTCAGCATCCTAGAGGCTCTTCTAGCGGAAAATAAAAAGGGTAGAGGAAATGGACTTTAACTCAGTCAACATCCGTCTAGGACGCTATCATCATGTTCGCATGTAGCCTCCTCCTCTTATCCTGCACTATGCCACTTACAATGGCAACAGTGCGAATCCATCCCATTCCGAGGAATCACACCGCACATCTCCATCTCCATCCAATCATGGGCGTCGTTGGATATGGTCATGTGGATTTCCGGCTTAACTTAAGCCATCTCATTGAAATCCCACTTCAAAGGACCAAGGACTTGGTGTAGGTGTACCAACAAGCTGCTAGTGGCGAGTTCCTCGAGAAACCACCCGCAGATGTAATCACCAGTTTGAAAGAACAGGAACGAAGTCTCAACGACATGTGGTCTACTGTGTTCGAGATCCTAGGCGAACCACTCAACATACACAAGATCGTGAAGAGGTCAATCTTCCTCCCGTTCGTAAACTTCATTGGGAACATCGTGAATTTAGGTGCGACACTAGCAGTTGGAATAGCCGTGCGATCGGTCCAACATCGCGTGGAGCTAGCTGCTCAAGATATCACTGCTGTGAAGAAAACCCAAGCTCATTTCGTACAACAACTAGCACATATCCACGCTGAAAGCCATAGCCGAGCAATCATTTCGGCTGCACGGTCTCGGCTATCACATGAACGAATTTCTGTTCTTCAAGTGGAACAAGGACTTCGCCAACTTCTTCTACATCGGTTTCCAAGTGGGCTTGTGGCGGGACCCCTCGCTTTGATCCAGTTACCACCCGGTTGTTTTTTGATAGGGCCTCAATACTCCGCTTCCTCTCCATATCATACTGAGAGTCTGATAATGAATGTGACGCTTAAGGAACTTTCCTCTCCTGCACCATCGATACCTAAGGACCTTCTATTGGCAACTATCTCAAAATCAAAGAGGACGGAAAAAATTCACATCTTAACAATGACAATATTCATCATACTATATTATATGTATTTATTGTGGCTATGTTTGTGACCCTCCTTGGGTTGATATGTTTTCTTTGCATGAAGTCCATGCAAGCTGTTGCTTGACTTCCAGCCGGGAGTGTTCCGAGTATCGGAATCGTGTCCTTTCATTATCATCAAACACTTTACAGTTTCTTTGTAGTTAGATTTCTCTCAGTGTTGTAGATAGTTTTTCCCTTGAATAAATCAGTTGTTTCAACCCGCTACAAGCGTTCAGACGTGTGTTCTTGGTCGTCGATCGTGACGCTCTGCACATGAAGAATACATGTGTTTGTTCGTGCATTCTGATATTTTCTAGTCATTTTTTGCCAACTTTAGTTATTAATCTCTTTATCTGCAACTAAGATAACTGAGCGAACAAAATAACAATCATTCCTGACATAAAAAACCATCATCAAAGTCAATTCCAAGGCTGTAGACCTCTTGGGGCTTATGCTGTCAATAAACAATCTTCATTACAGAGGTTTTAAAAGTGCAAGGAAGTGATGGCGTTAATGAACAAAGTTAAGGAAACCTTTTGCATCTTTTGCGATCTTGTGTCAGGTTAAGGGTTCTCCTAAGGATTCTATCCTGGATTCTCTCTTCTTTGAACATATTCTGAAAGGGTTTGCGGGTTCCAATATTGCATCTGGGGCTACTGGAGTGGTTGGAAATGGCCTTGCTAAGATGAAGAGAGAACGTATTGAAAAATAGAACTACATTTTGGCACTTTTGCTTTAGATGAGCACCGATTTGCTTTGCTTGAATATTAAAGTGTTAAACAAGTTCTCTTTATTATTGTTTCGATCCTTCCAAAAGGGCCGGAGAACTTTATCAAAGTGATCAATAAAATGTTTGGTTTGACCGAAATCTTTTGGAAACAAGAGTATCGTGTCAATTAAGACTCGGATAGATTTGGAAAACATAAAATAAAGACTTCTTCGAGGCATTCTTACGAATAAATGTCGGGCGTCTATTCCTTCAAAGCCCTCAGATCTCGTAGATATGAATCGTATAATGACTAACATTTGGGAAACCGTCCCAAACAAGAGATCAGCACGCTTTATCTGAAACTGCATTATTGCGTTACGTTAAAGTATGAAAACTAAAACCATTTCAACATGCTTAATCTAAGCTTAAGTCGAGCTAAACTGGTTTCATTCTAGATCAGTTGTGTAAAGTTACAAAAATGAAATTAATAAGGCGACACCTTTAGATTACTGTAGGCTTGAACCCAGTTAAGATTAGCATTTGAAAATAGAAACTATTTCAAGCAATCAAGAAATTGAGCATCATCCTTTCATTGAATGGCAAAAGATTTAGATTCTAAGACATACTTACCACCACGAGAACTACTCCTCTACTCTCCCAGTTTAATGGAGACTGCTAGTTTGGAAGCAAGCGATCGCCATAGAGTTCTTAAGATGTGAGATACCCGAGCAAGCTGGCAAAGAAATTTCTCTGCCGGCACCAAAAACAACTAAGCTTTATTAGCTACTTGGTGAAACTCACCCAAATAAGTTTTATTCCCCAATGTTTGTACTGTAGTTGTCCACTTGATTGGACAAGTTCTTTTCGGTTTTCAGAAACATTTACACTTTCATGCAACTTGGGATAAGTTTTTGCAACAAATCCAGCAATCAAAATGTCGGCAATGCCCACTCTATGGTCCGCTAAGGCGATCACCAACGACCTTCGAACTAGAGGGCTAAATCTACTTCGAACAAGGAGAAAAACATCTGGTCTACTCTGCCCTCCTAAAACAGTGCTGCTGGTTACAATATCAAAGATCAAATTTCAACACGGTCAAAATGCGCCACGCTACGAGCAGAAACTGAATCATAATCTGCCAAATATGAACATTGCTGTCCTCAAGACCTAGTGTGAAGAAAGTTGAGAAACTGCAATGAAACATGATCCGCCAATTTGCAAGATGTAATTATTTTTCTTGCTCTGAAAGATATTCTTTGACAGTTATTTTGTGTTGCTGCTCAAGGGCAACCTTGAAGGTAAGTTTAGTTAAGAATGTTTAACCAAGAGGAGTCAAAGCTCTTTTAAAACCTAGAGGTGATCATAACAGAGCAAAAAGCTGAAAAAATAATGAAAAAAATCTAAGTTAAACGTAGGGCCAAAAGAGAGTGTCTTCTGCTAGAAATGAGTAAAAATAGTTTGTTTTTCTGCTCGCTTTGTCACTTGATAGGCCAAATTCATTTTGGTCTGGTTAGAGTATTATAATAACAGAGTACGGTCATAAAGTGCGCCATCTAGTGGATTTTATGAGGCAACAGCTCGC
>CM021317.1:1278333-1314810 GCA_010645155.1 Tigriopus japonicus | reverse complement strand
TCTCGATATAAGAAAAATCTCGATACAAGCAAGATTATGCCGCTGACAGAAAAGTTTCTTATATCGATACTGTATGAACAAAACTTAAACACAAGAAATTTAAATATCAAGAGCTAGAAAATAGTCAAAAATTTACTTGTGAAAATGTGTTACTATATCTGAAATGTTTTCCTTTTTGCGAAAATCATTCATAGACCTTGAAAAACTGTAATATTTGCAATCAGTACAATCAAACAATAAAATAAAAAACTTCCAAGCTTTCTCACCACGTTAGAGTTTCACATTAATGATGCAAGCTCAAAATGTCAAATAAGACGCAAAAAGTTAGTATAGTGAATACATTAAATGTCCGTCGAGTAATCACAAAACTATCTCAGCAGGTTCCCCAAATCGTGCACATATGACTAGTATACTTAAAAGGAACAATTACAATTATTTTTCAACATCCTTGAAATCACTCGGGAATTCTGTTTAACTATTTTTTACGGGATTTTAGCAGACTTCAGAGAAAGTCTGTTTTTGTTTCTGATTCTGGCAAGAATACAATTTAATGGTACGACCCAGCAAAAACGTATCGTCACATGCGATAAATACTATTTATGCACATGCAAAGGAAGGGAGTAATGGCCAAAATCCGGCGGAGGGAGTTTCATTTTATTGGCGACCCGAGGGCGTCAGCCCGAGGGGCGTCAATTAAAATGAAACGAGTGATGTCGGATCTTGACCATTCCTCCCTTCATTTGTGGGTGCATATGGTATTTTGTTGACCAACTTATCCTTTTTGGGACTTCTGTTACAATTTTTCAACCCTGAAAATCAGTTCAACCACGGACATTCGTACTATCCAACTAGCATGCTTTGCTTACTCAATACCGGTATTAGGAGCAAGCTCCGTTCACCTCAAGTACATCAGTTGGTGTGTTGGCTACGCAGTGCCATGGTATAAAAGCTTAACACCACTTCTTCAGTGGATCATTCCCCGTCAATGAGACGGGGGCGTCAGACGTGCAAGTTATTAGTATGTCTGAGATGTAAATGTAAAGGCATGATTCATCCATAGGGCAATAAAGTGATTGGTAGGGTAATAAAGTGATTGGTAGGGTAATAAAGTGATTTGTAGGGTAATAAAGTGATTGGTAGGGTTATAAAATGATTTGTAGGGTAGTAAAGTAAGTTGTAGGTGAATAATATTTTGGACCTGACCTCTTTGGGCTGGGAGGAAGTCTCATAAAAGGAGAAGGCGGTCAATAAAAATATTGGTCTATCTACGAATTTGAATTCGCTGATCGTGCTTCTTCCTGTAGGTAAGGTTGGTCTGGGATGGTCTGTAGGAAATTGTCCAAAACGTGTTTAAAATATTAAGTGGGTCATATACATTGTAATAAATCGTATAATGTTGCAAAGCGCAGTGAATTGTATAGAGTTGGAGCTCAAAACAATACGAAAACTATCTCCGATGGTAGGTTTAATTTTATTTCACAACTGATTCCTCGGCACGTATTCTCAACTCGAACTTGGTGATTGAAGTCCTACTACAAGCACAAAGTCGCACTTCGACCCCATCTTGAGGACATAGGCGTAGGAGGTGTGGTTTATTTGGGGGGGCAACACCAAATTTGCCCGAATTTCACAATTTATTTGCGATTAATTATTGTCTGGTTCTTCAGTATTTTTACTATCAATCTTGTTATTTAATATCATTTTTCCCCTCCCCGAATGCCCAAATATCTCAACTGATTTGCCCGAATTTTAGCAGTCTCCAGAGGCCAGGGGGGGCAGTTGCCCCCCCTGCCCCCCTGCCTCCTACGCCTATGCTTGAGGATCGAACTGGAAAAAGTGGCATTATCGAACCTAAGTTACACTTCAAAGTTCGATCCTGGCTATCCGTATTCTCAGTCTTTTCTCATTTTCCCCTTGAGTTCGATCTTTGAAGATTAGTTCGACCAGTCTTTGCTATAAAAAAACGAGATGGAAACTACGCATTCAAAGTAAAGAAAGCTTTGCCAGACCAACGATAGATGTTATAATGTAGACGATTGTTTGAGCCAAAATGAGAACAATAGAGAGCTTTTCTGTGCACCCAAAGATTTCCTAAGTGGTGTCGAATTTCATCGTTTTTTTCCGGTTATTGATAACAATAAATTATACTGTGGATAAAGTTGCCCAGTTTTCAAAATTGCTTAAATACACTAAATATGTAGTGTGTTATGAGAAAATAAGTCTCGAGAAGGTTCCCAAACAAAACAAAGTGTCCCTAGGGTTATCAGAGTTAAGGGATCCAAAAAACGTAATACATGGTTCTATTGGTATTAAGATAACCTAAATTATGTTATTGAATCAACAGTACATTCATTCAATATCTTTTTTTCAGTTTCTGGAGTGAAAACTTGCATCTTTAAAACTCGATAGGGGATAATACAAATGCATGAATTGTAGCACGTTGTGAATAAAAAATACTGATTTTAGGCAAAGAACGGGACACGATCCAGTCTGTTCAGTCAAGGATATTAAATAGGAGTGTTGTGGGTTCTTGGGTTGAAGAAAGGAAATTTTGGTAGGGGCGTTCCATACAAGGTACTTTTTATTCCCATCAAAATCATGCTCCATTTTTGCTTCTTTCAGTGTTTGCATAAGACAATTGGGTGATAAGGGATGGATTTGGAAGCGGAGCCTATGGTCCATTTTTATCCACAAATCTCTTTTGATTCCACACTCATGCGTTGAAGGGTCATTTATGTATTTAACGCCTTTTTTATGGTTCCGATCACCTTGGAATTTGATCGAGTCGGTGTTCATTTTCTTCGAGAGTTCCTGCTTTAAGTCGTTTTTGAATAAGTTGGACTTGAAAATCTTCGAGAATGTGACTTCCAGTTCGATCTTGAACGAGTCCGACTTTGGTACTTAAAGTCGGGCTTGAGGTTGTACTTGAAGTGCGGAATAAGAATGCGGGCCCTGTACTTTTTTCACTCAGATCAAGAAGCACGGAAATCATGGATGGAGTGGGAGGCTAGAAATGAGAATTATGATTTCCAGTAAAAGCAAACTATTTGCGTTCTTCTGCAAACGAGACCTGGTTTGCATTGAGAAGAACACGTATTTCAAATTTCAGGCCAATCGAATGCCGGAGTGAAAAGTTATGCCTTCTCAAACTTATGTACTGAAGAGAGCATAGAATTAATGAACTTGCCCTTTTGTGGTAAAACGATTACGACAAAAGGGCTAGCTCAGTCATTCTCGGTAGGATTCCAGTGTTTTTTGCTTAGATGTAACTGCTGATGCTTAAGCTGTAGTGCTTGAAGTGCCATCTCTTGCCCTCAAAATGATCGCCTTGTCGACTTATTGAAGACAAGCAACAATCACGGCCATCTGGTTGAGAAAACTATTTTGGATGTTTCGGCGAGATTTTTTACCCTCCTTCATGGTCAAACAATATGCCTTAGCAACTCTTAAACGCAATAGTGTCATAGCTGATATCAAATAGACTCAAAATATGAAGAGAAATTTCTTTACGAAGTAAGTTGTATTTCTGTCATCGAGATCAATACAAGTTCAACTCTAATTTTCGGAGACTGTGCCCTTGTTTCGTCTCCATCTAGTTACGGATTTTTAAGCTGCCATAAAACTCATTTATTGCCAAAAGCCGTTTTTGCATTCTGGGCCAATCAGAGAAAAATTGAATCAAACTAGTTGTCTGAATGGCAATTCAAAGAAAACCTGCTTAATTTCAACTTGAGCAACTGACCTTTGTGGCAATAAAAGTAAAATGAAGCATCAAGCAATGTGCGCTTTCCCTAAAGAGCAAGTGAACCTTTTGGGCGATTGTAGGGCCAATTAAAATTTGTTCAATTATATTACAATTACTTTTCCACCTACATAATAAGTTCTGGAATTACAAATTTCGCAGTTTTTCCCCCGCCCACCAAATATTTTTATGTTTAAACTGATTCCCAAAAAGCTCATAGGTATGTGATGCTCGATGCACATTTTGCACTGGAAAAGAAAGGAATTAAAGCTCGGTTTGAAAATATCATGTAATTGAAATATATTTGAATCTAATTCAATTACTTTTAGAAAGTAATTGTAACATTTGAAAATACAGTAATTGTAATTGTATTTGATTTCTTTTGAGACCAATATAATTGTAATTGCAATTACACTTTAGAGGTAATTGACACAGGTCTGCCAACATCAAACACATGGGCAATTTAGATTTTTAAAGTGATTTTTGCAAACATATTAATTTTGCAGTCAGTTGCTTTTGGTTTCGGTTTCTAATGCAACTGAAGAGCTGAAAAGCTATAAGATGTGTTAGAGTTATGAGCGGCACTCTTTGGAACCATGCATAGGTTGAGTAATGATATTTTGTTTTTTAGTCCAACCACCCAAATCATCTAAAGCAGAAAAACACCATAGAGAGAAATATAATAGGGTCGAAAAGCACGAAAGCGTTCAAACATATGATTGGGAAGCCACGTGTAAAACCTTTTTTGTTAGGTTTAGTCAAATTTGGTTGTCTGTCGCTTTAGATTTCAAGTAAAACCGGCCATTCCCAGACATAAATCAAGTACATCTAGATGACGAGCACGGTCGACCAAAAATCGAGTAGATTTACCACACAGAAAAGAGGAGGACCATTTTCCATGTTTTCCCCCCTTCTTCTTATGTACTAAATCAGGAACCACTGTACGTCAGGACGAATTTCAAAAATACACACTGGGGCCGATCATTGTACTTAAATGTGAGGTTTTTGCAACAAATGTATTGTTCCGTTGAATTTTCATTGTATTAGTCGGACCCAGTGTGTATTTTGAAAGTAATCCAGGCTTGAGCCATCCTTGACTAAATCGACTCGATCTTGGTCGGCCGTGTTCAATCCAGTAAATTCTAGAAATCCCGGCATGATTCAGTCGCTGTTGACTAAATCACCCCCCCAGAAAGCATGTACAGTCCAACGAATACGTTAGTGCGCAAATGTGACTTTGCTGAGTTGGCAATGAAGCTTGAATTAAAATTTTTGTCGCCCTCTTGTTTTTTACCTTGGAAATTATTTCCCCAGTGCGCCTTTAAGTGCATTCAGCACGAAGTATTTTCAACTTAACAATTGATAGTGGTCCAGTCAACAGTAATTGTGTGTAATGTAAAATGCCTTAATTTTTCTTAATTTAATCTTAAAATGCCTTATGCCTTGGTGGCATAATCTGGTTGGACCCAGATTACGCCACCATGTTACTTGCAAACAATATGCAGTTTCCTATATAGATGTATGATCCAATGAAAAAAAATTGTAGCAAATTGACATTTGTAATTGACGATAGTAATTAAGGGAGGGGGAAAAAGGTGATAAAAATGGTGTTTTTAGTCACAAAGAGTTGGAAAAATCAAGCAAAATAGTTGATAAAACATCCTAAAATAGTTGAATAGAGTCAATCAATTAACGGGTGAAGTAACAATAATGGCAAATTCTGGTGTGCAACATACCTAGTGGCATTTGCATATTTTCCATACAATTAGCATTGAATGGATTAGTGCGGTTAGAAGAATTAAGCTAGGATTTTTTGGGGCCAAATGACTAGAGGTGGGTCAGATCTCAGGCTTTGGTGTTCAAAGGCGTGAATTTTGTTGCACAAGGGATTTTTTTTTTGTACCTTCATCTCATGTGCTTTATAAACTAAAATTTTAATGAAGATCAGAAACTTTCAAGAAACCTCCATCAAATTTGTTGAAGGGTGAGTCTAGGCTCTGACATATCCCTAGCCATTTGGCCCCAAGAATTCCTAGCTGAATTTGTCCGACCGCACTAATCCAATACAACATGGAGCAGTGATGTGAAATCTGGGCTTCAGTAGGTTTTTCACTGGAGAATGCAAGGTAGTGTCACCCATTGGGCAATTCACGTTTTGCTTGCGTAGTTAGGCAAACACAAATTTGAGTTTGGTTTGCAACCCTGCTTGAAGTCACACAAGTTAGGGACGCCTTTTGGTGCTCCTTACTGAAAAACCGGTTTTAGCAGATTGGCAAACAGAGGGGAATACGATTTTAAAAAGGTTAATTGACGACCACGGCTTATTGCCTTACGTAAAAATGGCTTGCCAAAGTGCAAAGTCACATCACTAGTAGGGAGTCGTTCCACTGAACAATCATGTGATCACGCACGAACCAAAAACCGTCAAACAAACCCGTAATAGTTGAAATACGTGAAATAGTTTGAAATAGTCAAATAAACCCAAATTAGTCATAAAAGTTCAAAAAGTTAAATAACTTTTCCCCCAGCCCTAATAATAATGTTTAATGCGACAAAAGGGCATGTCAGGTCTTATAAAGTGTTGTATAAATGTGTTGAAACTTGGGAGTCACGCTGCATTTGAGAAGGCTGAATGCATTGGTCTGAGTGCAGTACAAAGAGGGATGAAAGAGCAACTACTCACGAAAGTACTTCAAACCAGGGAGATACAAACCTTCCTCCATCTACTGTATAATAAATGCATTTTTTTCTCAAAGCATGTCACGAATAAGATTTTAAAAGGAGTTCTTATGATGTTCTTTCGTAAAAAGAGAAAATTCTTCACACAAAACCCATTCTTTTAAAGTTAATGGGTAAAATGTGCACATCAATCAAAATCTGAATATGAAATCCTTCAATAGGTATCACCCTGATCATGAGGAAAGCAACAAAGGAGAGGTTATCTCTCATGGTGACTAAATGATAGTGGTACTGGGTTGGTTAGTCAAGATGTTCAGGGGCACAAACAATTTTCATTTAACAGGAAAGTCAATTAAAGGAGTAAAGCTTTTGACAATATACAATCTAGGGTTTAAATAATAGAAAACGTGACGTTCCCCACAAGGATTAGGAGAGGTAAAGAAATAAATATTTCTTAGTCACCCTTCCGGAAAAATAGGCTTCTACGCACTTACAAAACGTTTCTTATTTCTAGAAAATACTGGCCCGTCCAGTCGAATTATGCTTAAATAGCCCACCCACTTTCTAACTGCGCCATTCTTTCACCAACTATCAAGTGAACAACATCACCTGCGTTTTAAAGTGTCTTCTCTAATCATGGATATCCAGCCCATTTCAACCTACTCCATCCTTGAACCACCTCTCTTGGTATTTTTTGGGGTGACTTGACTACCGATTGGGCGGGATCTAATTTGATCATTCTAAACCTTTGAATAATGTCGAGAACAATAGCCTATCTAGCTTCCCGTTCCTGAAACAACGAAACTAGCCTCACTCGGACAGTTTGGTTAGAGGATAGGGTAAGTACTGGCTCAAAAATCTTCCTTGTCCTACTCTGTTTCACGAAATGATAAACATCACAAGATATTACTTCGCAAGAGTTAAGAAAATCTTTTGGATTTCAGCTTTTTGTCTCCGTGCTAGCAAGGTACCCCTTTTGGTTAGGGTATCTTTCAATTGAGGGCTACATCCAACTTCGCTAAACGAGATTTTGTGTTTGCTAAATGCATCCATAGCAATCTTCGCCAACTTCCAAGAAAAAGACGTCGACTGTTTTTAGTAAGGGAAAATGGGCCTTGAAAATGTCAAACGCTGTTTAGCAGTTTAGACTGACATTGTAGTAGGCTCATAGCACCTGAAATCCAACAATTATGGTCATTTGAAGACATGTACAGCCCGTTTCTACGCCCACAAGTGATGACTGTAGAAGCCCATGAACAGAAGTTTTGAAGATTCGTTTGGCACGAACGGCCATCTCTTTAGAGGATCTATTTTCTAGTGATTTGAAGTTGTTCGAAAACTTTTCGGACAGTGAAAACCGCATACAGTAACGAGAACTAGACAAAACCATTTGACTCGTGAAAAACTAGAATCATAATCATGTACTGAATTTATAAACCAACGTATGATTGAAGTAAGAAGTGTCCAATACAGATAATGTGCCGTGATTTATGTATATTCATTACACTTCCCACCCAAAGATATTCTTGGTTGATTTCAAACCCTAAACAACGATATTAATAGAAATATTGGGTTCAAAAGCTATCGCATCAGGACCTGAAATATAAGAGTTCAAAGGTTACTTAAAAAGTAATACTTACCTCCTAAATGCAGTTTTACTAGGCCTCACACTTGCATTCAACACTACCAAGAGAGACTTTTTGTAAGGGTAGGTCATATCATTCCACAGTTCAACATTATGTGTTGTATTCCTTCACTTCGTTAATTCATTTGCCCCTCGACTTCATTTCGAGAACTCAACCACCAGTAGGTTTTACTTTATCTGCGTTGCTGATTTATCCGGCCTTTCAATCACATTTCTTGAACCCAAGCAGTCAAAACAAACACTTCGAACCATTTAGAGAGGCCTTCCGTAGCGGTAAAACATATCATTTCTAGAAAGGCCGCCAATAGGTTTTACTTTATCTGCTTTGCTGATTTTTTCGGCCTCTCAACCACATTTCTTGAACCCAATCATTCAAAATCAGAACATCAAATATATATAAAGGCCATCTGTAGGGGTAAAACTTAACATTTCTAGAAAGGCTGCCAATAGGTTTTACTTTATCTGCTTTGCTGATTTGTTCGGCCTCTCAACCACATTTCTTGAACGCAGGCATTCAAAACCAAATCTTAAATTATAGAGAGTTCATCCGTAGGGGTAAAACATATAATTTCTAGCAAGGCCGCCAATAGGTTTTACTTTATCTGTTTTGCTGATTTTTTCGGCCTCTCAACCACATTTCTTGATTTCAAGCAGTCAAAACCAACACATCAAACTATTCAGAGAGGCCTTCCGTAGGGATAAAGCAAATCATTCTAGAGAGGCCGCCAATAGGTTTTACTTTATCTGCTTTGCTGATTTCTTCGGCCTTTCAATCACATTTCTTGAACCTAAGCATTCAAAACCAACACATCAAACCACAAACCATTTAGAGAGGCCCTCATTAGGGATAAAACAAATCATTCTAGAATGGCCGCCAATAGGTTTTACTTTATCTGCTTTGCTGATATTTTCGGCCCCTCAACCACATTTCTTGATTTCAAGCAGTCAAAACCAACACATCAAACTATTCAGAGAGGCCTTCCGTAGGGATAAAGCAAATCATTCTAGAGAGGCCGCCAATAGGTTTTACTTTATCTGCTTTGCTGATTTCTTCGGCCTTTCAATCACATTTCTTGAACCTAAGCATTCAAAACCAACACATCAAACCACAAACCATTTAGAGAGGCCCTCATTAGGGATAAAACAAATCATTCTAGAATGGCCGCCAATAGGTTTTACTTTATCTGCTTTGCTGATATTTTCGGCCCCTCAACCACATTTCTTGATCTCAAGCAGTCAAAACCAACACATCAAACTATTCAGAGAGGCCTTCCGTAGGGATAAAGCAAATTATTCCAGAAAGGCCGCCAATAGGTTTTACTTTATCTGCTTTGCTGATTTATTCGGCCTTTCATTCACATTTCTTGAACCAAGCATTCAAAACCAACAACTCAAACCACAAACCATTTAGAGAGGCTCTCATAAGGGGTAAAACATATCATTTCTAGAAAGGCTGCCAATAGGTTTTACTTTATCTGCTTTGTTGATTTATTTGGCCTCTCAACCACATTTTTTGAAGCCAAGCATTCAAAACCAACACATCAAACCATTTAGAAAGGCCTTCCGAAGGGGTAAAACATATCATTCTAGAAAGGCCGCCAGTAGGTATTTCTTAAATTGACTTTGCTGATTTATTCGGCCTTTCAACCACATTTCTTGAACCCAAGCATTCAAAATCAACACATCAAACCATTTAGAGAGGACTTTAGTAGGGGTAAAATATATCATTCTAGAAAGGCCGCCAATAGGTTTTACTTTATCTGTTTTGCTGATTTTTTCGGCCTTTTAATCACTTTTCTAGAACCCAATCATTCAAAATCAACACATCAAACCATTTAGAAAGGCCTTCCGAAGGGGTAAAATATATCATTCTAGAAAGGCCGCCAATAGGCTTTGCTTTGCTGATTTTTTTTGGCCTTTTTTTCACATTTCTTGAACCCAAGCATTTAAAACCAAAACATCAATTATAGAGAGGCCATCCGTAGGGGTAAACCATATCATACTAGAAAGGCCGCCAACAGGTTTTACTTCATCTGCTGTGCTGGTTTTTTCGGCCTTTCAATAACATTTTTTGATCTCAAGCAGTCAAAACCAACACATCAAACCATTTAGAGAGGCCTTCAGTAGGGGTAAAACCTCATTCTAGAAAGGTCGCCAAAAGGTTTTNNAAACACATCAAACCATTTAGAGAGGCCATCCGTAGAAGTAAAACATAACATTTCTAGAAAGGCCGCCTATAGGTTTTACTTAAATTGACTTTGCTGATTTATTCGGCCTTTCACCCACATTTCTTTTTTTCAAGCAGTCAAAACCAACATATCAATCCATTTAGAGAGGCCCTCAGTAGGGGTAAAATATATCATTCTAGAATGGCCGCCAATAGGTTTTACTTTTTATGCTTTGCTAGTTTTTTTCGGCCTTTCAATTAAATTTCTTGATCTCAAGCAGTCAAAACCAACAAATCAAACCATTTAGAGAGGCCTTCCGTAGGGGTAAAACATTATTCTAGAAAGGCCGCCAATAGGTTTTTTTTATCTGCTTTGCTGATTTGTTCGGCCTCTCAACCACATTTCTTGAACGCAGGCACTCAAAACCAAAACTTAAATTATAGAGAGTTCATCCGTAGGGGTAAAACATATCATTTCTAGAAAGGCCGCCAATAGGTTTTACTTTATCTGTTTTGCTGATTTTTTCGGCCTTTCAACCACATTTCTTGATTTCAAGCAGTCAAAACCAACAAATCAAACCATTTAGAGAGGCCTTCCGTAGGGGTAAAACATCATTCTAGAAAGGCCGCCAATAGGTTTTACTTTATCTGCTTTGCTGATTTGTTCGGCCTCTCAACCACATTTCTTGAACGCAGGCATTCAAAACCAAACTTTAAATTATAGAGAGTTCATCCGTAGGGGTAAAACATATCATTTCTAGAAAGGCCGCCAACATGTTTTTCTTTATCTGTTTTGCTGATTTTTTCGGCCTCTCAACCACATTTCTTGATTTCAAGCAGTCAAAACCAACACATCAAACTATTCAGAGAGGCCTTCCGTAGGGATAAAGCAAATTATTCTAGAAAGGCCGCCAATAGGTATTTCTAAAATTGACTTTGCTGATTTATTCGGCTTTTCAACCACATTTCTTGAACCCAAGCATTCAAAACCAACACATGAAACCATTTAGAAAGGCCTTCCGAAGGGGTAAAACACATCATTCTAAAAAGGCCGCCAATAGGTATTTCTAAAATTGACTTTGCTGATTTATTCGGCTTTTCAACCATATTTCTTGAACCCAAGCATTCAAAACCAACACATCAAACCATTTAGAAAGCCCTTCCGAAGGGGTAAAACATATCATTCTAGAAAGGCCGCCAATAGGTATTTCTTAAATTGACTTTGCTGATTTATTCGGCTTTTCAACCACATTTCTTGAACCCAAGCATTCAAAACCAACACATCAAACCATTTAGAAAGGCCTTCCGAAGGGGTAAAACACATCATTCTAAAAAGGTCGCCAATAGGTTTTACTTTATCTGCTTTGCTGGTTTTTTTTCGGCTATTTAATCACATTTCTTGAGCCCAAACATTCAAAACCAGAACATCAAATATAGAGAGGCCATCTGTAGTGGTAAAACATATCATTTCTAGAAAGGCCGCCAATACGTTTTACTTTATTTTCTTTGCTGATTTTTTTCGGCCTTTTAATCACATTTCTTGAACCCAAGTATTCAAAACCAACACATCAAACCATTTAGAAATGCCTTCCGAAGGGGTAAAATATATCATTCTAGAAAGGCCGACAATAGGCTTTGCTTTGCTGATTTTTTTTGGCCTTTTTATCACATTTCTTGAACCCAAGCAGTCAAAACCAAAACATCAATTATAGAGAGGCCATCCGTAGGGGTAAAACATAACATTTCTAGAAAGGCCGCCAATACGTTTTACTTTTTCTGCTTTGCTGATTTTTTTCGGCCTTTTAATCACATT
This sequence comes from Tigriopus japonicus, assembly GCA_010645155.1. Lineage (NCBI taxonomy): Eukaryota > Metazoa > Arthropoda > Copepoda > Harpacticoida > Harpacticidae > Tigriopus > Tigriopus japonicus. The sequence goes on along the minus strand of CM021317.1, from coordinate 1,302,764 downwards.
TCTTGAACCCAAGTAGTCAAAACCAAAACATCAATTATAGAGAGGCCATCCGTAGGGGTAAACCATATCATTCTAGAAAGGCTGCCAATAGGTTTTCTTTATCTGCTTTGCTAATTTATTCGGCCTTTCAACCACATTTCTTGAACCCAGGCATTCAAAATCAACACATCAAACCATTTAGAGAGGCCTTCAGTAGGGGTAAAATATATCATTCTAGAAAGGCCGCCAATAGGTTTTACTTTATCTGCTTTGCTGGTTTTTTTTCGGCTATTTAATCACATTTCTTGAGCCCAAACATTCAAAACCAGAACATCAAATATAGAGAGGCCCTCATTAGGGGTAAAATATATCATTCTAGAAAGGCTGTCAATAGGTTTTACTTTATCTGCTTTGCTGATTTATTCGGCCTCCTAACCACATTTTTTGAAGCCAAGCATTCAAAACCAACACATCAAACCATTTAGAGAGGCCTTCAGTAGGGGTAAAATATGTCATTCTAGAAAGGCCGCCAATAGGTTTTACTTCATCTGCTTTGCTTGTTTTGTTCGGCCTTTCAATCACATTTCTTGAACCCAAGCTTTTAAAACCAAAACATCAATTAAAGAGAGGCCATCCGTTGGGGTAAAACATAACATTTCTAGAAAGGCAGCCGATAGGTTTTACTTAAATTGACTTTGCAAATTTATTCGTCCTTTCAACCACATTTCCTGATCTCAGCAGTCAAAACCAACACATCAAACCATTTAGAGAGGCCTTCAGTAGGGGTAAAATATATCATTCTAGAAAGGCTGCCAATAGGTTTTACTTAAATTGACTTTGCTGAATTACTTGGCCTTTCAACCACATTTCTTAAACTCAAGCATTCAAAACCAACACATCAAACCATTTAGAGAGGCCTTCAGTAGGGGTAAAATATGTCATTCTAGAAAGGCAGCCAATAGGTTTTACTTAAATTGACTTTGCTGAATTATTTGGCCTTTCAACCACATTTCTTGAACCCAAGCATTCAAATCCAACACATCAAACCATTTAGAGAGGCCTTCAGTAGGGGTAAAATATATCATTCTAGAAAGGCCGCCAATAGGTTTTACTTAAATTGACTTTGCTGAATTATTTGGCCTTTCAACCACATTTCTTAAACCCAAGCATTCAAATCCAACACATCAAACCATTAAGAGAGGCCTTCAGTAGGGGTAAAATATATCATTCTAGAAAGGCCACCAATAGGTATTACTTTATCTAAAAGTCAAAAATCAAAATCTGCTTTGCTGATTTTTTTCGGCCTTTTAATCAACTTTCTTGAACCCTAGCATTCAAATCCAACACATCAAACCATTTAGAGAGGCCTTCAGTAGGGGTAAAATATATCATTCTAGAAAGGCCGCCAATAGGTTTTACTTAAATTGACTTTGCTGAATTACTTGGCCTTTCAACCACATTTCTTGAACCCAAGCATTCAAATCCAACACATCAAACCATTTAGAGAGGCCTTCAGTAGGGGTAAAATATATCATTCTAGAAAGGCCGCCAATAGGTTTTACTTAAATTGATTTGAAAAGCAGTCATCTTGTTTTTTAAACAAAACTTACGGTTAGAGAGGCATTATGTTGTGTTCTCTTTTTAGAAGACATCTGGATTATTATCAAGCAACTCGATTACGGGTAATGTCATAATCATTGTAATTTTGAGAGTGGATTAGGGCTACTGGCGAAACCACTAAATAAAAAAAACGACGCTTACAAACCACCTCCTCATCCTACTCTTTGGAGTTTGATGTAAGGTACGTTGGAAGTGTTTGTGACTTTTCATATTCTGTCCATGTTTTCTCTTTGAATTCAGTTTTCGACTGGATTGTTTCACCTTCCTGCCGATAAATGTGAGAAGTTTTCGGAGTGAAATTTATTTTGTCGACATTTAAACAACATTCCTCTGTATGAAGAAAAGCTAGCGTAGAGGAGGGTTGAGAAAGCGAATAGGAAAGAAAGAAAATAATCTTTATTTTCAAACGAAACCGATTTTTGCCTTGGCTATCGCGAGGATTCGGATTGTGCTGAAGGAGAGTAGCGTGGTTAAAACGGCATATTTGACGACTTTCATAGTGACACTATTTGGAGAGCCCAGTTAGGGAAGGTTGATTCCACTCCTCGGTCTCGGTTTCTGCCATCGCTGAAGTTTCCTTGCGATATCCAGTTGTTGATCCCATCCGCGAAATGCTGAGTTACTAGATGCCCCACACATCACTTTGGATCTCCCCGATGGGCCTACGATCCACCAAAAAACTGCAGCTGGGCTTATGTCCACCATTTGCATTGGAGGCCATAATGATGGATGACTTGTCCATGGTTATGACAGGTCGTAAATTTCAAAACGAGTAAGTCAGGAATTTCCTGCCATAAAAAAATTCAAGTAAGTATTTCATTCTATGAACGGGCGTTCGAAAGGCGTCGGTTGTCCGGCTGATTTGAAGTACAGTTTTTGTGTATACTTTCAAAGCACTCGACGTCGAGATTTGGGCAAGTTTATTTGAACATATCCTCGTAAATCAATGTAGTATGACTACACACTTCCGATCATTTAGAAATATCCAGCGTATCATCAGAACTGTGGATTAAGTAGACATTGACTGCAAATTGATGCCAAAATAATTGTTTTCGTGTGAAGGATGTGAAGCGATCTTCCCGAATTTGTTCGAAACATTTTTGTGTGAACGAAACTTTAAATGTGCAGGTTAATGCCAACTTAGAACCCTTTAATGCACGACCATCAAGCAATCGCAAACAACCAAAAATACGAAAACGGAGGTGCCTTGATAGGGTGTTAGTCATGGTTATTGGTAGTGCTTACTTGATTATTTGAATGTTATATCGGGTATAGATTAATTCTTTGGTATTTTTCTTGATATATCGAATAAATTCGTTCTATTTGGAATAATAATAACAACTCATGAAAGATGTTCTTTTGTTCAATGTTATTAAAGTCATTGCAGGTGTCCAAAGTTGTTGTTGGGGTTAGTTCATTTCAAGGGGTAGTTTGTAATTTTCAAGGAGCTAAAAGGAAAACAATTTTTTAACAACAACATCCATTTTTATACTCTGGTTTGATGGCAAACTTCCATTGCCATGAATACTTTTTGGTTGAGGAATTGCACATTGAACTTGTTAAGTTGTGTTTCTTAAGGTAAAATTAATAGCAAATTGATGGCTAAAACTGGAGCATAAATGTGGCTTTCTTGGTAACTTTTTTTCGGAACTATTTTGCCGTAATCTCCAAGAATAAAAATACAGATTTAGAGATGAATCCATTGATCCGGTAATTTTGGGTAATTGGCAATTCATGAAGCATTATGAAATGCTAATTTTTATTTTCTCTAGTATTCCAGATACCATTGGCATGGGATCAGTGGAAATGGCCACTAATATCGCCCCTTCTTGCTCCGTGGATCATTGTACTAAAATGTGAGGTTTTTGCAACAAATATATTGTTCCGTTGAATTTCCATTGTACTAATCGGACCCAGTGCGTATTTTGAAAGTAATCCTGGCTTGAGCCATCCTTGCCCAAACAGACGTACAAAACCTTATGACTAGGGACAATAGTGCAAATAATCTTACCCTTTTAGTTACCAAAAGTTGCAAAAAAATGTGCCCAAAAGTGCAAAACAAAGTGCAGAAAAATGTTGAAAGTGCAAATAAATGTAAAAAAGAGCAAATAAATGTCGAAAAAAGAGCAAATAAGTGTCAAAAAAGAGCAAATAAATGTCAAAAAAGTGCAAATAAATGTCAAAAAGAGCAAATAACTTGCATTTGGACTTAAAACGTCATTCATGGAGTACCCACGGCTCCTAATTGAGCAGGAGAAGTCATTTACAAGTTCTAAAGACATTTGAGACCAGTTTGAGGTGAAGAGACAATGCCGCACAAGTAATAGAGTTCTATTAATAAGGTCACTAGCAAAAAGGATGTAAAATCATGAAAAATACTCTAGTCAACAATCTTCTGAATTTTTCATTCCTAAGGTGGTCTCGTGGATGTATGTACCCAAAATATTGTCGAAATACATTTAACAATTGTTTTATATGGCTTTACATCACTTCGTTTTTGTCCTTCAAGTTGTTCAAAAATAGACATTGAAAATTGAACAGAAAAATACCCACGTGTGCCTAACAATTACGTCAAAGAAAATAGTCATAAATGTGTTTTAAGCATGCTTTTAGTGACATTATTTCAATATTTGGCCCATGGCCTAATTACCAGAACTCAATTTCAAATGTGGCATTCATTGTCTCATCACATCAAAACTGTTCTCAAATACTTTTGGAACTTAAAAGTAATATCTTCAAGTCAATTAAACAATGTGTACTACTACATTGATGTATCCTTAGCTTGATGATTTTAAGTTTATAACGGCCTTTTTTAGAAATAGCGATCTTTGTAGGCAGCAAACCTAATTCTGCTATTCATATTGTTAGTAGATACTTCCATTACCAAAGCATGAGTTTCTTTAGGTTTGCTATTTGTTGGTTGAATGCAATGAGATTCTTTTGTCTAATGTTTAGTTTAGTAAACAGGATGTTAAAGTTAAAGCAAGATGGTGAATAAAGTGTGAGGTTTAAGTCTGAAATGCACATATTTCTTCAAGGTGCTAAGAATGGTTGATTGCAAATGCAAGCTTTTTCGACTAGTTCAAAATTTGATCTTAAAACTATATTTTTTTTCAAAAGCCACTACATTTTCTTAACAATTTGTCAATTTTGGCCAAAAACGTAAATAAAAAGTGCAAATAAAGGTGAAAAGTGCAAAAGTGCAGAAAAATGGTTTTATGTTACCAAAAATCTTTTTACACTATTTGCCCGTCCCTACTTATGACTATGATCACGTCATCAACTCGAAAAGATGAATTGTCTAGAGAGAATGGACGAAAAAAACACATGGAATGGCTGGAAGAGAAAGAACGTCGACTCAAGTATTATACTGGTTTTAACTTTCAAGAAATGGCTGTTCTACTCGAGTTCCTTGGCCCAGATATTGAGTCTATCAGGATGTGGCGAAGTGCCTCATTGCGACCAAGATGTGGCGCAATTCCAGCATCCAAAAGGCAAAGTTATACCTGACTTTAGAGAGACTTCGGCATGCCTTTGGACTCGTTGACCTTGGAGAAAGGTACGGAATTAGTCGTGAGTGGTGTGGGAAAATCTTTATCACAATGTGCGGTTTTATGTTTGAAAAGTTTGCCGTTCTGAAAGAAAAGATGTTCGTTCGCAAGGAGAGGCACCAACCATTGCCATTGCCCTTTAGGAACTGCTTATTGCAAAATGTTCGGGTAGTCATTGATTGCACCGAGGTATTTGTTCAGAGCAGCGCCGACTTCAGACAACAAGGTCATTTGTATTCAAACTACAAACACCACACTACCGCGAAAGTGTTGATTGGAGTTGCTCCCTGTGGTGCTGCCATGTTTGTCAGTGAGGCATATGAAGGGGCAATATCTGACAAAGAAATTGTAGCTCATTCTGGTTTTTTATCGTTCATAATGCCCGGAGATGAAGTGTTGGCCGATCGAGGATTTACCATTCAAGAAGAATTGGCAGAAAAGGGGGCAAAATTGATCATCCCTCCTTTCTTGCAAGGTAGAAATCACTTCTCCAAAGAAGAGGTCTCAGTGGCAAAGAAAATCGCCAGGGCAAGAATTCATGTAGAGAGATTCAACCAAAGGTTAAAGCATTACAAAATTCTCTCTGGGATTGTTCCCCCTAATCTGGTGCCTTTGCTGTCCAAAATTGTCTTTATCTGTTGTTGTCTTGTAAATTTTCAAGAACCTCTGTGTAAATAATAAGAATTATGTCAATAAAATATGAAGTCTTTCTTTGTTCTCATATTTGTATTTCGTGTTTGTTGGCACCAAAACAGTTTCATGTACAATTAAAAATGGTTCCAAGTTACGTGGAATCCGTTGCTCAAAGTATTCTGGGACAAAAACACTTTTATACATGTCCACAGCTTTGGGTACATTTCTCAACAAAAACGTCTTGACCCTCTGAATCCTTTGCACTTTAAACCAATTTGGGGTCTACACCATAAAATCTACGAAGTGCCTCCCTGTGACAAACATACCAAGTTGAACCTGAACCTGATAGTAATATTGATGTGTTTCTTTTAGATACACGGAGTGCTCATCAAAGGTGAATGACAGCGCGGACTTCTTCAAAGTCGGAAGATGAGAGAGTTCCTCGAACTTAGTTTCACGTAAACTAAAGGGACACTTTATTTCCAGCAGACCCTCATTCCCAATTAAGGCATCTGGACTGAAACCAAATACAGGATTCTTCTTGGAAAGAAAAATGCCGGTCTCGTAAATGTTTTCACATGTCGTTGCTTCATACGCTTCCCTTGCCACTGACTCGTGATCACGACCCCATTTCAAGGCTCTTACATCGGGAAGAACTTCTTTCCTCCAAACGCTCTTAGCCACAGTAGAAACGTTGTTCGAAGCAAACATTTTAAAATTTGATCCAGTTATCCTCCATTTCCGAAGTTCCATCCATAATGGGACATTGGCTTGACCCAATGTCCCGGTTGCGTGTACGCAATTACTATTGCTTAAGGGATCGTCACTAAACCGTTTGAGGTCATGGCGCAGATTTTTGACCAATTCTTCAACATTTGCAATGAGTTCTTGAGCGCGGGTTGGATGACATGAATAGTTCTCATACTCATACGTTAGAAGTCTGTCCCACATGGATTCTCTTTGAAGACCTTGAAATATCCGTTTTGTGCTGGCTTGGGATGGTACTTCAATTGGGTCGACCAAAACCTTATGATGGGAATAACGGTTTGGATTTCGTTTTTTGCTGTAACTAAAATGAATACCATTCTAAACCTAAATTTAATAACACAACGTCCAACAAAAATGTATTCTTACGTTCTGGAATGAAGTGCTACTGGGTTTTTCCGCTTTAAAGATCCATGACCCCAATACTGCGGTTTCGAAGTAGACGGAGAATACATCTTTGGCTCATTCCCTTGAACAATATCCTCCAACATAAGTAGTAACACGGCGACGTGTACGCACTTTCCATCTGATCTGGCCTTACAAGTGCATGTGGAATTCCCAATGGACCCGTCAGCATCAATCTTGACAATTGGTTCATAAGTGACGTTGCTTGTCATGCTTGCTTCACAAGTTCCCTTGGTAAACAGGGATTGTTCTTTCTCTTGGTAATAAAAGACAGACAACAATTTCTCCGAGCAATACATCTGACTGCCTTTTGCTAATGGCTTTTTCACCACAAATTCCTCCTCGTCACCACAAATTCCTTTGTTTTACGTTATGTACTCGCATATTTCGTCAATATCAAAATGTTTAGGCACTGGAATTTTATCTCTTTGGTGAACAGGTTTCCATTGCACCTGCTCCAGGTCTTTGCCCGGAGAAGCAGATTCGACGGCTTTTACAGATGCCAGCTCAGGCCTTAGGATTGGGGAAGATGCGTACAAGCCGTTTTTGGTTGTCGCCCTAAGAGGCGAGACAGCTGGCCACTTCGGCTCCGATTTTCTTCTTTGATATTGGTGTGGTTTTACTTGTTCCTACACATTTTAACGGGCGGGTCCTTCGATGGATTGGGTCCCTGTGAACGATTTGCTTGGAATGGGGGTGGACAATGGCACCAAGGACTCTTAAATTCCAATATTCGAGGTCGTTCCTCCTACAAAAGAGCTTCGCTGTGAAACAAGCTACCTCCAACAGCTACGTGCAGCAATTGCGGGAACTTTTGAAAAGGGAAGATCTTCAAGAGATTCGAAAACGCAGGAGGGGCGGTTCGAAAAAGCTCTCAATTTTGTACGTGAATGCCCATGGCCGGCAAAACCTCCTGCGTTCATGTAGTGAGCGATTCCTGGCCAAACATGGTGTAACTTTCTTCGGCGAAACATGGCTTACAGAAGCTAGACACACAGTTTGTATGGCGAAGAAGTCTTCGTTTGTGCAACATGCAACCACTACTACGGGTCGTGGCCGTCCCTCTGGAGGTTTGGAGGCGTACGTGACGGAGGCTCTAGAGCCTACACTTCTCTATCAGTCGGATATGATTTTGGCATTAGCAATCAGGGATCTTAGTCTCGCAGGATGTTACTTCAAACCAAGCCTTGACATTGACGACATAGTCAACGATTTGGCAAACCTCCTTCAAAAGGTCCAAAACCCCGAAAAGGTTCTCCTAATCGGAGATTTCAACTTGAAACCGGACTCAGTCGAGTTCTTGGAACTTTGCACTTTCCTTGAACAATACAACATACGCTACCGATCTGACCCCCATGAGGCCACTTTCATCTATGCCTCTGGAGCTTCTACCTTGGATCATGTGTTTACTTCCGACGCTATGGACCTGGTAACCACTCTTGTGCACGAAATGGCAGTGTCAGATCACAAGCCAATCAGTGCGATTGTTCGAATCCCGTGCAGACGCAACTCAAAATCAAATTCGGTTCTTCACGTTCTACCGAAAATCAATATTGAAGAGACAACAAAAAAACTGGAGAGCTTTGGAACTGGCCAAATCTCTCCAGAACAGCTCTCTGAGATTCTCACCCCACAGAGGCTAAACTACCGACCACTACATCCAAGAAAGAAGCCTTGGTTTTCACCATATTTGAGGGAACTCAAGGCTCACACATTCTCTCTCTTAAAAGAGGTCAGACTAGGCACACCTGTATATGCCAAGTACTCAGTAGCTCGCTCTGCTTATCATAAAGCACTAAGACAAGCTGAACTCCAATGGCAAATCGAGGAGCTAGAAAACGTCATTGAGGAGTGCATAGATGGAGACATGAATCCGCTTTACAAGAAAACAAGGGCTTCCGCTTCCGGGTCAATAATTTGTCTTGAGACATTCCTGGTTCATTGTCAATCGTTGTTTCAAAGTTTTCCTCAACCTGAGTTTCCCGCTCCTCCTTCGATGGATGTTGACGATTGTGATCTCACATTGCCGATTACCCCTAATGAGGTGGAACTTGCATTGGAGCGACAAAAAAGTAGAGCACCGGGGATGCGAGGCTACTCGCCTTGGCATCTGAAAACCCTGGGAAAATTAATCTCAACAGATCTCAGTCGCATTTTCTCTGCATGCATATCCTCGATCACGTTCCCTGCTGTTTGGTTGAACTCGACTCTGTTCTTCCTTTTTAAGCGAGGAAACCGTTCCGACCCTAACAACTATCGCTCAATCAGGGTTCAGGACCCTTTCCTCAAAATTTTCTCGTCTGTTCTGAACGAGAGGCTGGTGCGATTTGTGGAGAGCAGAGCTTTGTTGCCTCGTCTTCAGTTTGGTTTCACCAAAGGAAAGGGGACAGTGGGTGCCATAGCCCTTTTACAAGAAATAATGTCCCGTCGGCTTACAAATAAAAAGCGCACATATGTGGCCTTCATTGACTTTAGTAAAGCTTTCGACCTTGTCAATAGGATCAAGCTAATGGAAAAACTTCATCGCCTTGGCATTCCTCAGTCATTCTCGCGGCTCATATTTAACATTCTTCAGAATACCAAGCTATTTCTTCGCTCAGGTGACAGATTATCCCCAGGATTCTATTCCTACAATGGGGTACCTCAAGGTGACCCGTGCTCACCTGTTCTCTTCAATTTGTTCCTTCACGATCTTCCGGACCACTTACATCACGTTGGCGTTTCGATAGATGGGATAAGCATCCCAGTGATAATGTACGCAGACGACGTATGCCTGATCGGGGAGAGCAAAGAAGACCTCCAAAAAGCTCTCGATGACCTCGAAATATACTGTGGCAAAAATCACTTGCAAGTCAATGCACCCAAAACGAAAATACTGGTCTCTCATAAGGGCCGATTGCCAGAATGCGTGTTCCATCTCAACGGAAGGGCCTTAGAACGAGTCAATGAATTCAACTATCTGGGATTCACGCTATCCTCCCAATTGGTTTCATCTGGGCATTTGCACCGCCTGAATACAAAAGCGAGAGCTCGCATTGGTTTCTTATTTTCATGTCTGAATTTGAAACACCTGCCATTCTCCTTGGTCGTGCGAGTGTTCCAGGTTTACATATTACCTATTTACGAATACGCTCTCCCTGTCTGGATAACCTCATCAGTTTCACAGAACGCTTGGGGAGCCACGAACTCCGTTTTTTCCAAATACCTTAAGCGCTACCTTGGCCTCCCATATTCCAGCAACAACGCCATTCTTTATTTTCTCACTGGATCATGCCCGATAAAAGTCTGGCTTGAGGGCATTACTGCCAAAAGGCTCGCAGCTCTTCAGTTTGGAAATGACTTTTCCGGCCTTCGTCTGTCTCTTTTCGACAGACTCCCCAATCACCATCCCGATTTTGATCTTCTTCCATCAATCCCCTCATATTTCTGGAGGAGCCGGACAATTCCAAATATCCCCATAAATCCAACTAGACGACGAAACATATTCAAAGAGGCTCTTGACTCAGACCATACATTAGCGTGCTCCAAAAAGGAGTTTCACCTTTACACGACCGAAGCATGTCGATGCGTTGATGGTGGGGACAACTCCATCCTTATCATAAGCTATATTTCTGCAACCATATTGATGACCATAAAGCATCGCAATAAATAAATAATACAAGCGACATTGGTTCAACAATGCAGTTTTCGAACCCGTTGAGGATAACCCTCTGACCTTTAGAAGGTGGCGTAATTGTGAAACGTTGAATGCCTCTATGTTGGCAGTGGGAGACACTTGAAGCACTACTTTTTGGGGAAACGATATTTTTTCGGCTTTCACCTCCATATTTTCAGAAAATTGTGTTTTGATTGAGGCATAGACCACGGAACTTGTTAGAGGTGAAGATGGAGGATTGCCTCACCTTTCAGCCAGAAAGTGGTTTTGCATTAGCTTTTTGAGTTCCACTTCAAAATCTTCCTCAAGTGAATCAGGATCTTTGGCTGCACAGAAATCGAGCAAGATAGATGCCAAGGATCCTTCCGTGGGAATCTGACAAAGGTTAGCCCTGGAACAGGATGTCTTGAGTCACTTGTGAACGTCCACCCAAGCACAATGATACCCCATGTTAGGATAATTGTGAAATTTAAGATCGATTCCCGGGGAAGAAGGACACAGTTTTACGATTGTTTGTTTCTGTTTCGATCCCCATGCCTTTTGTCAGCTGATGACAGCTGACTTTGTTCTCAACCTCTATTGGTACAAAGAGTGCACCCATTCTCGTCGATTGATGATCTAAAGTTCACAAAAAAGTCATTCGTGATCCAACTTTAAACTAAATATGTTGGAGCAACCACCAACTGCAGAAAGAGCGCATTGATCAAAAGTTGCATGCTTTGGTCACAAGTGCCCATTGAAATCTCAAAAAAATCTCAAAAATCCCCTTTATTCCACCCATTTATCCCGTTTATCCTGGATGTATGGGATCAATTGCAAAAATTGATCCTTCAACTAACCCTGATCACATTAAACAAAGACATTTGAGATGATCTAAATATAAGTTATTTGTGTGACTTTAAAGTCTTACATAGACATATTGCGATTCCTTAGCATTAGAAAAGTGATTTGCAGAAGAGTTTGACTTGCTAGGTCACGTGAATGTTCAGAAATAATTGCATTTCAAAGTCTTAAATGTGCTCATTATCTACGAAGAAGTTGAAGCAAGGTTCTATACCTTCATTGTTTTCCTACATGTCGAAACCACCTCCGAAGCTGCGAAAATCGAGGGATCAAAACCAACCTCACTTACAGTATTACCAAGGAACCATCAATATCAATCTAGTACAAGCATCGTGGATCATGAATATTGTAAAAAGAAGAATTTCGATCATTGTGGAACAAACTTCAGTCAAATCACCCATTTTGAAGTATCAGCCCCTCAAAAAGAAGTAAACCTTGACGATGAAATGGATTGGATTGATGGGCAAGACCTTGAAATGAACTATTCGGTCGAAGTTCAAAGTTTTTGCCACACCTGCCATTCGTTTCAAACAGAGGTAATTAAAAACAAGAAATATTGATATGGTATGCTGATGCTCGCAAATATTTTCTGAGCATAGTTGGTTCTTACATCGCTAATATCAACTTTAAATTAATTATGAGTAACAGGAACGTTTATGGAAAGCCCGTAACCAAAAGGTATTATTGAAGGAAGAAGGATATTTTCTGATTAAAGTTTTGCAAATCTAGAGCAAATCCACGATTGATTTGAAAAAAAACCTTACCACTAAGCCTCAAGATTGAACTGATGATCACATCTCGAATTGACCTTTTGCTACTTATTTCTTATATACACATATAGACGGCATAGGTTTTATTTCAATGAATCAACAAAGTTTTATGCTCAAGGAAGCAAATTTGGATATCATTTTAAGATATTTACTTGTAATGAAAGGACATGGAAATCGCTCATTCGACTAAAATGTAGTGAAAAGATGCAATAAAACTAATCTCGAATGAAAGCTTCATCCAAACACAGTTTAACTTGTTTTGAAGTCTCTATGGTATGTAAATCTCTAAACATTGGGAACTGTGTTCAATTTATTTGGCACCCAATTAGCGGTGACATCACGGTTACTTTACTTCATTCCCGACAATGTTGCGACGTAAGATCAGTGTGCAGAAAATGTGTTATTTAAAACGCGTGTATGATTTCAGGTGACAGTGGTTTAGTTTGAAACTTTAGAAAGTTAGAGCGGCGAAGCTTGGGGACTTCTAAGTCTGACCATGGTCTACGTTGGACAAACAAAACTGTAAGGCAAGGCCTGAAATTACGATTTGCTTGTGGCCAATCAGGTTACAATGCTCTAATTGAACAGAAATTTCCCCTACCATCTGTCAGGACATTGCAACGACAAACCCAAGATACAGAATTTGAGTCAGGAATCCTCCATGACGTTTTCAGCATGATGTCTCTCAAGAGTGAATGTATGTCACCACAAGATAGACTCTGTTGCCTTCTGCTCGATGAAATGGCACTAACGTCAGGCAAATTCTACGATTCTTCATCGGATAGCCTTGTTGGTCATGTGACCTTACCAGATCACAGTGGTGATGCTTCGAAGGCCCTTGTTGTGATGTTGGGAGGAATTGCCACGCGTTGGAAGCAAACTGTGGCTTATTACTACACTGGAAACAGCACAAATGGAGAGTATGCCGATATCATTAAGAAAGTCATTCATTGGATTGAAAGTTGTTTGCCGTGACGTGTGATATGGGTGCCCCAAATTTGGCAATGTGGCGAGCATTTGGGGTGAATGTTGGGAGAGATTCTAGTTGGACCGCCAGCATTCCTAATCCATCTTGGGAAGGTGAAGCCCTCTCATTTCTTGCAGATAGGCCTCATCTCCTCAAGAACATTCGAGCATCCTTGGGAAATGGGAATGAATTTAGAATTCCTGAAGATATTCGCGTCAAGGCCAATCTTCCGCAAGGAAACGTATCCTTAAAACATGTCCAGAAGCTCGTCGAATTTGACTCTAAAAATAATCTGAGACTTGTTCCTAAATTAGATCTTAAAACCCTGAATCCGAGTCACTTTGACAAAATGAATGTTGGCGCCTCACTCAGAGTTCTGGATCATGCCACAGCCCACGGTCTTCGTTATTGCGTCAAAAATCATGGATTTCCCCCAGAATGTTTGGTGACGGCTTGGTTCATTGACAAAATACGCACTTGGTTTGACATCGTGTGTTCAAGATCCATCACAATGGCCCTGTCTAAATTCAATGGTCAAAAGTACCATGAAGCATTGCAGGTGTTGAGAGAAGTCAAAGACATATTCCTGAACATGGAAATTGTGGGGAAAAATGGAAAAATCAGCTGGAAGCCTATTCAAACCGGATTGGTTATGACAACCATGTCAATCCTTGACCTTCAAGAGTTTCTCTTGAATGAAGAGGGGCTTGAATTTATCTTGTGCTCTCGCTTTAGCCAAGATGCCTTGGAAAATTTATTTTCTTTGGTCCGATCCAAAAGTCCAACGTCAAACAGTCGAGAATTCAAATTCTATCTCAGAGCAATTGCGCTAGCCCAATTCATGACAGAAAAAAAAAATTCCAACTATCAACACGACGAAGGCGAATTTTTGGCGGATTTTTTGGACGTTCGGAAACTGTCAAAATCTCAACCTACAACAACCCATCTGCTTTTTGATGATGTGCTTACCACAATGTGCCCTTTGCATCAAACTGAGTCTGACATTTTAGAATATGTGTCTGGCTGGGTAATTGAACGTGTTTTTAAACTCTGCAAAAGTTGTGAAGGATGTGAGACAGAGTGGGTCAGCCCTACAGTGCCAGAAAATGCCTGCAACTTCATCAAATATAAAGATTATACCGGCAAAAGCCTCGTTTATCCAAGTGAATGGGCAATGGAGCAAGTGTTTAGACCAACCGAGATTCTTTTCCGCCAAGGACTGACTCAGGGACTAATGCAAAAAGGGAACCAAATTCATTCCCTTAAAGAATCTTATGGTTCCGTAAATAATCCGGTTTGTCTTGCAACCTGTGATCACAATCTTTTGCCAAAGATGCTCTCACGTTTTTTTAGGCTTCGAATACGAAGTAATTGCCGTCAAGAAAAAGAAAAGGCTGACAGAAACAACAAAAAAAGACGCTCTGGTCAAGCCATGGCAAGCAAAAGTCAGAAAATGAGGACTTCTGTGGAAAATATTATTTAGTTCCATGAATTTAATTTTCTATGCCTATCAATAAAGCGGAGTGCTAAAAAATGAAACATCTTATATAAAATGGTTGGCTATTGAAGAATAAGCAGTGATCATTCATAGTCTCCGTCAAATAATTTTTCTGGTGGTTCTACGGGAAACCAGGAAATGAAAAGTACTGACAAAATCTATGTTTTACTAGTCAAATTTCGTTCTTTTTTTTGTTCAATTATTCTTTGCAATATTTAAGGAAATGGCCGCGCGTACTAATGCGTTCTTAAAAGAGCCGAGTGTAAGTGCTTTCCCAGACGGCGTAGGTTCGAATCCTGTTGGGGATCGAATTGAAGCTGTCGGGAAAAATCCTTCAATTTACAAGGAATCGCATTCCTTGTAGCGGTAGTACAAAATCCGCAAAAACAAAAAATATTGCTATCTTCATGAAAAATGTGTTTGTAACGAAAAGAAACTGATAGTATTTGGAGAAACGAAGAGAAAACTGTTTATAACATTTCCAGACTGACATTTCCATTCTTGGCGGGAACACTGACCAAATGGTGAAGATTATTAATTGATAGGCACTACAAAAATTGATTGTGATAGACCAAAAGGGCCCTTAATTGAAAGCAAGGACATCTTTAACCAACACCAAAGAAGCTGACCCAAAAAAGCATATGCGCACCTTCTAAAACGTCGGAAATATCCCTCTTGCCACGGATCAAGTTGCTAGTTTTGAATAACTAGTTTTAGTGATGAATAAATTGAAAGAAATAAAAATTAAAATATTGGACAAGATAAGGGCAAGTTTTGAAACACCAAGGCTTGCTGCACTTTTAGTTTGGGGGAATTTGCATACCTCACTTGTAGATATATATTCATAATTGACTTAATCACCTCTGGACGATAAATAATGAAACATATTTTGTACCTTTTTCCACTACTACAGGTATCTGAGTGTGAAAGGCTTGTTTTATTGCCTATGTTCTTAGACTTTTTTGTAAATATCCTTTTGGAACATGACGTAAAAAAGGCTGTTGGGTGGAAAAGTTACGTACCGTGCCTTGTACAATATGAGTAAAGTTTAACCTTATTGGTCTGTGAATCTCAAAAATGTCAAATTTGTTTGGTACTTCAATGGAGAATTGATAGGCCATTTGAAACACTGCCTTAGTACAAGTGCACTTGAAATTCAAATTCGGCGCCGTTCTCGAGACCAACAGCTGAAATGTGTTCATAACAGGAAATAGCCCTTGGCGAGTGTCATTTCTCTCCTTACAGCACTCTAAGTTGAACTGATGTCGCGATACAAACGTATGTATGACCGAGTTGAACTGATGTCACGATACAAACGCATGTACAACCGAGTTGAACCATAGATAAATTATATAAAGATATCTCAATTTTGACGTCGCCAAAACCGCCCTCTACGAGGGATTACCTAACAACATTGTTAAAAATGATGGTTTCATAAGGAACGTCATAGAGTGCGCTACCTTGTTTGTAACGCAAATATCCTTTTTGAAGTTTGATCCTCCAAGTCAATCCAGAAAATACAGCCTGAGTCATCTAGAGGACACGGATTAAACAACTGTCGCCGTCGTCTGCCTGCTTAGCTAGAACTGAGAAGTCTGGGGCTAGTTTGTGGTTGAACTGATGTCGCGAGACAAACGGATGTACTACCGAGTACAACTACTACTAGTATCTAGTGATGTGACTTGGTGTGTTGGGCAAGCTTTTTTGCGCGAGGTCGCAAGGTAGGGTCACCTAATGGAGATTTCGTATTGTGCTCAGCTATATCAGCAAACACAAATTTGAGTGTCATTTGCAACCCTGTTCAGAAGTCACAAAAGTTAGGGACGCCGTTCCGTTCTCCTTGATAAAAAAACAGGTTTTTGAAGGTTGGTAAGCAAAGCCGAATAGAGTCCTTTAAGCGCAACCAGTGAAATGGAAAGCACCTGCAACCTTTGAGCTTTAATACGCAATTTTTTTGTTCTTACGTGTCCAATAAACATTAAGAAGTTCGAAAATAGGTCAAACGTTTGTGTCAGGGTGCAATATTTGGAGCTGTAATACTAAGGTGACCTCCCAGTCTTATGTACTGTGACCTCCCAGTCAGCTGCTCGTTAAAGGACCCAATACGATTTCACAAAGGTCGATTGGCGACACTACCTTACGACCTCGCGCAAAAAGCTTGCCCAACACACCAAGTCACATCACTACTAGTATCACTACTACTGATGGATACAAGTTCAAGATGAACGAATGACTGCAGGAAGGAGCTGTCACTCCAGAGTGATTTGAAGGCATGAACTTAATTTCACGTAGTTGAGGCTCTGTTTTTTGATCTAGATTAGGGAGGCAACGAAATTTGTGTTCAATTTAGGGTCCATACCACCTTTGGCAGTCCTCTTTAGATTTAAGTTTCTGATCTGTCTGAAGCCTTTACTCAGATTTGATATTCGTATAACCTCCAACAAGGGTGATTGAACATGCTCAAAATGGCATGGCCTATATCTAATGTATTAACAGATCACTTGTATTTGATTACTTCACGTCTACAACGCTCATATTTTGACCCAATGGCATGGCTTTACGTCCACTATTTCTGGCAAACCTGAAGTCAGTTGTCGTGTCGGCGTCTATGTAGCATGCTAGTGACTCCGACTAACGTCCATAAATTGGAGGGTGTTAATGACCATAGATATTTTATTATTTCCAATGATTCTTTTTGTGTATTTTACCACAAATAGACATGTCTTGCCGGCAATTTAACTACATCAAGGTTTTAAACAACAACTTACACCTGGAAATTATTTTGACTCGTGGTGAAGCTCATAACGGTGCTGCCATAACTGACTTTCTTTCAAGACATTTAAGAGCTCCTGCAAACTACCATCTCTTTTTCAAAGACCAGCAAGGACATTACCGCCAGATTAACCCCGGTGGTACCCTACGACAGGCATTTACCAGTGCACGTGCATTCTTGGGTGGACTAGAGCGCTATAATAAAAAATGGCACATGCGCGTACTCTTTTATTATAGCGCTCTAGGGTGGACCACATTATGTGTGTTTGGAAGTGTGGGCACAGTGTTGTTCAAAACAAAGCATTAAAATAGAAATTAAAAGCGAAACGTTTGGTTTTCAATGACATCTTCGTCCACATCCGACAACGGTGAGTGTACCGAATGCTTTTTAAAATAGTCCTTAAAAAGATTTTAAATGTGATGAAAATGAGAAGGAAAAAATATTGATTTTTCACAAGAGATCCCATGTGAAAAATTGAAATGTACCAGTCCTCGCAAAGTAGAACTACTATCTTAACGCGGGCAGATGAAACAAGGAAAAAGGCTTGTGTGACCACAGGAGGTGGTTCGTGAGAATTTGGTCTGTATGCAAAATTTGTTTGTTCATTCTTGCTGGAAAGATATTGCAACAAAAGATCACTTTTTATTGCATGTACACAAGGGTAATTAATGTTTCAAAAAAGAAAATTGAACCGTCTAAGTATGAAATCATACAGACCTTCAACAAAATGTGGTGATTTACACCTGTTTACATTCAATAGCAATGCTCCTTTCCAAGGACTTAATATTTATGAATGAAAACAACAGAAAACTTCAGTGTATTACGTGGAGTGGGATCAAGCGAGGGCGCGTTACCTACACGTTAGTGTGAATTTTCCTGTACTGATTAGTGATGTAAAACAAGCTGACCGGCTTGATGGCATCGATGCTAATGCTTCCTGCAATGCAGCCTCGGAAAGCATCGAGCATGCTTGATTTATTTTCAGCTGATTCAGCGCCGCCAATTTCACTTGAAAATTTGTATGGCTTTGATAGCCCAAAATCTCATGGCTGATCGCATATACCTAATTGTTTCAAAATTAGTGATGGATTTAAAGTATAACTATTGCCAAACAAAATCAATATCCAATGGAAAAATGTCGTATTCAAGTCATCTGGCTTTTAAAAATGGCTTGAGGTTGTTCAGAGAAGGAAGACGTGTGACAAGAAAAATAATTTGATC
Source organism: Tigriopus japonicus (assembly GCA_010645155.1). Lineage (NCBI taxonomy): Eukaryota > Metazoa > Arthropoda > Copepoda > Harpacticoida > Harpacticidae > Tigriopus > Tigriopus japonicus. The sequence continues at coordinate 1,284,084 of CM021317.1, read as the reverse complement.
AGTGCTGCGATATTTGAATCATTAAGACCAAATGTCAAAAAACCAGTCTGAATTGACAGAAATGCAAATCCTTCCATAAATTAACATTTTCATCAAAAACTGTCGTTGGATGTCTTTTTGAAGAGCAATTCAAGATTTTACAAGTGTCATTTAGTCAGAAATTTTGGCAACATGATTTTTAGGTCTAAATATGACTTTGTCGTCCTTTGGCTCTTCTATTATCTGGCAACCCTCTCTGCAGAGATGAGGATCAAGTTCCGTTGAAAGTAAACATTGAAAAAGCGATAATTTCTAAGTCCACATGAGAAGCCCTCTGCGCCGTTTTCTCAAGTTTCTGAAAGATGCCTCGAAAATCTCTCTTCTTGAACAATGAACCGCATATTTCCTGACGCAAATCTACCCCCTCGCTGCCTTACTCAAGAACCTCTCCAGCCATTGACTGGCGGAATCAAAAATCCAATCAGATTGTTTCAACTGGCTAATTGTTTCAACTTTTGACGACATTTCGGCTTCCTTCCCCGTCACTTCCCGAATTGATTCTCTCGATCGCTTCATCGTTCTGGAGGCGCCACTCAATCTTTGAATGCAATCTACAAACGCTACATCTGTGGAGAAGTTTTAGATAGTTACCATTCTCTAACATTTAGCAGGAAGAAATATAATATTTACCAACTAACAACTGTACGTGCATTGTATGTGGTTCACCAGTTGCTTTCAATATATTTGTTCTTTATTTTCCCTTCAGTACTACTGAAGGAAAATCCCAATCTTTCAATTGGGACCTGAACTCTCGGTATGAAAATATCTTTGTCATTTACCATAATCCTAAGTGTTGCTTTCCAAAAAATCCCGAGATATATTTGGGTATCTCCAGTCCAACTTGATAATCTATTTACAAAAAAGAGGCCAAAAAACTCTTGCCATTCTTTACCGTCAAATTTACAAGGTTTTTTTTCTTTTGTAGTTAAGTTTCGTCCCTTTGATTGTCGTTGTTTTTCACGCAACCTCTCTCCTTGCGACCTCTCGTCGAATGAAGGTTCTTGTCACCTACAATCAGCTGAAACAGGGATGTCAATTTGGCAAACCTGAGACCAAATTGGAATCGAATGCTGCTCTCCATAAAAATAAGTTTGAAAACATGGGATGGCAATCGTAGAAAAGGGAGGAGACGTGGCGTCGTGGTTATCGCAGTTTCCTATAGTGAGAAAAGTCCCAGGTTCGATTCTCCTCCCCGACCTTTCTCAAGGAAACTTTTAGACGCTAATTCACACCCACAGACGGAGAAACATGCTGATACCGGACATGAGATTGTCTATCGGAAAAACTTAGGATGATGTGATGGCTGGCTTTGCTGGCAGGGTAAGGCTCAACCCTCCGACCCTAGTCCCAACAATTCAAAAAATGTCTGCTGCCAGAGTGTTATTTTCCCATGGAACTAGAAAAATCACATTACCTTGAAAGTCGACACTTGTTTCACTCAAAATAGACCAAAATCAAGACAGGAACAACACTTATTCCTCATATCCATACCTTTTCGTCTTTTTACTCCTAATATTTCGAGTCTTCGTCTTTTAATTTAAAAGATATCTATTCTTCAACTTTGGCATTAAGAACCATTGTGTAATACTTAAAGAAAATCGACTTAATAGCATCAAGCTAGATATTTTCATACCGATCGTTTCGGCACCGATTTGGTGCATTTCTATTTGTTTATGAATAAAGAATTGTCTCAAGAATCGCACAAATCAGTCGAAACCAAACTAGGCAGTCCAAAATTTGAGTTGTGTTTGAATTTAACTATATATTCTTTCGCATTTTTTTCTTTACTTTGGCCTCATCTGTAATCTTTTCCATATTTTAGGTAAGGTCGGGTCCATTAGTTTTTTTTCTGCTACTGCAGTCTGTTCATCTTTTTCCCCCTACTTTACTCACCTCATTCGGTATTTATTATTCCATCTGCCATTTCCTTTTTCAGTATTTATTCGAAAATCCCCGTCGCTTTTCATAACTCCTGTATTTTATTTTACATTTTTAACTGGCCTCAGCATTCCTATTTCCTGGTCAAGAATCTCTTCCATTGAACGGCAATCCTGTTTGTGCCTTTGTTGGGCTGTACATTGGTTCACTTACTGTCTGTGTGTATTGTATATGTAGTGAGCAGTATATCGGTACCCTCAGAAAGAAAGAAAGAGGACTTGGAGAGTAGCACATCACATCATGGATCCGGATCCCAACCTGCCCGAATTCCCCGTTTGGGCCTTGCTGCCCAAGAGAGAAACTGGAGCCGAGCAATTCGTGGCCAAGCATCCCAACTTTGATGGTCGGGGCACCATCATCGCCATTCTAGACTCAGGTGAGAACTGGATTAGTGATTTGTGCATGCATAGTATTTAATGTGGAACAAAACCTTCAGTGTTAATACAATGGTTCAGTTAGATCTAATAGGACTTTGTGTGTCATTGTCGGTATGTTTAGGAGGGAAAAGCAACACTTGCTTGGATTGTGGGGCCCAATTTAATGTATTGAAAACAAACTAATGTTGGGGAAACAGAAGAGCCATGAGATATTAGAAGAGGTGAATGATCTATTTGGCCCACAGAGTTCCAGAGTGGGCATGTTCAGCCAGACTCGGCTAACGATTTGTTGGACAATTTTCAGGCCCCAGCTGACCTTTGGCTGTGACGTTTTCCAAGCAGTTGTGCCCAAACAAGTTCGTTTGTAGGGTTGAAGTCATGGTCACTTGTTCAGCCTTCAAATGCCCCAATCGGTCAGAGCCTGTCAAGAATAACCCGTCAGACCAGAGGCATGATTCTACGCGTTAACTTCACATTATTATTTAACCGCAACATTTAAAACGAACACAACTTTTGCATGAAGGGAAATTTGTTTGTTTGGGCACGACTTAGGCAATAATCTTCGGAAAAATCAAGTTTTAACGTGCGACCTTTGCTCTTCAACCACTGTAACTCGTCCAGCAAAAATTTTCGTACATCCGCCCTGTGATTTGGCCTGTCTGACTCGAGATCTAATATTTAATGACCCTTTCGTTTCCCCAACTTTTCACCGACATTCCCCGCAAGTTTAGCCTGTACTAGAGACGTCTCGAGCCTGTACGACGAGGCTTGTCTTTATTTATGCTCCATATAAACTTACTATGTGAGAGCAAAGAATGCTAAATTTTGAATTCGTTCATTACTCTTATTCAAAAAGGTTGTTTTTGAAATCACGATCAAGCCGATGAAACCTTTTACAATTTCTTTGGTAACCCGGACATTCTTCGGAACTGTATGAGCTCTTTTTCAAACGCCAACATGCAAGACCTCAATTTTGGGTTCGGTTCAGCCCCAGTACCAAAAATCCGAAGGCGGACAAACTCAAAAAAGACTTCAGTTTGGAAGAAACATTGGACTCAGCAAATGTGACTGTTTGACAGTTTTAAATCCCCAAATGCTTATTTGTAATGAAGTGAACACAATAGGAAGGGGTTTGATGGATTGTTATCCATAGTAAACGCACCTAATCCCCCATTAGGTTATTGTAAGCACCGTTAAATGTTGAAGAGGATTAAAAAGTAGTCTTGTCAAAGTTTTTGTTCTGATTTTCAAATATTGTTTCTATCCTCCATCATTTATTCAGGTGCTCCTTTCTTTTCTTATCTATTTTTCTCACCAATACCCTCTAGAGATGTTTATAATAATGTGGGTGGTCAATCAATCTTCAATAAAGTTCTCTACGTAGTTGTCTATGTAATCTGTAATTGAAATGCATTCATTACAATTCCCCATAGTTGCTTGAAAATTTATGTTACCGCATCTCTAACACCATCATGAATACATATGTATTTGCTAAAATTCGTACTATTGTCCACAAACTAGAGCCAGTTAAGAGAGGGGAACCCTTGAAGGAGTTGTGTGGAGTCTTCCCGAGAATAAACAGCTACAGTTCCACATCCATTGACTTACAATGATGAGTTCGAGATGCTTTCAGGTGTGGATCCTGGTGCAGCGGGACTGCAAGTGACCACGGATGGGAAACGAAAAGTGCTGGATCGGATCGACGCCTCGGGGGCAGGAGATGTGGATATGCGACGCGTGGCGGAGCTCAAGGATGGCATTCTTAAAGGTAAAAAGGATTTTTATTTTTGAAAAGTTTCAACTATTGCCTTTCTTGCAAAACGACTTCCCAGATTTTGTGTCTTTCAAACATGAATTTGGACACAGAGAGAGCCCGATTAGGTTTTCTTATTTGTTCTCAAGTTTTTTTTTAACAAATATCATTGTAGCCCATAATTTCTTATAACTTTGGGCATTGCTTCTAAAAAATCATGTATCGTGGCTGAATAACTTGTGCCGTTAAAAACTGGTTATAAACGGCGTTTTTTTAACCATATATCTTTCCGTTATTGAAGTAAAAAAACTTTCGTCATTTATCTCTTGATTCTGAAAACATGTCATAATATGAACTTGGTTTGAAGAGGTTCCAGATATAATTTTTTGTGAGTTATCTTGAGGAATTATCATTTTGAAAAATGATGTTTTTAGCAGATTAATTCGAATCAATCCTTCATCCATCTCTTCAAAATTCGCACTTGTCCAAGAGGGCAAGTAGGAACTTTACATAATATTTTTTTTCGGAGTGCCCATACACCAAAATGGTATTAGATAAAAGTGTAAGGTTGAATAGGAAACGATTGGACATTTGAAAGTGCCCAAGCTGAAATAGTTAACGATCTTAAAAGTAGACCAAAAATATGACAAGATTTTGACTCGGGAACCTTTTCCAGGCAAAATCTAATTGACCCTTCCTAAAATATCCCCATTGCAGGATTGACGGGACGCGATTTGCGATTGCCTTTGGATTGCTTGGGCTTCAAAGAGTATCGCGTGGGCGTCAAACGCGCCTTCTCACTCTACCCTAACACCTTAAAAGAGCGCATGATCAAGGAACGACAACGTAAACATTGGGACCCCTTTGTCCAACCCATCCTCGCCAAATGCTGGAAGAAGACCAAAGAGCTCCCCGAATCCACACCCAACGAGGATCCCAATGCCAAATTCGAGCGAGACAACGTTCACGCCGAGCTCGAGGTCATCACGGCCATCGACAAGAAATTCAAGGATCGCAATGGTGATCTTGGACCCATGTACGACGTGGTGCTCTTCCATGATGGTGAACTCTGGAACGTCCTCATCGATACCAGTGAAACTGGTGAGCTTTCCGAAGGCATTCGTCTTCGACCTTTCCGTGAAACCGGTGAATTTGCCTCTCTGACCAACGATGATCGGCTCAATATCAGTGTGAATGTGTACGAAAAGGGCGATATCGTGGAGATCGTGAGCATGTGCTCGTCCCATGGGACCCACGTGTCGGCTATTGCCGCGGCTCATTTCCCGGATGAACCACAAAAGAATGGGGTGGCTCCGGGTGCTCAAATTGTATCCATTACTATTGGAGATGCCCGATTGGGTTCCATGGAAACGGGCACCGCTCTGGCTAGAGCCATGTATCACATTATGAGGGCGGAACACTACAAGGTATGTAGGTTTTTATTTACCTATTTCAACACATCCATCCAGGATGAGATGTTTTCAGTCAAAGTTGGCTCATTTTGTTGTGAGAAGTGTGGAGGATAAATGGGATCCAAGGACAGATTTGAGTTAAGAGTCAAGGATGATCGTGATTGAGCCTTGATTCGACTCAAAGTTCTTTCAGTTGGTAATGTGAAGATGGTCTTCATGAAGGAGTAGAGTT
>CM021317.1:1196430-1267180 GCA_010645155.1 Tigriopus japonicus | reverse complement strand
GGTTCGGCCATCCTCGAGTTGTTTTCCGGCGAAGATCAGACGTTGTTGGTCTGGGGGAATTCCTTCCTTGTCTTGGATCTTGGCCTTGACATTTTCGATGGAATCAGAGGGCTCAACCTCAAGGGTGATGGTCTTGCCAGTCAAAGTCTTAACGAAGATTTGCATGTTGCTGAAAGAGAGAGAGAGCACTTGTTAGCAATTTTATCCTATCACGGATTTATCAATAGAAATTAGTGAACGTAATTAAATCTAAAAAATAACATATCACCGGATACTTGCATTTAATTTGCTTCTGCCTGAAGTTATAACTTTTCATAACATAAACTTAATTAATTCAGGGTATACAAGACTAATATAATGTCTAACCTACTATTCTCTATCCCACGTTAGTAAGGCTTCTTCTAAAATCGAGAACCGTCCAATGACGTATGCTTGAGCTCGATTCCCGGCCTGCTCTTCCGAACTTAAATATATGTCATTGGCCAAGCAAACTGGGGCTGGGCTATTGAAGCCTGTTTCAGGCTAGATTGGCTCGCCTTTGAAGATGAGACCAGCTAAGTTGAGACGGTACAACAAAGAGATAAAATCTCCCACAAGGGGATTTGCGCTGTCTGCCTCTCTTTAATCTACCTCGTTTCCAAGGGCGTTAAAATGACTAACGAACCAAACTTGATAAAAATGATGATTCATTTAGATGGTTATTTCAAATGCTAGTTTACTAAATCCGCCGGGTGACGTCATCACAAAGCAAAAGATGGTCTCCATGAAAACGTGCCATTTCTTCATATCGACGATTCATCTACGTATTTAAGGTCATTTTGCTCAAAGATCGGCTGAAAATCTAAGCTAGAAAACGAGTCCAAGTTTTTCGATTGATTTCAATCTCAATTGAAACAAGGTTTGTGATGCCATCATATGTTCCAAAACTTGCCTTTTAGCCATTATTACAACCCTGTGACTCGCCTATATGCTCATATGTTAGTAAAATATGTTTAAAACTCACCTAAAGGCACTAGAAGACGCCCAACGAACAACGATCTCAAATATCGATTGATAAGGGAACGAATGCTTAGGTGTGTTTCTCAGCGAAGTTCTTTTGGTACTGAAACCTTTGTTTTGCGGCGGCGTCCTATAAATACTCAAACGAAATTGAGGCTCTGTGATTGGTGCTCCACATAAGCCGGTCCTGTCCGGCGAGCGGGGCTAGATCACTTTGAGAGGGGTTGCCACTTCTGTCTGTCACATGGGCACATTTCACTTCACTTTTGAGTTGCACTATGGCATTCTTTATGAAACCTTTATATTTTTGCAGATTTCTTGAATATTTTCAGAAAAGTAGACATTCTTCGAGATGTTCCTTCGGTTTTTTTCCCGAATTTTAGGAACATTTATGGCCCTTGATGGCAACCCTGATATCATGACGTTCTGGACTCTGGAGGGCCAACGACGCCAAGCCATAAAAAAAGGAAATACCCGTACGTCAAAGCCAGTTTCACCAAGTATTTTTGTTCCAGTACAAACGTGATGCTTCTACTATCTTCTTTATGACTCAATAGGGATACAAAATGATGTAAATCATACATATGCAATATAACACTGTACATTGTTTCAACGTAAAACCTTAGGAAACTGACTTAAATTCACCATAGCAACCGCAAAGAGACTTTCTTTCTGTTGCCTGCCTGCTTGCTTGCTTCTTTGAACCGCTTCAATGAGCCTGAAGTTTCCGTTACTACGTGGGAGACAAAGGCTATTTTGCTTCAAGAGAAAAACTGGCTCCAAGGTTCTCCCAATCGTCACAAGAAATGGTGGTCTTGACCTCATTTTTGTGTCTTTCCCGAAGATCAAGCTGAGCCTTTCTTCTGGAACTTGGGGCTTTCCTATTTCGATCCAATCCGTTCAGCCTTTTTTCCGCATCGGTCTTCATTGCAAAATAGTGCTCTACGTTTGACCTTGTTTCTCAGAAAAGTTGCTTCTTTCATAAGAATTTAGCCATGATGAAATAAGCCCAGCGTTAACAGTTCTAAGCCACTTGTTATCTTTAAGGGCTTAGAATATTCTAACTTGGACATGATAAACCTTGTGTAATCTATCAAACGTGACAAGCTAAATCTTTATTTAGGTTAACATTAATGTTCCTGAACTGATCAAAATCTTTTTAGTACAAAAGCCATAGTACGCCTGTCTTTATCCTTTGAAATGACGACTATTTATTGACCAAGTGCGACTTTGCAATAATGAACAAAGGTTGAAACTGCGCACGTTTTTCCTTTAGTCGACGTACTTTGATCCTCGTGATCAAGACACAGCGTAAATTTCAGATGAAGCATTTGTTTGGAACATTGAGAACTGCTAGAGAATGATTTCCATGAATGCTGAAGACCCCCCTAGCGAGCCAAAGTTCAGTTTGCAAACATGAAACTGGAAAAAGAAGTGTGAGCCATTTTCCGTTGAAATATACATCTGGACAATTCTCCAAGCTGGTTAACCAAAATCATCATTATTTGAAGATGTAAGCACATGCACCTAAAAGTCAGCGTTGAAGTGGAATTGAAACTTGGACTTTCCCAAAACATTTTTCACTTCTCTTCCCTAAATTTGGCAATTTAATCACAAATCTTGCTTGTATCCTTGCTTATCAATACTATGTGCAAACGTCGCTAAGACGTCAGAGGATTAAGTATTTACGGCTTTGTGATTGGTGAAAAACGAAAGAGTTACTAAGGTTTTTTTTTCGACAAAAGGGTTGGTATAATAGAGCTTAAAAAGTCGGGGGAAATTAAAACAGAGTTAAGGTGAAAATTCACAATTTTACGCCATATTTTGACATCTAGGGGCTCCTTATCGGGATTTTTGTGATGGAAGGAATGCTTTTAAATACAATCTTCCCGCAGGCACAATTTTCTTTAAGGTAAGGAAATACCTCGTTTTTTCCTGAAATCCTTAGAATAATCGAAAAAGGTTGACAAAGCTAGAAGTTGCAAAAGAGCAAAATGTGCGCGAGGACCTTGTAAATTTCCAGAATGATAAGCAAAATAGTTGAAAATAATCGCTCAAAATCACAAATCTTGATTTAGAGCGTGAATTTTATCGAAACAAGCAACAACTTCAGGCTTTTTTATTGTCTGGATCGCATAGATCTTACAAGAAATTGTTCAGATTGAATATATTACACGCACTCTTATAGGACCTTTTCAAAGAACTAATAGGACTTTTTAAATTCAAGAACAAGTTGTACCAGCAAAACTGTGTTCTTAGAGAAAACCAAAGAGCAAAGACTAGAGAAACAACAAACCTAAATTTGATATTTTTGTCAAAAAGTGACATTCATAGGTCATGAAATATCATTTCTTGCAACTGTTGTTGAATCGAATGAAATTTGTAACAAAAATCATTGCGACATTAGAGCTAAAAAGTTGCAACTTGAGGTCAAGTTGGCTCAGAGCTAGTGATGTGTTTCGAGTTGGGAGTGCTGCCATTTTTAACTCGAAGTTTATTTCTGTTCAAAATGGCAGGTTCTATTGAACTTTTTGAAAAGACCTAAACAGAGATCACTGTGGCAACACTCGAACTAGTTCGAATTCAAGTTCCGTTGGTAATAATACTTATGGATTTCGAGTTGACAGTGCTGTCATATTTCATGGCAGATAAGATCTACTGCGTGTTAAAAAGTTTAGTTGTGGTGATCTTTTTGACCCTAAAAACCAAAATGGCAAAACTTAGTCAAAAATCCAACTCGAAACATATCAGTACTCAGAGCCCTAAAAGTAACGCTACATACATTGACCATGCAGGAACACAATGGATGGCACTTGGATAGTTGATGCCCATGTTTCATCAAAATATGAAAATCAATCTTTTACCACCATGGCTAACGTTGTTTTCTTTGGCGACAGCAAATCACATCGACAAATCAGAGACGTTTTGCTTCATTTTTATTAGTGATGGACCAAAAGTGCGCTTGGCCGAAACTGAAAGTTTCGCCCAAAAGAGAGCTTATCTGAAGCCGAAAGAAGCTTACTAAAAATCATTCACTTTGAAATTTAAATTGATCACGTGTACGACGTTGGAATGTTCTATTTTTTATCCAAAAACTTGAGTTTCTGAGGTTGTGGACCAAAATGCTGTCAAACTCCATTCTTTATAGTGCATGTCTGCCTTATCTCAGCCGAAAGCTCTTTCGGTTCATAACGAACTTTTATAGTCATCATTTTGTGGATTAAAAAAGTTCTCGCCATTAACTTACAAAAGATAGAACGCAATCAAAAGCGAATGTGCTTTACTTTTAAAAGACATAGCATTCTACATGAATATGTACCTAAATGAACTATATCCAAAAATATTTTAGCCCGATTGTTTAAGAATCTGGCATTCATCAAAGAAATTACACGGGCAAATTCAAGCCCAATCAATGGCTTACCGATTTAACACCGGGGCAAGATTGAGCTTGCTTGCAATTGGTGTAGACCACGTCATAGATATGCGGAGAGCGGGCTTTCAATTCTTGGGTGATCTCATTCCAGTCTCGTTTTGGCACCAAATCTGACTTGTTCAACACCAACAAGTGGGGTAATCTCCCCGTGATTGAGCGTCGGAAACTATCGTTTCGACCCGTGAAAGGAATACGGGCATCGTGCACTTCTATAATCACATCCATTTTGCGAATTTCGTATTGCATTTGCCGCATTCCACGGGCCATGTGACCCGGAAACCAATTGTGACGAGCATTGACTGGGAACTGATAAGTCTGCTTGAAAGTTTGAGCTAGAGCCGCCCATTCTTTAGCACGGGCACTCATGGTGATGTGTAAACGTTATCTTACAATGGTGATGGGATTGTAGTATTACACTGGGTTTTATTGTTATTTTGATACATGTGCTAGCATTGTTGGGAGAGGTTGCGGAGAACATGGACTCAAAAACCATCTAAAGTCGAGGTTTCGTGTTTGCTTTTCGTGTTTACCATCCATTTTCAAAAGTTTTAGCAACTTGCGAAATTCAGTGCTAAAACTAACTTGTGGCGCTTATAGATTCAGATTACCGCCTGATTCATCCCATTGTACTAAAGAAACTGGAAAGTCTTTAAAGTATGTCGTAAACATGAAACATATGTCAGCATCTTTTTGATACACATTTATTTCCAATATACATTTAAGCTACTATAAAAAAATGTTTCAATCGTCTCTTAACATTTTGGTTAATTTTCCATGTCATTCCACCGTCCTCAACAGTTGCCAAGTGCTGTGCTCGCTGATAGAATTCCCTTGGGGAAAGTGACCATGCCGCAAAAAGCAAAACCCAACCTAGACGCAAGAACGTCGACTAAAGGCTAAACTATATCCAGCTGTATCAGCAGTTAGTGTCTTTCTGTCTGCAGTAGTAGTCATCGTCCTCAAATGAAAACCGACACGGCGGTTTAAAAGTGACCATGGATTGCTTTGCAAAATAATGCAAATGCTCGAACATTTGCAATACATCTACGACAACTGACAACATATTGCTGTAATGTTATGTTAAAAAGGATTTTTTGCCACAAATATCACGATATTTTTCTAAAGTGAGCTCCTTGTTCATGAAACGTGACGTATGGTTTGACCACACTCCATAAGATATAAGTCACGCTGATTAGGAGTACAACTGGAAAGTGAGTGTGAGGCACTCCGTCAAGGATCCCAACCCATTCCAACTCGAAAAAGAAGCCCATCCCCGCCTCCTTCGCACCCCTTTCCAAAACCGGAAGTGTAGGTGTGTGATCCCGCCTGCCTTTGACGGATCGATCGGGTTGATTTTTGGGTGGTGTAGGCCGTTGTTGATCTTATTCTCAGCCAGCTACCAATCCATCCAATCAGCATGGATGTGTTCCTGATGATTCGCCGTCGGAAAACGACCATGTTCTTGGATGCCAAGGAAACCACCACCGTTTTGGACCTCAAGAGAATGATTGAGGGCATCACCAAGAAACCGCCCAACCAACAGAGGCTCTACAACCGAGAGGATGTCGTAAGTGAATTAATATCAATTAAGAGGAGTTAGGGTTTTGCTGCACAATGTGGCTCCGTTATTTTCCGGTTTCAATTCGGATATGAGGTTGGTGCCATAGACTTTTGTAGTCAATTTTTGACCCGCTTCAATATGTAGTGGTTTGATTGCCAGGACTATTTTGATTTGTGGAAAAGAACAAGGAATATTGACGGGTCCAGCCTGATTGGAAAGGCAAACGATTCTGGACCAACCTTACCCAATTGACCCATCCTATGTGTCAATGTTGATATTTGATCCCTTTAACTTGTTAACATAATAGTAATAGTCTTTATTGAGAGATTTGTTATGGTGGAAACGTCTCATGTTCAATTTCAATCGTCCTGTAAAATTGACCCAAAGACATTTCCTTCTTCGAAAAACGATTTCCATCACATTTAATTATTTTATTCCCCCTCTCGATTGTCAAATCCTCTCCTTCTTGAAAAAAAAACAGTTACGAAATCAATATGATTGTCAAAGAAACAAAGTACAAAAGCCAAACTCGTTCCAAATTGGCAACCACCAGTTTAACAAAAGACCGAAGAAAATACACCACTAAATGCCTGATTAAGTACAACGTAACTGTTTCCGGTGGGATGAAATGATATGTTGCGCTCAAAAATAGCGTCTGTTCTTTAAGATTACGACAATAAACGAAAAGGAGTTGGAATTTTCTCAAGCTTTTGTGAGGATTCTTCATAACCAAAAAGGCTCATTCATCAGCTTCATTCCGATTGAAATACCATACGATGTTCAAACCTATATACCTATCAAAGTTTGGAATCATTTCATCATTATTAATTTTTCTTCTTCTTTCGATTAGATCATGAAGGACGAGCGAACTCTGTCGGATTACGGCCTGACCTCGACCATGGCCAAAGCACAAAGTCCGGCTGAAGTGGGCTTGGCTTTCCAAGAGAACGGCAGCTGGGAGGATCTCGAGAAAACGCCCTATTCCTCCCCACCTGAGTTGCCTGACGTCATGAAACCCGGCCAAGAATCTGCAGCTCAGGAGACGGCCATTGCTTAGTTGTCTGTCTGCAGATCGACTCTTACACACACAAGGAAAATCGTCTCCCTTCTTTTATTTTAAAAATATATATTCGCGTATTTGACTTCTTCTCAGACCTGATTTTGACGTGTGAAACAAGCACATTCTGGAGGGGCCTCAGAACATCTGTGTTCAAAGAAGCCCACCCCTTCTTCAAGGAATAAAAGTCGATTAGCCCGTTTACTAATCCTTCCGACTGAATTTACACCACCCCCAACCACCACCCTCCATTCCCCCACGCCAAATGCTACTGAAAAGAGACGAAAAAATAGTTCTTTTTCACCCCCACCCCAACTAGATGGCTGTGCATCTGCTTGAAGAAATGGCTATCAACCATCTGTACAAGAACTTTCCTCTGTCCCACCCAAACCAAACCCCGTCTAGAAAACGAGATCCACTAATAATCGAGTGAATTTGGCTGACTGGTCAAGGAAGGAAAGATTTTAGTTCACTACTATCGCACCACAACTTGATCTCGTCTCACTCAGAATTCATCAAGCTCCTTTTGAAATAAAAAGAAACTCAACACTGGGTCTCAGTATGACTCGTCAAACTGTCTCAATTTCTACCTGATGTTTTTCTTTTAACATTAAGGTCTGCATATTGATTTTGCTCCAAAAAACACAGAACTTCAAAAAGATGTGTTTGCCGACGACTTCTCGTTCCAAAAACCAACCATTTGCTCAAGAGCTTTGGTAAGGATTGCAGACTAAGAGGATTAAATTGTTGCTCAAGAATTGTCGTAGTTTAAAATGTTACTACTTTTCCTGTCTTAACCTTTTGAGCAGCGCCACCACAAATTGTTATTAATCGAACCATAACTAGAATTCATCATTTAAATCTTAACATTGACCTACACGCAACTGATTAGAAATGAGAAATTCCACTTGAATTTTCAATCATATATTTATTCAAATATTTTCTCACATAACGAGTATATAAATGACATTTCTGACACTGGACAGAATCTTGATGCTCTGACCTTTGGGTAACGTTCAAAAACGGTTTTCAACCAAGAATCAACTCAGCCAACCAATCTTCAAGCTTCACATGAAGTCCAAAATCTTGAGCGTTTGCCCAGCAAAATGAAGTAACTTTGTGGGTGTGGCCGCCAAATTGGGCAAAAACAACGCCTCCGCCGTTTGCAAGGGAAACAAAACGGGTGCTTGGCGTTCCATGAGCGACGATTCTGGTCCAAGATTCAAAGGATACAGAGCCACATGATACTTGGCTTGCTTCCTGACCAGAAATCGGACCACCAGACAATGTTCCGTGAAGATCACATCACAGACCTCACAGTCCAAAGGGTTAAAATGGGGATGGAACGGTTCCAAAACGGTCTTCAAACCACCCCTGGTGTCGAATATGCTCACGGATGAATTGGAGTCATGAATAGTGGCAACCAGAGCGTTGGACACGCTCAAGAACAAGAATCCGGGATTTTTCTCGCCCGGTCTTGCATTGGAGAGATTGACCTCTGACAGACAAGCTCCATTATTGGCGTCCCAAATGAACATGGAACGACGATTAAGCAGGGCAAACACGCGATCTTGTTTGATGGCGGTTTTTTCGAAATATCGAAATGGACAGAACACACGATCAGCTTGCAGGAAACGTTGGACACTGGTTCGAATGTTCCAAACGCTGATGATGGGTGCATTACTGGCCATGATATGTCCGGGAATGACGAGATGCTTGCCATCTCCTGGAAGTAAATGTGAATCTTTGCTTGTGAGTAGACAGCTTGCAGAGCTCAAAAAATCAAAATTGGCATGATTTCCTTCACCTACTCATTCTCATTTAAGGTGATCTCTAAAGAAACCTGTAGTTAATCATAAATTAATGATGAAAAAAAAAAAGTTATAAATTGGAGTGGAAAAGTAGTCTGGTTTTGATTGTGAAATTTATCTCGTTGACAACCTCAAAAGAAACACGTTTTCTCATTGAAGGGTGAATAAATTTGACTTTTTCGTGAATGCAGATTTATCGAAAGAACGTGACATATTCTGTTGCAGGCCTGTAGTGCATCATCCCTTACATATGTTTGACAAGTGTAAGTTATTTTCTACAAGAAATACGATATTTGAGCCACATGTTACGCATTATTAGCTTAATGCTGATTTTTGTCTGTAAAAGTCAAGCCCACAAGCCCATTTCCATGACAAATTACTCATTCAATTGAAGAGTCCCCCAATATGAGCTGAAAGAACCTACCCGAAATTTCACCCTGTGGATATCGCATTTCCTCCACCAAAGGAACGGAATGATGCAACTTGAACGTTCTCACATCATAGATCTCGATCTTGTCCGTGAGTAAATTCAACTTATACACCCCATCCCCGAAAAGAGTGGGCAATTTCAAGTGTCCCCAATCCGTGATACTCTCTCGCCACAATTCCTTGAACTGATCTAAAAGATCGAAAGCAATGAGTTCTTGGGGAGCATCGTTGCCTTCACCGGAAAAGCAAAGCAAAGCAGTATGTTTGGCCACGAGGATCGAGTTCAATTGCAACAGGAAATCCGTTTTCAAAGCCATGGCCAACTTCTTACTAATGAGGAGACGCAAACCCGGCGCAGAAATATCAAACACTTGCGCCGTCCACGAATCGGATTGTTCTCGCGTGATTCGAACCAGATACCGATCATCATTCCCATACTTGGTCCGATCACTCAAAGGCAAGTTCACCTGAGAATAAAGACCCTTTTGCCATCGACGACGAACTCGAGAATGAAGGATATAACTGAGTTTCTCCACACATGGAGGATTGGCGGTGGCGGCAAACTTTTGGAACGCCTTGTGTTTGGTATATTTGTCGAGGGTGAGCACACGTGACCACATGAAATCGTTATGGAACACGTGCCAGAGTCTGGAACATCCCTGACTGAATCGGAGCAGATCCGGTCCACTCAAATACGTCCCCAAGACGATCAAGACCTCCTCGGGTAGGTCTAAAAGACACGCCATGTTGGCACACCTGCAATGAGGCGAAGCTCAGGAAATTTAAGACTGGTCGGACAAAACTACATTCCGTACAAAAAGTGGTTCAATTTATTTGATTTTTTGGCTCTTTTGATTGGGATTTTCGTCGCATTTGTGGCACAATTTTATCCTCGGGCGCTACGGGTCGAATCGGAGATTCGGTGGCGGGAGCGTTATGGCAATCGCAGAATGGGGTCAACGATTTATCACAGAAGAGCTTCAAGCTCAAAACGTGGAAGGCGAATCCATCCATGGTCATAGATCGATCGGACACGAGCCGATAGTTGAGATTGTTCAATCCGGACAATCGGTCTCGACGTCGGGTAAAATCCCGTTGATTGTAGCACCGCTGAAAATCCCTGGGACGTCTTCGTTGGGAGTGAAAATGTTGAAAGGTGTGGGTTTTACCCGTGGTCAGACCTTCGGGTCTTTCAATGGCGATTCCGGCCTCTTGAAGTCGGACCCGGAAATCGTCATCCTCCAATCCCCAACCCCAAAAGTTGTTGGTCAAACCATTGACTTTTCGAAACGTCTCATGACTTAGCAGCACAATTCCACCCAAAAAGTTTGGGTAGTCGTAAATGGGATGAAGTCCGGAAGCGGCTAAATGTTTGGCTACTCGATCACCGGGATGGTGATAATCCAATCCCGGATTCAAAGGCCACAAATCCACGTCGTGCAAGGCCACGTAATCGCAATGGGTGTGTCGAGAAACGTGATCAAATCCGGCATTGAGCAGACCGCCTCGATTGAATCGATATTCATCCATTTGGTTGAGAATAAATATTCGAAACGGGACGTTTTGAGACGTCAGGAATCGCGAGAGATGCGGAACGAATTCAGAGAGCTCATCGAATCGGTCCCGAAATGGGACCAACACGCATAATTGATGCGAATCCGAGGACACCGCGTTCCAGACAGAAGGTCGAGAGATCAAGGTTAACGAGACTAGAGTTAAAAAGACCAATAAAAGGCCTTTCCAGATCCGTCGACGGACGAAGATGACGCGTCCCATTTTACAGAGAGATTCGGAAGGCGACTTTGCGCACTGGATTCATCGGAGATTAAGAAATCACGACTTCCAAGGAACGGAAGGAGGACCCCAAAGCCACGAGAGCAAGGGGAGGAAGCCTTCGGTGGTGAGGAGGATCATGGCCAGTTAATTGATAAAGTTGACGATACATACACACACACTTCGGATGAATGGCACTTGAGTGTTCGTTCTGTTCTGTTCGCATACGCTGTTCACGCCAAAGGCAACATCTGTATGCTCTTCTGTCGCTCGATGAAGCAACGTCAACACAGACAGGGACGGAATTTTCATGCCAGTAGAAAGGATATTTTGTAAGTTCCGATTAAAACCATTAAGATTTGCCAAAAACTAGCATCGTACATCTCGTCGTGGCAACCATGCTGGAAATCAACGCAAGAAGGGTCTGGCGACGCCAGGTCTTCCCTGATGTTTTTCTCGGTTCATTGCAAAGCAATGGCAGCTTAGTTTGACCACGTATTTTATATTTACTGAAGTTAAAAGCTATTCAACTACTTTAAGGCCTTTGTTTGACTGTTTATGGATTTTTTTCTGTGAAAATATGCTCAACGATTTAGGCTTTCAGTAGAAAATAGAGGCACAGCTGCAACAAGAGATGTTATACACTGAGTGTGTATTTCAGGCGGCAACTGAATGATCTAATATTGAGAGTTAAATTTGTGTCCTAAATTTTCATATCCATCTGGCATTGACTCAACTCAAACCTCTTTGTTGGCATCCTTAGACAGGCAAATTTTGATTCAACTTGAGAGGGAGGGTCATTTTGAAAAGTGATCTTTTTTGCATCAAAATGCTGTTTCTAAGAAACAAAAAGTACAGAAGTTGGCGTGAAAACATTCTTGCTAGCAAAAAGAAATTAGGACCTTCAATCTGTTAATATCTCAGCTCAGTCAGGCTGGCACAACTGGTTCCTTGTAAAGCCTAAAAACGTCTTCGTGATGTGTGGTTGCCTCTGCTAATTTTTCATTTATGCTACAACTCAAGATGCTAAATGTCATCAAGCACTTCAACAAGCTACTTCAAAGTTCGAGATTTGACTCGATCATTGGCTTTGAAAATTGAGCTGATTATTCTCAGCCAAATTCGACAAAACGTGGATAAATCTCTATATTTTCCAATCATTAATTAGAAGACTCTCTTTTTACTCTTAAACATAAGGCTCTGTTGCAGCATGCTTTTAAAGCTGATTTATATGTACCACGATTTATTCCAAGGTTGCGTGAGTCTATTTATCCTAAAGCAATATATCATTACTTTAACTAACTTAACCTAACCTAAGCTAACCTAACCAAATGTTAACTTCAACTTCATTTAATCCCTTGAAAAATGCATTATATTTATCTGAGTCACGCAACTTATCAAAATTTCACATGTCATTTATAACTCAGAAGCAAAGCCTAAACCAGTGTTTGTAACAAGTTGCACTGTGTTCAGAGAATAAAATTACTATACTACAGGGGTTCTCAACCTATGGGTATTTACCCAAAATTGGGTAAATTTGACTTTCTGTTGGGTAAATATGTGTCCGGAAAAATTGGAAAAAAACTTGGGTTTTTTCGACCAATATTGCACGTTTTTCTCTTCTTCACGTATTTTGACAAATACAAGTCACATTAAAACGCCCAAAAACGTTGTAATACTGGTCATTACACAGGGGGGTAAATCGGATATTTCCCTTGCCAAAATGGGTATCCCCCGGAAAAAGGTTGAGAACCCCTGCTATACTACTACTAACTGTAATACTACAACATATCCTGTTGAATGGCTCAAATAGGAATATACGTCCTTACAAAGTATGTTAGGACGTATATTTCCATTATGTTTAAAAATGACCCCTCGATTCTTTTTTGGCCTCCAACATTTAAGATCTCGTTTAGTATCAAATCGAGTCACTCCTCCATTTTAAAAGATCTGATACATTACATTTCCTTAGAACTGAGAGTTTCATTAATAACAGTTCTTATGTGATAAAGCTACAAGATTAGAGGAATTTTTTGTTTAGATTTAATCTACGAATAGGATCTAGAATAAGATTAAGCTCAGGAGTGACCTCCATTTCAGCCTTTTTGTCCATTTTGGCCGGAAACCGGGTTCCAGAGAGAGCTAAGCCTCGAACAGTCCCACGAATTTGTGACCAAATTTTGCGTCATGAGAAAATATGTTTTTCAAACCAATAGGTTCATTCAAATCATTGGGTAATTGATTGCATTTACTCAGACGCACGATGTATTGCTTCGATTCATGTATCGTTATTACTTTCCTTAGTGGGTCCATGTTGGTTGACATTATAATCCATTGAATTAGTCAAAATCCTTTATTTCAGCCACCCTGAAGTTTAGGCTAGACCGGCAGCATCACGATGATTCCCCTGAATTGCTTGAGCGACGCCAGGTATGCCAAAATTAATGATGAAAACGTAATTCGGACCTTCGTTTTGGCCAACAAAAAGTACACAAAAGGATGAGCAAAACTAAATGTTTGCGTAAGTTCAATCAAGAATTCAATTATTACGAAACTCTTAGAAGGTTTTCACACGTGAGATTGAATCACAAGTTTAGAACAGGCAAACAGTAAGATTACTGGCCAATCGTAGTGTTTTTAACAGTCAGGTTACCGCAATCGTTTTCAAAAATCGGTTCATACATAACCAACCACTCGACATTTGACCACCCCGTTGCGTAGTCCAGTATAAAAGCAGGTTATTGTTTGTTTATTGTGAAATCCACTCCAACACCATTTAAGGCGATGTGGGAGTATTGGATAATAAAAGTATTGAATGAATCACAAAGAAATTATCACTTTAGCACGAATGAATTACAGAGAAATGGTACAAATTGCATCTTTTAATCGTTTGATTGTGGGTAGGTTTCTGAGAAACCGTTTCTCATTTCCGGTTTTAGTAGGTTCCACATGGTGACCGAGCGTACACAGAAGGCATTTTTCCGAGCAAGAGTTTTAGCCGGTGGCTTCCACAACTCCTTCTATTTGTAGCCCTCGAATTACGTGCCATCTTGTTAATGAGAGGGGAAAAGGACGGTCGCTTATTTTCCCCCAATTGCAGGTCCACATGTCCATGCATAATTTTATAAGTCTCATCTCTTTCGCCATTCTTCAAGTGTCGCCATATTCAACTTCAAAAGACAGTTGGCCCTTTTCACGGCCCCCATTTGGCCCTAAACTCCGTACTTCAAATCATCCTCCCTGGTTTCCATCCTCTACCAAAACCGTGCTTGAGCGTGCGTGCATGCGTTTGTGTGTGGAAGTGGATCATCCTCCTGAAACAACGCTTCATCTGCCATTGATCTCGGTTGCGTTGAACTCCAAAACTTCCAAGCGTTTCCAAATCACGATGGGCGTGGATATCGAAAACATGAAGGACGGCGATGGGTCGACGTTCCCGAAATCGGGTCAGAAGGTGACTTGCCATTACACGCTGACGCTGACCAACGGCAAGAAGATCGACTCCTCACGAGATCGAGGAGAGCCCTTCAAGTTCAACATTGGCAAAGGAGAGGTGAGGAAGAAAATCCGCGACTTTTACTATGCAAATAGGCATTTGGAACGATGTTTATGTTTAAAGAGTCAACGAGAAGATTGCTTTCCATCAAAGTCAAGGAGAATTTTGTACAATTTTTTTTTTTTTGCTTTTATTTTCCGTGACATCACTTTGCCGAAGGGAATGAAGATCGGTTTTGGTATGATTTCAAAACTGGCTTGGTAGGAGAGAAAAGTTGTGAAATTACTCCATCATTCTGCTTAGTAGGACCCTGTTTTTAATCAAGTTTTGTTTACAATCGATGATCATATGAGATGTCCGTAAAAACTTACTTTAGAATCGATTCATTTCTTTTTAAAGCGGAAAATATCACTGAGTCCCCAAAACTTTCAGGCCAATTTTAGTAATTGTCAAAAAGAAAGAAAAGAATTAGGGTGCCAAAGAACTGTTAATGTTTGCTTTGGCATCATATGATGGCCCATGGATCGTTTTTGAATATCCACATGTATCAAGTCAAAGTGGTTTAGATTCACCCAACCCTCTGAGGCACAATCGCAACATTGAATTTTTTGGGGTGTTATGTTGATAAAGGGTTCCCAAACTTTTCATTCTTACTGACTATTGGAGCCGGTACATCTATTTGAATGTCTCGCCATTTTTAGTTTCAACCGACAACCAGAGAGCGTCCCAAAACACAATTTTTGGATTCTAAGAACAAGACCCGCAACGTGACAATTCTCCGGACTGTATTCACGATTTTGTGGCATTTTCTATGACGGTGAAAGAGCTACGTAAATACACCAGTTTATCATTAAGGGGCATTCATTATTGAACGAACTTTGGCTGCTACACTGACCTGTTTGGCACACACCTACCACCTACCTGAAGTCTTATTAAACGATTTACCTCAACTTAGCTATCGCTTAAATCTGAAAGAGTTACGGACGTTAGTGAGCAGCTCGATTCGTAATTATTATTTTATTTTCATTTTGTAGGTGATTGCCGGATGGGAACAGGGTTTGGCCAAGATGTCGGTGGGTCAGCGAGCCAAGTTGACCATTTCTCCGGACTTGGGCTACGGCGCGAAGGGCGTGCCCGGTTGTATCCCACCCAACTCCACCCTGGTCTTCGATGTGGAGCTTATCCGAGTCAACTAATCCATGTCCCTCAAAGCCAGGGTGGATTTGTTATCCTACAAAAGCGAGAGCTAAAAATCCCTATCCAAACACCCAACCAACCTCTGGGAAGTAGCCCACCATGACAAACCATATACATAAACACACACCCCTCCATCTCCGCCCCTTATGCACCCCCCATTGAATGAAATCCTCATCCCCCGTTCTCCTTTGGGGCAATGAATGTCCGGCTAGAACTTGAGTTCTTTTTTGTCGTGCCCTAGTGACCCTTTTTCTCTCTCCCGCTTACTGATGAGTACCAATCACCCTGCATTATTTGGAATAATAAATCCTTGATCCCCGCGTTCATCCGATCTTCGGATACGAGGGGTATTGTTCAAAACCAAAGTCACTCGGATTCATTGAAGATGGCTTTAAAACATGAATAGTATATTGTATTAAGACTGTTGGGCGAGTAGGAATTACAAGAAAGGCCTTTCCCGGGGATTCTTTTTGGCGTCCTCTTTCCGATGAGCGTGATTGGGGAACCATCGATGTTTGGTCGTCCAAGTGAGTCGCATGAGATCTCGGATTTGGTAGCGATTCGGTTTATGATGGTACAACTCTTTCATGTCATCCACCGATTGAATCTTCAACCTAAAACGCAATAGCATCTTTGAGAAGAAAGAAATGAGACGAGAAACCACTAAAAACGACTATTGCTTTTGCTTTTGGCTCATGGTAAAAAAGAATTCCAGAGAAAATCCTGGATTGGCCATGTTCTGTCAGCCTCTTTCAATTTCGGATCAGGATTTGTTTCCGATCATTCACTACTAATTTAAAGGTATTTCACATAGGATCTTCCATGAAGCAATGAGACAATTGGAATGGCCATCAATCCGTACTTTGAGTCCGTGCCTCGATCTTGGGCTCTGGGCATAGGTCGCGTCATTTGGTAGGGGAATTTGGGTTCCGGATGCCAACACACGATAACCGAACCGTCCGAATTGGTGGTCACGCGCTCAGCACGATAACTATCGGACGGTAAACCGCGCAACCCTCGTACGAAGGTCACCCCTGAAGACAGGAGAGGCCGAGGCCCGCGTTGAAGGAGGAGACTCATGGCCGGAGAGTTCAAGAGCCTTTTAGGGAACACGGGACTAAAGTTTGTTGATCAATAATGTCGTCAAAGGTGACCTGAGTTTCAGTGAAAACGGCAAAACAAAAGAAGAACGACGGAAAAAAAAAAAAAGAAAAACGGCAAACAGTGGGAACAGTTTTTCTTGTTTTGATTTCTACAGGCTGACAGGGCGTGAAATGCGTTGAAAAAGATAGTAATGAAGGTAGAGAACACGATCCTTAGGTTTCCCCAGCCATTTGCACGGTATTTCTCTGGGTAATGATGCTTTCGTTCATTCAAGATTGGTGAGTGAAACTGAAGCCCAATCAAAGAATACGCAACATGGGACTTTTTTGTGATACGAATACTTTTGGTCATTGATTGATTTATCCGTCCATTCTGCGAAAGTTGTTTCATATGGGATTTTTTTGTCCATGATAACGACGCCGTGGCTGACAAATATAATCTTAAAATTGAGCTTTGAATGAACCAGTAATAGGTTCAGCACCTGATTAGGTTTTGGCCAGGACATGCGGGAATCCTTGCACGTAATACCGTCCTCCTTGCCCGGAGATACACCCAGAAGTTTCCACGGACTGGATGTTTTCTAAAATATTCAGTCAGCGGTCACCCTTTTGGCACGTGTTTCACGGAATCAAAACACAAACTGGCCAAAGAATTCACCTCAGATTCGCATTCTGCCTGTATCCGCGATGTCGTTGACGATTGAAGGCGGTCAAGTCGTGATCCTTCAGAAGGCGGGTTTCGCCCGAACGCTCACCTTCAAACCCCAATCGCCCATGGTCAAATTGGGCCAGGATCAGGTGGATTTGAGCGCCTTACAAGGCCAACCTTTCGACACGTGGTTCGAAATGGTGCCTCATGTCCAAGAGAAACGCAAACGCACGTGGCAACTCAGAGAAACCCAATCCGTGCCCGATCTCGAGGAACTGTTCCTCGAATCGCCCGATCATCCCACGCCCGACAAAGATAACCGCAGTTTGGAAGACATCAATGCCTCGCAAAAGCTCTCCAAAATCGAGATTGAGGCCATGCGAGAAAGCGGTCAAAGCGGGCGTGAGGTCATGGCCAAGTTGATCGAGAACAGCGACAGTTTCGGCAACAAAACCGCCTTTTCGCAGGCCAAATTCCTCAAGAAGAAGGCCAAAAAGTATCACGACTTCATTCAGATTCGTCGACCTTCCATTCGTTTGCTCATGGATATCCAATACGCCAAGGATCCCATGAATATCTTGAACTTACGCGTGGACGCGTTAGCTCAGTTGCTCAATATGACCAATGTGCGATCTGGCGGCAAATATATCATTCTGGAATCGGGCACCCAAGGTTTGGTGGTGGCCAGTGCCTTGGAAAGGCTGGGATCACGAGGTCGATTGGTCCATATCTATCAAACGGGTTGTCCGCAAACCAACGCCTTGACCAATATGAACTTCTCAGCCTCCGCTTTGGCTCAAATCCATACGTTGAACATGTTCCATTTGCGTTCTTTGGAACGAGGGGAAGACATTACGGCCATGCATCCGAATCAACCCGCCTCGAGCTCCGCCCCCGCTCCACCTCCGCGTCAATCTTTCCGCGAAAGTAGCGTTCAATCCTATGAACTTATGAAGGATTGCACCATGGACGGTTTGATCTTGTGCACCAAACAGCATCCGCAAAATCTTTTGCTCCATCTCATCAAGTACTTGGCTCCTTCGCGGCCATTTGCCGTGTTCTGTCCTTACAAAGAGCCTCTGTTGGAGACTTATATCGCGATCAAGGACACGGGTCGAGCTATCATGGTCACTTTGAGCGAGACTTGGTTGCGGAACTATCAGGTTTTGCCCAACCGAACCCACCCCCAAGTGATGATGTCGGGTGGAGGCGGTTACTTGCTCACCGGAATCATTGTGGATAATACGGAAGGACCGGAATTTGAAGCGGCTCAGCCCATTCCCGATGAGGCGGGTCAAGGCCAAGGTCGAAATAAGAATAAACGGTTCAGGTCGTCCCGTTAAACCCATTCACAACCCGTTCTGTGATCGATCTCTTGTTATGGTTCAATATGTTCTTGACATTTGTAAAGGAAAAACGCTAATAAATCTAAACTTGCCAAATGGTGTTGTTCGGTGGGAATGGAACAATTGAGGTTTTTTTTTCTTCTGAATAAATGCTATTAAATTCCAGTCATTCGTCATGGAGGGAGATTCCCCTAGAGATAAAAAGGTTCTGACCTTAGTCTTGGTTCAAAGGGACAATGAACTCCTTTTGGGATACAAAAAGCGAGGATTTGGGCAAGGGAAAACCAATGGATTCGGTGGAAAAGTCGAAAAAGGCGAAACCATCTTGCAAGGAGCCATTAGGTAAGTAGTTGAGTTGTGACAAGAATCTCTTGCGGAGTTTGCTTTCAATGAAGGCCCCCTTTCACCTAAAGAAATGTTTTCGACCGAAAGAGAGCTCAACCCAGGGTAACATGTCTGCTTTTGATTTCAGTAGGCTTTTTCGAACTCTTGTTTCTGGCTGTATGTGATTTCAGATTATCACATATTTTCATATTCTGAAACATCATACAATGATCGTCACTATTTTTCATCGGATTTTATATTTTTTGTCAGGGAATTGGTCGAGGAGTCGGGTGTCATTGCCAAACCCCAGGACATGAACAAGGTTGGAGAAATTGTTTTCGAATTCAAAGGCGATCCTGTTTTGCTTGAGGTTCACGTTTTCCTAACCAAAGTATTCTCAGGTATGCAAGACATGAAGTTGGAAGGAATTGTCTTAGTTTGTCTCAGGAACCAATTTGTTGGCAACCTAAAATAATATGGTTTTAACAAGAGTAGTGCTAATATTTTTCGTCTTTTAGGCAATGTGGTAGAAACAGAAGAAATGCGACCCGAATGGTTCCAAATTGACCAACTTCCATTCGACCATATGTGGGCTGACGATGAGCTTTGGTATCCAAAGGTTCTTGCCGGCCAAAAGATCAAAGCTTATTTCCTCTTCGAAGGCCATGAAACCATTCTTAAGACTGACCTCAAAGTCGTGCAAGACTTTTCCTAAACCAAGGAACGACAACCGG
This sequence comes from Tigriopus japonicus, assembly GCA_010645155.1. Taxonomy (NCBI): domain Eukaryota; kingdom Metazoa; phylum Arthropoda; class Copepoda; order Harpacticoida; family Harpacticidae; genus Tigriopus; species Tigriopus japonicus. The sequence continues at coordinate 1,247,268 of CM021317.1, read as the reverse complement.
TGTATTATTTCTTCGACAAAATTTCGTATTCTTGTATTTGCATTTCTCGAATTCAAAATAGAAAGCACCATGATGATATATTTGTAATTGATGTAAGGAAAACATTGCTGGATTGAAAAATAGTGAAGCGAAATCATAATAATATTTTTATATAAACAGAGAGCTGGACAAGATACATAATTAACACAGAGCCGGGAAAAGAAAGATTTGAAAAATAGAATAGAAACATAGAAAAAGACAAGTGAACCTTCAGGAATCATTGGCACCAATGAACAACTTGTGCGAGGGAGGCGTGGCTGGCCATGGGGGAAAAATGGGGGGAGTAGAGGGTCTTCATCAAATTTCGCTTCAATACTGTGAGAGCATCTTCAACAGGAGGGTGGTCCGAAATCACTTTGTTACAGTCGGCCAATTGATTCTAAGACCTCTGGTTCTGTCCGTGAAGTTTAGCGAATTCTAAAACGAGATTTTCCGGCGGTTAAGAACGTAAAAGACAGAACAGATCCTTGAGCTTGTCGGGATTAGATTGGATTACCATCGGGTCGGATTTGACGTCCAGTTCCGTAGGCAGTCATGCCTGCTTGTGAGGCTAGCTTGTTGGTGCCGTATTGAAGACCAATCACACTCTGGCCTTTCTTCAAGGTCTCCTCGTCAAATTCGCGCTTGTTGGCCGAAGCGAATTTCACGCCCAAGGCAGGACCACTAAACCCATTTTTCTGGGCCTAGTTGATAAGATTAAGAAAAGGCAATTAATTTGGGTTGCTTTTTAATGGTAGAGGAAGTCTTAGTTGGAGATGAGCATAACTTTTGTTTAAGATAAACATAAGAATACATTGACCGTAACTTTGGTTGTTACGTAGTTATATCAAGTTTTTACGAGAAGCCCTCAATTTTTCTGGAACTCAGTGCTCGGAAAAAGAACTTTTTTTCAGAAAATTCAAAGGTTCTTGTTTTTTCGAGAAATTGATAAGCTGTAATGCTTGATCATATAAATCTATCATTTGTCCATGAAAGGAAACTGGGATGAGGTTTCATCAAGAAGCGTTCAATATAAAATTCAACTTACCAAGCCCCCGAGAGCGAAAATATTGTCCACAACCATGTAGACATTCTTGTGCTCATAGAGGTCATTGACTTGGAAAAGGTCTTGTGTTTTTAGACCGTACGCCTCACAACCCTTCAAGTACATCTCAATATTTTCACGTTGTTTGAAAGGAGCTTTCATGGTGTTGATCTTTTTGACTGCTCCAGGGTGAAGGGCGTTGATCAATCTGAGAACAATCGAATGAACATTCAAAACGTGAATGAGGAAGGATTTAAAATAAGAACTAATGTTAATAAACATCTATGGAGCGTTTCAAACGGCTCTTTGACAAAGTTTTTCTTGCAACACTCGACTCGATAAGGTGTTAAACCTTCTACTAGAGTGAGACTTATATTTACGAATAGTTCAGATAATAAGCTGTTCTTGGATATGATATGATGGATGATATATGATATATTTCGGGGTTTTGGGTGGAATTTTGTAAAGGGTGTAAATTCATTGATATCCAACCTTTAGCTGAGGCGCTAGATCCAATCAATTGGGAGAGTTCTGTGGAGCGATTTAAAGTAATCACCTAGTTTTCATTGACAATAAGGTTAACCGGTTTTCACCCAACAACGAATTCAGAATAAATGAGACAAGGTCCATTTCTTGTTGATTTGGTTAAATTTCGTTTATTTTTCACGACACAAGAGCTTAAATGAATTAAAAATTGCTCCTTATGAGCTAAACAATGGACGAAATTGAACCAACTCAAGTGCAAATGGCCCCTTCCTCACTTGTTCTGAACTCAATGTAGATTTTAAAAAATCTGTCAACCTTATTGTCATTGAAAATTAGATGATTACTTTACCTCACTCCACATGACACATTGGCATTTGGTTGGATTCAGTGCCTCAAAGAAATAGATTGATATCAATGATATATGTGCGAACGTCTTACTCAGTTTTAATTTATTTACTTTTAATAATACTTCCATTATGAGTTGTATCTTTTCTAGATTAACATTTTCACACTCTGGCTCAACAATATAATATCATTTGTATTATGAAAAGTCAACAAAAATGATAGAACAAAAACCAAGTGTCCAAGAAAAGAGTTGCTTTTCCTACCAAGATGAAAACTCATAAAAACATGTGTTTTAGTCTTAAAACACGAATATGTTTTCAAGACTCTTGAACACTAAATCTAGTTGATGGTACCGGAAATAGTATTTGCTTGATCTTGGGAGAGGTTGATGGACGACTTACTGACAAAGAATCGATCCATCCTTGAGAGCATCGGCGAAGGCAGCCTGATCCTCAGCTCCAGCCTCCAGGTCCAAAGAAGTGTCCAGGACAGCCTCAATCCAGCTCACACACTGCTGAGCTCGGAAGACATCATATTTGGCCTGAGCCTAATCAGAAAGAAACAAACAAACAATTTGAGACGAGCCACCAATTTTGGTAATATGTCTCTTTGATTTGATGCAATCGTAGCATAGCGACGGTGTTTGACGCATTTTTGTCTTAAACACAGATCAACTTCTTGGCATTAGAAAGTACGATTTTTTGAATGAGTTTAATGCAATATGGCTGTTTTCTCTCCCAAATCTTTAGGCAATATTAGACGAATATCAATCAACCCAACCTTTGAAGAAGGGCTAAACAGATTCAAATGATTATACAAAACTTTTTAGGTCCAATCAGAACAATGGAAACTGAAAAAAATGGAAATCAAAAGGAAAATAACTTTGCGTCAATTGAGAATTTTAAGTCCGATTGGTTCCAAACAGAAGGAACACTGGGACAGACAACATGCAAAGAAATTAGGCATCGATTCTTTTAATCCTTACTTATGATTAGGGACAGGAACTTTAGACGAATAAACTTATTCGTCTACACTTATTCATCTTTTTTCGTCTTTTTTACCTATATTTGAATACAATTTTTTTCGTTTAATTTGGATTTTATTCGTCTTTTTTCATTTAATCGGGCAAATTAATTCGTCTTTTTTCATCAAATCGGGCAAACTAATTCGTCTTTTTTCATCTAATCGGGCAAATTAATTCGTCTTTTTTCATCTAGTCGGGCAAATTAATTCGTCTTTTCTCGTTTAATTGGCCAAAAAATTGGATTTTCTTGGATTTCAAGCTCATTAAGCGTTGTTTTCAATTTCCCAAGCAAATAATAACTTCGAGGAAAAGTCAACGTCAAAGCTCATGTCAAAGTAACAATTTGATTGTCAGTTGCGGTTTTGCACCAACAAAATACAATCCACACTTACAAATTAACTTATACTCGTAGTGTTGCCCAACAGACACAGAAAGAAAAGATTACTATTGGGTTGAAAAAGCTTTTTAGCCATCAGGACAATTATTGGATCTGCAAATCTGATTTTAAGCCTACTGAAAACGTTCCTGTAAAAGAGGCATTTTTGAACTCTTGGTTTTCATTTGACATATACATGTGCTACCGACAATTTCCTGACCATTAATTACTTCGTTTTTTTTAATTTTCTAGATTTCGCCGTTTTGGCACAAGCGCACAGATTTTTTTCCCCGGTATCGTCTATTTTGTTGGAGCAGTTTTAAAAGTCTTTTTTCGTCTGTATGGGCACTTAATTTGTCTTCTTTGCTATAAAACTGTTTCATTCGCATTTTTGGGACTCATCATTTGATTTTCACGTCTTATATACAATTTTTTCGGCTTTTTCGTTTTATGGAATTTTTATTCGTCTTTTTTCGTTTAATCGGTCAATTTTATTCGTTTTTTCGTCTAATCAGGCAATTCTATTCGTCTTTTTTCGTTTAATTTGACAGTGTCATTCGTCTAAACTTCCTGTCCCTACTTATGATCTTGATTTTGAATCGTCAAATTTGAACTTTGCCTTTTGTGCCAATTGTGGTGAGTAGAGATCGGTTTTTGAAATTTATTTTTCGATACAATAGTCTATGGCAAAAAACATTTTTATTGAGAAACCTAATGGCAACAATTCCACAAGGCAGACGTTTAAGGTTTTGAGAAAAATGATTCAGATTTGACCCTCCAAATTAAGGACATTTAATGCCTCAGGAAAATTTGATGTTAAATTTTTGGTCAATATTAATCAATGTCAAAGCAAGTTTTGGCTCCAAAATGATCAATTTCAAATTGGGTCTTTACTAATAAGTGTGTCAACAAGAGAAGAAAAAAAAACACTGAATCGTTTCATGTCTACAAAATAAGATCATGCAATTTTTGCCATGTAATTTTTTAATGAAATATCAGTTGTAAGCGCTCGTGCCAAAAAAAGTTCTCATCTCCTAATTTTCTAATGGTGGGAGCAAATTCCTGACCATCTGAGATCATAATTTAATAAGCGCTACGATGCATTTCGTATCACACATTTCATGTGAAGATCATTACAAGAGAAATCAGTCTCTCTAAGTTTTCCTCGATATGTCATCAATAGGTATTATTTTTGTTTCTCAGGCGCCCCGACAATCCGATTGCTCTAATCCAAGAATTTTCTCTCAAAGAACACATCGAAAACGACATTGGATGTTACGACAACCATCGTCACATTGGATTCAAAATTTGAGTAGGTTTCATCGGTGTTATTCCACCTTGCTTTTGGGGAATGGAGGGGGGGATTGTTCAACAGATGTATTAGTAAAATGACGTATCCATTTTAAGCTCAACAACTAGAACCACTCTCAGATGATTTTCATAGCTTATCCTTTTTGAGCACGAACACTTTTCTAAAAGGTTTTGTAATAAGATGTGATGAAATTATGAAAACTTCAGCTGTATCTTCTGACCTTCGTTTTCCTCCAGTTTGGCGTGCATGCATTTGAGAGCAGTTCCACAAGTTAGTTCTACATGAATCCTTATTTGGGGCTGTGATGTGATCTCCAAAATGGATGGATGGATGGATCGACGGCAACTTGAAAACCATATGGTGGTTATTTTTGGCCTGAATACTGGATTCCCAAGTTCATAAAATTTCTAGTTTGTTGAAAAAGATTCCCTGAATTGCTTCCTGTTTTAATAACGCTGGTAACATTGGAATCGGTTTTGGTGAAGCATCTCATTTCTTCATTTCCAAAGCGATCAATACCCTCACAGATGGATGTCAAATAAATTGATCCTAATTTGCGACCAAAGCACTGATATATCGACCAAGATCTCGGAGCTCAAGCTGTGTCAACAATCACCCCTGAACAATGAAGATTGCAACAAAGCTTTGTTCTCAGATTGAGCCTGGAATAATCCAAGAATAAACTCGAGGAATCGACGACGAAGTTTAAGCTGAATGTACACTGTTCAAGCCCAGAATTGCCTTGTTTCAGCTACCACCAGGGGCCAATCAATGCAAATTGAAACCCATTCAAGTTCAAGAGGGAGAAATAGTAAAACAAGGTTGGTGTGTCTGGACCCATAATGTTACCTTGAAGAACCCCTCTTTGATATTGAAGTACCAAGGTTGAGGGAGATGGACAAACTGTATAGTTGAAAATTCCTGGTAAACGTGAATGTTATTCTCAAGTTATCTAGATAATGGGGCTTGAGTGCCCATGAGATCTCTCTGCGATTGAGTCAGAGTCATTCTATAACGACAATCTGTCTGTCTGAAACGGTGTTCTGTCCGGAAATTCCGATTAATGTGAGCTCCACGTACGTTTCTGACCTTGCAACTTGAGTGTGGAAGATGCATGCCATTGCCAAGGCATGTCTCATCTAACGACCAAGGGCAAGCAACGAGACACAATGTGAACAAATCCAAGCTGTTCTAATCTTATTGACCCATGAGAACAAGTTCAGAGCCAATGAACGGTCACATTTCGAACTGAACAGCATCGCCCCTACTAGTTCTAACGGGAAGCCCTTTTCATCCCCTCAATCCAGTTTTTGGCAACCCCTTTCATAAGGGACAGATTCTCTATAGCTGCATTTCAATCAAGGGATACGATATAAAAAAACGATAACTCCGACTCCATCTACCCACGAACAAAGGGATGAGAACCATCTTCCGTTGTCGACCCCTACACGGGTTCTAGAGAAGGTATGATGATGCCGTAGTGAGTCAGTCATCAGCTGATCTTTCTCAGAGTTGTCGGGTCTGCTTCTTATCGAAACAGATGTCCTTTCTGGTAAAGCACTTATGAATAACCTCCGTGCAACAACTCTTAGCTAAAGATGCTTAAAAACGACGTAACTGATTCCCCGTTATAAGCTATTACGGGCAAAGCTGCCCATGTCCACTTCTGACACTCCGTAAAGAAGTAAGAAACCCCGATTTAAGTTGTTATAGACCAGGAACCCCTGAAAGGGGTGGACACGAACTCCGATTTTTGAAAAAATGGTATGAGGCCGAGGCTATATTTTGAAACAATGTCATTCATTCCTTATTAACGAGTAAAACTGTTGAACATGCATCTTGAAAGAATTCAGTCAAACTTTTTGTGCTAATATTTATTGACTAATTGTTCTTCGCCTTGATTTTAGAGGTCCCAGCACTCCTTTTACTCGTCTCATGAACGTTTGACATTCAGCACTCCAAAGGATTTTAGTCCTCTTAACAATCAGGAAAATACATAGATGGAATCTTGCTTCACCCATTAGTCCAACTTCTGTGAAACAATGCTAAATAGAGGTATCTGTGGTGATATCTGGAGGGTTACTCCTCTTCCATCCTCTTCAGCACCTCCACGACGCAGGAACCATTTCTATAGGAAAATGAAGGAATGAGAATAGTCTCATTTTGAAACAAGATGGATTCCAAATCGGAGATGTTGTTGGTTGTAACTATTGAAGGGCACTTTTGACGGTTCTGGATCAGATCAGCCATCTGATCCATATTGGAATTGGAACAAAGGCAATCACGACGTCCTTGAGACAAAATAAGTGAAAAACATGAGGATTAAATCCTGGATTGTGGATTTGATTGAAAATGTTTCAAGTCTTGGGGCTCAAGAAGGTCAGGACCACGCAGGACTGGGGCTAAGGGTCCTTCAGGACCAGAGGATCATGTCTTTTCATTGCAGGGATAAGCTCTACGTGCTTGATAGGGTTTCATTGATCTTCTTAGTTCTTAGATCCCTTTGTCCAGGAATGAACAATCAAATTGAGTCAAAAAATCCACACAATTCAATCTTGGTGGGAGCATTTCATTTTCAAGACTTTGAGAGGGTCCATGTAATCCGGGTTAGACTGTCAGATCACCAATTTGGGCTGACTGAGTCGAAAGGCAAATCAAAATATTGAGCCCATCCATTGCTAGTAGGCACACCTGATATGTTTCGAAGTCATCTTAATAATGTTCTTCATTTGATGGAATTCTTGACATTGAGGACTTCTTTCTTTGTTTTATGTGGACCTTAATGCGAACGGAGATTCCTCTTGGAAAGGAACCAAATTTACCCCAGAAACTCTCCTCTGGATCAAAACGGGGATTTTTATGGCGCTCATCCATTAGACAACTTGAACAACCTAAGAATATCTTACCTGTCCTTGAATTATCCTGAACTAAAAGACACAACCATATAATAAAAGAAATTCGAGGATGGAACATCATTTATAGAACAATGGCAAGGTGACACAACCTAAAACAAACTTGATTTCATACAAAGTTTGGCATGTGTTAGTTAAGTTCAGGATAATACATGGATGGGTTCAATTGTAAGTTCAAAGATATTAATAAGACGTTCAAATCGGATAATAGATAAGCTCGGAAAACCCCGCTATTTTGTTGTTGATAATTCAAGTAATGGTAAGATATTCTTAAGTTGTTCAAGTTTTGTAATGGATGAGCATAAGGAAACTCCCCGTTTTGGTCCGTGGGAAAGTTTGTTCTTAATCCTTTTGCGGAAAAGAGGAATTTGGGCTCGGATTCCGGTCCATATTCGTTCTTTTTGCTTTAGTAAGGTCTATCACTTCCGAAGGTTGTAGCAGGTAACCTAGTCATCATCAGATTTAATTTGATCGCTTTGATCGTCATCTTGTAGAAAAGACACCTTGTGGGGGGTTCACTCGCACTCCATGATGTGGTCATTCATTCATTCACTATTTCATTCACTCGTTCTTGGGGTCGATTTCCGTTTGATTTTCCACTCCCAACATGGCCGTTTGTACTTCTTGTTTACTTACGAACTCTCGGCCTCATCCGTGTGAGGTTGCGAGCTAGGAAATTCCGCGAGTTCGTATCCAGTATTTATACTATTATATAGGTTATCCCTGTATAGACATAGCAGTCCGGTTTTTAACCCTCAGCAAAGAAGCAAAACCATGGGTTTGACAAAAAATCAATGTAGCCTAAGCTGCTTTTGTTTACCCAAAGGGTGCAAGTTCATGGATGGCCCAGAAGGTTTCAGAATCAAATCTTTCAGAGTGTGAGATTCTTTAAGTATGGAGATTGCTGTTTCAACCCCACTTAAGATTTGGCGTTAGGGTGAGTCTCATTTTTTCACCTCTTTAACCTTTGGGTTCCTTTGCACTCTTTTGGGTAAGCAAACTCATCAGACTTTATTGATGCCACCTCAAGTCAATTCATTCTGCTTCATTATGGCGTGTGTTTGAGGTGTTGTCCTAACTCACATTCAATGCTATCAAGAGCTATTGAATTGGTTCATATTTGATCATTTGGATTTGTCATTTTCAAATGGCACGCATGACCCTTATAAAATTATTGTAGTGACAGAAAGATTGTCGTTTGAGGATCAATATTCTGTTTCAAAAAAGGGCTTTTTCATTGTCTCCTAACCTACGTTCTCCTAACGTACGTAGGTACTTTGATGGCGAGGTGATTATGTGCCCCATCGTCTATATCCAGGCCTGTTTCTGGCAGCTTCTCTTGGTCTCTACCAACTACCTCATCAGTAGGGAAGCTCGCGCAGATGTTCAACTATTTTGGGCGATTCTTTACCGGTCCGTCCCAATCTTCAACATCCCAAGGACTTCGGCTTTTTTCATCACTGAACCTCGGAAGCGATCAATAAATGAAGCTATCACTTGGGCGTACTTCCAAGATTATCATTACTTTATTACATGTAGGGCTCAAATTTGTCTCCAAGCTCAATGAGGAATGAGGATGGATTGTCTAACCAAATCTGTGCTTCTCTTTGTGACACACTTCAGATAGCAGAAATACCAACTCGTGACATCCGCCGAGAAAGAATTAATGGAACGTGTGTGCTAGACAAGGTCATGCCTAATATCATATTTCTCAATAGATGGAGACATTTCGATGAATCACCAAAGCAATCAGAGATTTGCTTAGAATGAACTTCTACACCTGCACCTCTCAATGGAGAAGCAGGACAGCGCTGTTGAAGTTTTCTACTCGAATTGGTAAATGTTAAGTTGGTTCTCAGCTAACTACCTCATTTTAATCCTATGAACATGTTCACTCAACTCATATTTGCCGAACAGAAGACGAAATTTCAATTTGTGCCATTGACCGTGTTGATAAATGCAAAATTGCAATTGGGAGATTAGTGCTGGCAATTAAACTGAACAGCTTCAGTACTTAGAACTCATATTTCACCAGACAAATGAACAAGAGATAGTCTTGTCTTACCTTTAAAGCACATTCTCTGCTAAGTCCATATGAAGGTCCTGAGTTCGCCATCGTTTCTTCAAGTGGAAGATATTATTTGTTGGGGAGGGGTGATTGGGGGGATCAATTAAAACGATTCAAACTCGCCACAAAATGGCACGTACTCAGAAAATGTTGCTTTTGAGACGTGTAGGATGTGAGGGCACCTGTGTAGGTACGATGGGCACTTCTCGACTGGCAAACGAGTTGTTACCACAAGAATGAGCTGCCTGAGTCAAAGCTTCTTCCATCCACCAAGCACCGAATATGGCGTCAGTGCGGTCGATCCCCCTCGATCTCCGTCCCCTCGACCTCTCTCTTCGTCACTCTTTCTTCTCGTTAGAACTCGAACAACTTTACATGGTGTGGACAACTGAATATTCCGAAAAATGGAAGAGTTCTAGTATGCCAATCTATGGAAAGAAAGTAACAATTTCATGACATGGTGATGTCTTCACTCCAAAACAACTTATCGATTTGATTGATTTAGGGGCAAGATGTGGTGTTGTGGTTGACGCAATTTCCTTCAATGAGAATGGTCCTAGGTTCAATTCTCCTCCCTGACCTTTCTCAAGGAAACTTTAGGTGTTAGTTCACTTTCACAGACAGAACCATTCTGATACGGGACTTTCAATTACCTATGGAAAAAATTTGGACTAAATAATGGCAAAACTCATTTGCTAATGGTTCTTATTCCATTGTCATTGTGGTTGTGACTCAAATCACTAAAAAATATACCATCTCCACTTTGAGGATGACGTAATTAATCACTCTTAAGGAAAGATGATCAAGGCTGATAGTTTTATTCTGTATAATCTGACTTCCTTCCTAAACTCAATCAGTTGCAAAAAACAAAAAAGGAGCAGAATAAGTAAGAAATTAACGGTGAGCTTAAAATTTGACAAAACTAAGCACAAGCAAGCGAAAAGGATTTCTCCTGACAGCTTTAATCCGATCCCCAGCTCAACATTGGAGTCAAAAGTTATGCTCTCTCAAAGCTTGGTACAAATCGCAGTGAGAATGAACAAGTTAGCACTCTTCTGGTAATTTCTTTGCCTCAAAAGGGGCGAGCAAATTCATTCCATGATCTCTTCAGAACATAAATTTGAGAAGGCATAACTTTTTACACCAACATTTGATTGAGCTGACAATTGATACATGTCGATCAGGGGTGGGAAACCCGTGGGTCCAAGGGTGACCACAGCTCTTTGATCGTTAATTTGTAGGCCCTGAACCTACCAACGACTGTTTGGTGGGCCCCTGACAACAGGCAATCAAATTTGTTGATGGTTTGTTGAATCTAAGCAGGACTTGAGTACAAAAGAACACAACTAATTTGATCCAACTTGAACCCAAAATTCTCATCACTCGAGTTAATTCAGTGGTTCTATAAAATTTAGTAATGCAAATGGAATTTCCTACAACGAAAAATGATGCTTTTTCACAAATTGTTGGAGTCTTTGCCTTAACTCCATCATATATAGTTGATGCCTAACAAGACCAGAGAAAAAACAGAAACTGCAGTCGAATTTTCGACCTCTTTTGTTCCATTCGATTCTTCCCCTAAATCACTGCATTTCAAAATTTGACCAAGCAAGGGTTGCTTTTGGCAAACATTCATGCAAACCATATTTTCAAGAGGTCCGTCGTCAAATACGCTCGCACATATATTTTGGATGTGATATCGCGACTCAGAGGGAACTTGAGAAGGCCGATCACGCTTCCGCATCCACCAATACCGTTGAGCACGTACTTTGGTTGAGCAGATCCTCTAAGGCAGACAAGAAATGAGTCACAAAATTGTCCGTGTCAGTCCACAAGAGTGAAGGCTCTTTCTTTGCTCTCAAGTCGAGCAAAATCAGTGCCGAATATCAAGAATAAAGTGGTCGGTTGTTCTCAATCAGGATCTAGGACCTCGTTCAGAGCCACTTACTAGAAACCGAGGTGTTCAAGTCCAAGAAATAGAGACTTCGACATCGTGGCTCGAGCTACAATATCAATGACAAAACGGATGACTGATTAGGGTCAAAATAAGTCCGATTTTGAGAACTGTAGTGACGGCAAACTTAGGGACTTCTCATTAAGAATCATCGGCATTTCTGAAAAAATGATCCTTTATTGTTTTTTTCTTCTCTTGTGACGCATTCAAAAAGCAAGTGATATGATATTTCATGGTTGTTCAAGCGCCCAAACAAGTGTTGAAAGAAAAAATCTTGAATAGGTGACCAAGTAATGTAACCCTTTTAGCAATATAATAAATTAAAAACAAATATAGCGTCTTGTTACTGAGGTCAAGTTGGCCGAGCGGTCTAAAGCGCCAGATTTAAGCTCTGGTTCCCGATTGGGACCGTGGGTACGAATTCCACACTTGATAAATCCTTTTAAGCAAATACGTTTACTTTTGATCACATCCTTGGTTTAAACGTCTCATGGGTGTTTTTATTCTTTTCATCTTGTTTTTAGGTGAACAAATATGCATCTGTCATCATGACTGTGTTCAAGAAATCATGCATACTTTTTGGTGTGTTACCATTCAAGCATAACCATTACAATGAATTTTCTTCCAAGTTACCCTCTCCATGTCGGTTCTATACTAAATTTCCGTGTAAGCATTTTCCGACTGAAAATAATTCCAGAATTTAGTTTTCCTAACCTGATGTATAGGGGGTGCGGTTCTTCGTACGTAGTTTTTTTCCTGATACTTAAAGAAACTTTTCTTGTTTTGGCATAAATTTCCGTTCTCTTTGATTTAGAGATAACCCTCAAGAACATGTGCTAAGGGTATCAGGTCGACATACATACAATATTTCCGGGGAAGGTGGTTTTGTAACAAAATTAATAGCCGGAAAAATTATTTAAGTTTGTCGGAAAGCAAGTTATTCGGAAATGTAGTTTCTTCGGAAAAAGAGTATTATCGGAAAATGAGTTAAAAAACACCTTTAACGGACATGTAGACAGAAAAGTGGTGCCGGAGAAAAAAGGATGGCGGGAAAAATTTGAGTAACCCTAAATGTCAGACAAGGTGACCAGGTTTAGCCTTAAAAAGCTAAATTAGCCTTTTTTTCGAGATTATGTTAAAATTTAGCCTCAAAAAATGTTTTCAGCTTTTTAGCTTTGTTTGGCTCTATTTTCCCATCTATGGCATTTTCTAACATTTTCCTGTCACTTTTGGCTTTTACAGCTTTTTTGCACATTTACCCAAACTGTAGAAGTCGTTCAGCCCCTTTTGATTATTGTGGTTCTTTGTTATTTCTTCGTCACCTCTTCTTTTTTTACATTCCTATCAATTAGCACTTCATTTTTTATCCTGCGTTTCCAAGATCGATCTACCAATTTTTTCTCTTCCGTTTATTCACAACCAAATCGCCCCTTGAACTATGTCCCCCTTAACGTTTAGCTATTTTTGCAGGAGCACAAGGCTTGCCTAAGCCAAGAGCATTATATTCAATAACCTTGAAAGTGAATTTGCTTATTTTTGACCCAACTACAGCCAAGGTATCTTAACGAGAAATATCAGTCGCTTCCACAAACTTAGACTCTTTGAATTCATGCTAAAGTTGAAATGACTTGAATTTACCAAAATGGTCGAGGCAACTCAGCACAGCCAACGGACCTATTTTGCCGCTAGCGGTAGGATTTATAACGCTCACTTGAGCAACCTTTGTGCATGTCCCATTGTATTGTCATTATCCGTAGCAGTTGGGCCAGGCCAAGTTTGGACATTCATACTATTAATTAATCGAGCCTCCACATGGACATTTTATTTAGTAAGGAGACCTGCCGGCTCGGAACATGAAGTTCCCATTTCGGGAAGAATTTAGTGTACAGGGACTTATTCCAATTGGCAATAATAGTCATTACTTTTGACGTCTATGTTTTATTCTTTTATTCTTTCTTTTTTTATTATAATACATGGAGGTTCTCGTGCAGGACTGTCGATCTTATATCAAGCAAATTTAATTTATGCAATTTATTTTTTTCGATTTTCTCGATGGGAAATACTAAGCAAATGCTTAAAAAGTCTCCATAAATTTGAGCATAGTCAGTGTGTAACGTGAAGAGTAGTGCAAGGAAAAAAATCAATATTTTTAATTGTACCTTTAACTTTATTTTTTGCCTTTTTTGATCGATTCAGCTTTTTTTGCAGAAAAAGACTTTTTTTTACTTTTTTCGCCAAATCTGAATCCCTCGCTTAATTTTTAAACAAATATTAAACCACTCTTTCCATATCTTGCACTTTCGCGCCAATCTGTCGCTTTTTTGGGTCCGAAAAGCGCACTTTTAGGGCCTCCAACGGCTTACGCTTTTTGACAAAATTTTTGCGCTTTTTATGTCCGCGGATAACAAACTTGCATGTTTAACCTTTAAAACATCCTTGTTTACTTCTGATTTTAATGGCGTCAAATTAAACTATATTCTAAAAATACTAATCTCAATCACATTGGCAAAGTTTTCCATGAAACTGCAATAAATAAGCAAAAATAAATTTAAAAGCTGAAATGGAAGGTTTTTCGATGTTAACTAATTTACCAAACATGGTGTCATAGGTGTACTTTTCTCATTCATAGCTGAATTTTCATCAAATTTCGAATTATATTAATGTTAGTACTTAAGTTTTGAATCGGAGTTCTAAAAACACTTTTAATATTCGTTCGTTTGTTTTAATTTGATGAAGAGTTGACTTTTATTTTCTAATATTTTCCAGACTTTCCGCTACTTGAATGCACTCTACTCACTGAAAGACATTGCAGTGTACCAATATTGCAAGTTTCCATGGATTTTGCAACATAGATGTATTTGACTAAGAATAATAGCTTTGATTTGCCTCCTTTTGTTGTATGTATGTATATGTATTTTGTTTACTTTTTTGCTTTTTCAACTTTATAAAAACTTTTTCGTTGGTTTTTTCTTGTTTTCTTTTATTGCTCTAGTGATGAGCAACAACATTTTGAATACAAAAATGTCATCATAGTAGTCCTAGGATGTAGTAGGGAAAGTAACGTTACAATAATCTTATTGCAGATTTTACTGAATAACTTGCTTGCTAAAGACTTTTACTGATTGGGTTAAGATTTGAGACGCATCTTTTGAGGTCAGCCAATGCCTCCATGTATTTAGTCATTCTTGTAATGAGGTTTTGAACAAAAACTTTCATTCTTAGAGAGCAATGACAGGCTTATGATTTAAAGGTCACGATAAGTGTCAACAGATGTTGAAATTTTTTACAACGCTGTTTCTGGCATATGTTTTTTAGTTCTTAACTTTTGGACCTCATTTCGAAAAAGGTATTTTTACTGTGAAATGTGCGCACGAAGATAATTTGAGTGAAATTGTCATCCAAGATGGATTTACATAGGGATCAAGGCGATTCGGTCCTCACTCATGACCCAATAATCGAAGGTACTCGTCTCATATGACAAAAAAAGTTACGGCCAGTTAAAAAGAAGTTCACTCATGATGACGAAGTCAAGATATTTACGCATTTGCTCAATCCAAGAAGCATTGTTGTAAGATCTAATGCGTGAGTTATTTTCAGCAATTGGCAAGTTTGGAAAAGCACAATCATTCATGCTTCTGGTCATCGGAATTTTGTACATCTTCAATTCTTGGTCGGATATTGTCATTGCCTTTCTGAATGTCCAAACCGACTATTGGTGTTCTATACCTCCTCATCTAGTGGATTTAATGTCTGTGGAAGGTAAAGCTAATATTCAAGTTTTCAAGATTTTTTACTTCGTTAAATTCCATACTTACATCCAAGACAATGGAGGTTGTGATATTGAGCAGGTATCGTCCATGAGGGATTTGGGAGTTGTCGTCCAAGATGATGGAAAGTTTGATGAGCATATCCAGTTGAAAGTAGGGAAGGCATTTCAAACATGTGGCTGGATCTATTGCACTTTCAAGTCCAGAGATAGTATTACGATGCTAACTCTGTACAAGTCAATTGTTCAGCCGCATCTTGAATATGCCTCACCCATTTGGACTCCAATGAGTTCGGCAGGTTTGCAAAAGGTCGAGCATGTCCAAATATGTTTTACTAGTGAAGCGCTCGAAATAAATACTGAAATGTTCTCGTTTTCGTATATTCTGATCGAATGCCAAATTTCAATTTGAGATAAATATCGTAAACCAGATCGTGAGCAAAGCGTTAATTGGGAGACTCTAGAGACGATAATTGAGAGGCGCCACAGAACCCCCCGGCCAGATCCGGATTCATGCGGATCGAAATCGATCTGGAGGTGTTACGAGCCGTCCTGCACGGGTAATTGTAGGAGGTGGTAGAGTAGAATCAAAGTGAGCGGGCTTGAGTCTGTCAATAGAAATCTCACGTTTCCCATCCACATCTACACTGAAAGTTTTGGCTCGTCTTTGAAGCACTGGAAAGGGTCCCTCATACGGAGGTTCAAGTGGAGAACGGACACGATCAATCCGCACCCATACAAATGGACACGATGATAAGCTGGAAGGTACACTCACAGACGGTTTCCCATGAAATTGCGTAGCAGGTGGAACTAGATGGGCGAAATTCTCTCGAAGTTGTTGATAATGTTGATGCGGTGTAGCACGGGCATTGGGATGAACACAAACAGTTCCAGGCACTTTTAAACTGGTTCCATACAATAACTGAGCTGGTGAGAGTTTGGTATCATCTTTGGGGGCACACCTAATACCAAACATCACCCACGGAAGATGATGAGACCAATGAGGGCCGGCCAGACGCGCGCGGAGAATATCTTTCATTTGTCTATGTAAACGTTCCACGAGACCATTTGATTGGGGATGATAGGACGTGGTGTGTTGGAGTTTGGTGCCCAACATTATTGAGAGCTCATGCCACAATGATGAAGTGAATTGCGCTCCTCTATCGGTAATTATGGTCTCGGGAAGACCAAACCGACAAATCCATCCCGTTAGCAGGGCACGCGCGCAAGACAGAGCCGTGATATCGGTCAAAGGAATGGCCTCCGGCCAACGGCTGAACCGATCAATGATGGTGAATATGTACTTGTGTCCGGCAGACACATCTAAAGGTCCAACGATATCCACGTGAATCACTTGAAAGCGAGAGGAAGGCGTTTCCAAGTGATCCACAGGGGCCTTAGTGTGACGGATGATTTTGCCCCGTTGGCAATCCGGACATTGGGCGGTCCATTGCGTTATATCCCGATTGAGACCGTGCCAAACGAAATGTTTGGACACGAGTCGACGGCCAGCTCGAGCACCCGGATGAGCCGTGGCGTGAATCGAATTGAACACCGTGCGTCGGAGAGCGGAAGGAACCCATGGACGAGGATGGGCCTGAGAGACATCGCAAAGTAACGACGTGCCCGGGCAAATCTCGACAATCTCGAACTTCAGCGATGTCAAGCACGTTTGCACCGAGGCCAATTCCGGGTCGGATTGTTGCGCTTGAGCTAAAGATTCGGGTGAAACCGATTCTACCAAAGAACCGATTCGCGAAAGAGCATCAGCCACCACGTTCCGCTTCCCCGAGACATGCTTAATTTGAGTGGTAAACTCCGAGATAAACGACAACTGACGTTGTTGACGCGCTGAGATGGGATCCCTGGCTTTGGCGAAGGCAAAAATCAGAGGTTTGTGATCGGTATACAAACAAACTTCTCGGCCTTCCACGAAATGACGAAAATTTCGAATGGCCAGGTATATAGCCAACAACTCCCGATCGAATGTGCTATATTTCAGCTCCGGGGGTCGGAGTTTGCGAGAAAAGAAGGCCAATGGACGCCAAGCTTGATCGGAGAACTGTTCCAAAACGGCTCCCACAGCCACACTGGAGGCATCCGTCGTAAGAGCTAAGGGAGCCGAACTGTCGGGAAACGTAAGTAATGCGGCGTCGGCAAGTTTGTTCTTAGCCACATGGATCTGATCCCTCAATTGTGAATCCAGGTTGTAGTCTTTCGGTTTGCACTTTAGGGCCTCATGTAGAGGAGCCAACACGTTGGCTAAACCAGGAATGAATCGGTGATAAAACACAATCATCCCCAGGAATTCGCGTAAGGCTTTTTGGGTGGTAGGCACAGGAAAATCTCTGATGGCTTGGACTCGACTAGGCATGGGCTTAATTCCACTGGCCGAGATGGAATGACCCAAAAAGGTAATTTCGGATTGGCCAAAAATGCACTTCGACTTATTAATGACCAGACCATTGTCACGAAGACGCTCAAACACCGTTCGCAGGTGCGCCAAATGGTCAAGCTGAGAAGAGCTTGCCACCAAGATATCATCCAGATATACAAAAACAAACGATAAATCACCCAAGATCGAATCCATCATCCTCTGAAATGTTTGAGCGGCGTTGCGTAGTCCGAAGGGCATCTTGACAAACTCGAAAAGACCAAATGGTGTGATGATGGCGGTCTTGTGGATGTCTTCAGGCGCCATGGGGATCTGATTGTATCCACGTACCAGATCAACTTTGGAGAAAATCACGCAACCGTGTAGACCGTCGGTGAAATCTTGAATGTGAGGAATAGGATAACGATCCGGAACAGTCATTTCATTTAGATTGCGATAATCGCCACAACACCGCCAAGTACCATCGGCCTTGGGAGTGACGTGTAAGGCCGAGGCATAATCACTTGTAGAACGACGACATATCCCAAGATCCATCATACGATGGAAGTCTGTTTTTGCGGCGTCTAACTTTTCTCCACCCATCCGACGAGCCTTGGAGAACACCGGATGACCAATCGTAGGAAGATGATGATAAACACCATGTTTAGGTGTAACATTATTGAATGCCGGAGTGAGGATTTCAGGAAATTTGTCCAATAATTGAAGGTAAGGATCAGAAGTCGAATGTTGAATAACGGTCAGGCGTGGGGCCACGGCCTTGCCTAAATATCCAGTAATCACGTGTTGAGACGTATTATCAATCAACCGGTGATTAGTTAAATCGATCATAAGGTTATTAGCTTGAAGAAAATCGGCTCCCAAAATGGCTTGATCCAAAGCTGCCAAAAAAAAGGTCCACGAATAGAATTTATCCCCCAAATGCAATTCCTGCGTCACCCGACCATAACAACGAATGATCGAGCCATTAGCCGCAGAAAATGAGGGTGAACTTTGGCATGAAGTTTGCATTGAACGAGAAACTGGTAAGATGCTAACTTGAGCACCCGAATCCACCAAATAAGATAGGTTATTTCTTTTATTAGTAACAAAGAGCAAACGGCCACCAACACAATTTATTGATGGCCGATCTGGTCGTTTCCCTGAATGGCATGGATTCGAGATGAAGAACGCGTTGAATGGTTTTTGGATGCTTGCAAAAACGAACATGGCAATTCACACCGGAAAGCTCGCGAGCCCCAACGTTGATGAAAACGACAGAGTTTATCGGACTTGTTTTCAAAGCTTGGACGACCATGAGTCTTTGTAATTGCATTTATGCCTGGCGGACGAGTCGAGATGTACTTGTCAGCAGCCAATGCCAATTCTCGAGGTGAAAAATTGTCCATGTTGGGAATCAGGTGAGTCCTTATGTCCTCAGGAAGTTGATCCATAAAAAGGGTCTTGAATAAAAAACATCCTTCGTGATCACCGAGGAGGGCGAGCATCTCATCCATGAGTTCCGAAGGCATCCGATCACCAAGTGGAGACACCCGGATTAAACACTGACCTCTTTGGTAAGAAGATAAGGTGTAGGATGAAAGTAATCGTTCTTTCAATGTAGAGTATCGGGTGCCTGTCGGTGGTGGGTGAGTGAGGAGATCCACGATTCTTTTGGCGATGGATTGATCCAATGCAGCAACTACATGATAATACTTCGTCTCGTCCGTGGAAATACCTTTGACTGCAAACTGGGATTCAGCTTGAGCAAACCACACGATAGGAGATTCTGGCCAGAACGTTGGCAACTTCACCGTGGTTTGATTTAGCGCAAGAGTGGATGAATCGTCATCCAATAACTCCTTGATCGGTGTTGCCATAACCGGTGCAAAAGTGTCACAACTTTACGAGCTGTTGGTTGTAAAACGTCTGGGGTCACCAATGAAGCGCTCGAAATAAATACTGAAATGTTCTCGTTTTCGTATATTCTGATCGAATGCCAAATTTCAATTTGAGATAAATATCGTAAACCAGATCGTGAGCAAAGCGTTAATTGGGAGACTCTAGAGACGATAATTGAGAGGCGCCACACTAGGAACATCACAGGAATGAGAGAGCTTTCGTATTGGGAGAGGCTCCAGAAGTTAGGGTTGTACAGTACTCAGAGAAGTTATGAAAGGTATCTGATACTGTATGTTTTCAAGAGCCATGAGCTTCATGGGCTCTGTCCTAACCTAGGCTTTGAGATCAGTTGTAGTGATTGTAGAGGTTTTACGTGCGCCCTGAGAGCACCTCCAAATCCTAAGGAATCAAGGCTAGTACGAACAATGAAGTCCTCCTCTCTTCTTTATCGGGCTCCTTCATTGTTCAATTTGTTGCCTATTTGCCTTCGTCGGGAACATGTAGGAGCTGATCCTCTAACAGCATTTAAGGCAGGATTGGATAAATTTTTGAATACTATTCCTGACCAACCCATTATTCAAGGGTTGTACCGATCTGCCAACAGTAACTCATTGGTAGATCAAATTTCATATACACATTAATTATATAAACTTATGTAACTTATATAACTTACCTGTTATATAAACAGGGAATCCCATTCCTTGTAGCGGTATTAAGAAATCCGCCCCCCCCCCCAAACAAAAAAAAACCAATCAAATCGATCATTTCCTAAGGTCATCATGAGATATCACATGAGTTGATCAAGAGCCGAACGAGGTAAACTTCTCTCATTTTTTACGCCAGTTTCCCTTATCCAATGAAAAGAGTCTTACAATAAAAAAAAAAAGCAAAAAGAAAGAAACTCGCTCGCTAGAATGGTTTTTTTCAATTAAACTTGGACAAACTATTTCTAATAGTTGAATGAGTTTATTTGAAATGATAATTTTGGTCCATCTGGGAACAACTTTAAAACAGGAGTTGTTCAATTTGGCGGGTGAAAAAAATGTTATATTGATCTCAAAGAAGGATAAAAAAATTACACTTATTTTGATTTTAGACTGGATGGAACAAAGTGGGCAGTCTGAATCAAGGTAAGAAATATTAAAACAAGTTGAAGAATCTCTATTTCCACATATCCTCCTTGGTTACTAGTTGCACCATCTATAATGTCTCCTATCCCATTAAACCTGGCAAATTGCAAGAAAACACTCCAAAGATGCCATGTGAATCTTTCACTTTTGACACTTCCCAATTCACATTGACCGTAACAAGTGAATGGAGTCTGGTGTGCTCAGAAGCCTATAAGGTCGGATTGGCACAAACTGCGTATTTCTTTGGACAATTGTTCGGTATCATAATCTTTGGGATTCTTTCGGATACGTTTGGCCGGAAGAGGATATTTGTTCCATTGACTTGTCTCATGGGCATCTGTGGGATAATGGGAGCATTTGTCCAAACATATGAGCAATATCTGGTTGTGAGATTCCTGATTGCGATGACTAAGATTGGTAAATATCCCTGAAAAAGTCTTCAATTACCCTCAAAACTAACCGTTTCGATCTTCTAGGCTCCTTTGCAAGCTATTTCACTTATTTAATGGAAGTCATTGGAGGACGATGGAATTCTGTGTTCAGCCAAAGTATCTTTCTTTGGTGGGTATTTGCATGGCTGACCATGGCTCCTTTAGCTTATTACTTACCCAATTGGCGGGTTCTTCATGGTGCTTCGGCTGGCCCAGCAGTTTTGGCAATAGTTGTCTTTTGGTTGATTCCTGAAAGTCCCAAATGGTTGCATGCCAATGGGCGCCAACAAGAGGCTGAGAAGGTGACGACTCGCATTGCCAATGTGAATGGTAAATCTCATCGAGTGTCAAATGGGTAAGGAATTCGATTTCTTTGTCGACATTAGTTGATTATGATTGTGACTATCATGAAGGTGGACGTTACCTGCTCCAAATCATGTGGGTTCGGGAAAACGTGATTGGGTGCTTTGGAGGATGTTGCAATTTTCAGAGCTTCGTAAAAAGACCATGGTGCTTGGATATTGTTGGATGGTTGTGGCCATGATTTATTTTGGGTTGTCCCTGAACTCGGGTAGTCTTGGTAAGTATATTATTGTATTTCAACAAGGTAAAGATCAAATTTGAACGGCGAAAATTAACAAACTTTCTTTCTCTCTGGGGTTTAAAACAATCAAATGAAACTGATCTCAGGTGGCGACATATTTGTAAACCATATAATAAGTGGACTCGTAGAAATCCCCGGCTACTTAGCAGCTATGTATTTCCTAAACAGAATTGGCAGGATCAAGACCTTGTCGATTTCGTTCTGTTTTTGTGGAATTGTCCTTTAGGCCATTTCTGGTAAAAGTTACAAAGAGGCCTTCCCACTCTCCAATCATTGAATCTGAATTTTGTTTTTCCGAATTTAAGTGGTCCCGGAAGATATAGAATGGCTCATTCTTACCGTGGCATTTATTGGAAAGGCTTGCATTACAATGGCCTTTGGTGCCATTTATACATTCACTGCCGAAGTTTATCCTACTATTGCTCGATCTACCGGCGTTGGGTGTTGCTCATGTATGGGAAGAATAGGGGGGATTTGCTCCCCATGGATTGCCATGTTAGGTAACAAAGTCGAGGGCTTCCCTCTAAATCTTAGGCAATGTCAATGAACGGTTTTTGGTTTTGTTTTCAGATGTTTATCACCCGTTTATTCCAATCACGGTTTATGGATTCCTGGCCTTCCTTGCCGGACTTGTGATAACGGTTTTGCCCGAGACCAAAGGGGAAAAGTTACCAGATTCTTTCCAAGAAAGTGAAGGCTTGGTGCTCAAGTGGCCTTGGAATAGAACGAAATCGGATGGTGTGTCGACGGAAATTTAGTTCGATGCTGGAACGGATTGGAATACGCGACCAGCAAGGATCTTTTTAATCTGCGGGAATTTTTTATGTTATTTCGGATAACAAAGACGTGATTGTGATATAAATTAATGTTGTTTTAGCCGACATTGCCCTGGACGAGGGCCCCTGTTGAAGTTTAGCATTTACAAGGACCCGAGTATAGAGTGCTTTAAGCGCAACCAGGGCGATAGTTTATAAGGGCATGCTCCAAGGTTGCTTTTTTTCGGAGGCAGAACGCACCTCCGAACATGAGTAATCTGAAACATTATATTTCCAAAAATAAGCTTAGCCCTCAACAATCAGAACTTTTCCTTTCGAAGAGCTTACGTAAATTCTACAGCTTTGCTTTCCAAAACTATTAAGACATGCGTTCTCACTGTTCAACTGGCTTCAACAAGGACCTCTGGAAGACACCGTTACAAATGAATTTGCACGGGCGGAACGAGTGATTTCACAAAAAAAAAATATCGGTCAAATACTGTAAAGCAAGGAAAAGAGCTTGTCTCGTGACAATTTGGGCAATCAAAAATTTTCACAATTACAAACCGCCCTCATGACTTAGATGCTATGAAATAGGTTGGATTGCAAGTTTGGGTATATTGACTCTAGGTTCTGCAAGAACAAACACATGTCATCGTTTTTGATAACAACGAAATAACAATGAAAAATGTGAAAAACAGTACTGCATTTAGTTGCAGGAGTCTTTAAAGTTTGAAGTTTGACAATTCAAATTTGTTTTAACCCCACTTTCACTTCGATTTACTTACCGTTGCCGTTGGGTTTGGTTTAGATTTTTTCATGCAAGATTGAACAAATCAATTGTGCAAAAATCTAAACCAAAAGTGTCCAAATTTCCAACCAACCTTTTTCATAGCATCTGAGTCATTAGGGCGATCTGTGAAATCATCCAAAACCAATCAAAATAAAACCTAAGCAAGATCGTTTGTGCCTACAACGTACGATGATGAGGAAAATGTGAACAAAACAGAAATTTTGAATTGAACAGTCTCAATTTCATTACATGAATTTAGGTAAGTTGAAATTACAATCAAGTACTCCGAGCGAGCACACTTTCGGTCTGATTTTTGATTTTTTCTGTTAAGATATATGTCAAATGAGATCCTGCGTTGTGAGATTCGACAAAGTGCATGGGCCCATACATGATACCCTCACCACAAGCAAACGCTTATTTCTTGAAGGATATAATTAATCTATTATAATTGGAAACAGTACATATTTGTCACATAATCAAAATTTTTCAATTGTTACTTCACCTCTCGTTGTTTTTGGTTTGACCTTTGTTGACATTCAACATTGATTTGGCTAGCAGTACAATAGCACACCCGTATAATGGGACCTTGACAAAAAAATGTGCTCAGAAAGGTCATATCACTTAAACGTCATGAATAGTGTCGCCATGAAAATTGTTCAAGAAATATATGCCCAATGCCAAATGTTGAAACAATGTGCTGAGTATCTTGAATCGTTATAAATATATATCTTATATGGGAGCTTTTTCGAAATTTCTTTTCAAAAACTTTAATGACATGTTGAAGAGAACATTTAACTTACAACAACATGTCAAGAATGCTATTCAAATTCAATCAACTTTGAAATAAAGGTTTTCTACTTCCAACTACCAATAGAACAACTCGTTTCTTGAAAAGTAGGATTTTAAAAACAACAATTTAGGCAGGATTTTCTGAACACTTTGCATAAACTTTGCTGGATTATGGTGCATGGATAGTTAAGCTTGCATATGATACCACTTTGATTGTCAGGAAAGTAAATGCGCTTTCAGAGTCTTAACCTAACAAAAGCTCTATTTCCAAACCTTGAGTCTAAGAATTGATGTGCAACTTCAATTCAATTTCAAAATTCCATATTAATCTAAATTATTGGACAAGGCTCCAAATGCTCGAAATGTATAGTGTACAACGTAGGTACGAGCGATACCTCATCTTATACGTGTTCAAATGTCTTCATGATCTGTGCCCAAACCCAGGAATTGAATTCACACTTAGTGAGAGGCATTACTTGCATCCCGCGACATAAGCATGCTTTGTCAGACAACAAGCTCTTAAAGAGTCTAAAAACGTTTTCTGTTCTAAACAAAGCCCCAAATCTAAATAATATTTTGTCAGAGCATCTCCGACCATTCTACTTTTTAGATGAACCAAGAAGCTCGGAAATCATGGAGTGAGAGGCTAGCAATGAGAATTATGATTTCCAGCAGAAACGAACCATTTGCGTTCTTCTGCAAATTAGACCTGGCTTGCATTGAGAAGAACACGTATTTCAAATTTCAGCCCAATCGAATGCCGGAGTGAAAAGTTATGCCTTCTCAAACTTATGTACTGAAGCGGGCATAAAATGAATGAACTTGCCCTTTTGTGGTAAAACGATTACCACAAAAGGGCTAGTTCATTCATTCTCGGTAGAATTTGCATTGAACTTTGAGTGAGCATAACTATTGTCTCCGACGTTCTATTAAGCTGAAAATTGAAATACGTATTCTTGTCAACATATGCAAGGTCTCGTTTGCAGAAGAACGTAATTGAATAGTTCTTACGTGAAATCATTATGCTATTTTTCGAAATCCTTGTATAGACTATTGCAAGAAACTTTTGAAACAGATGAGAGGAAATTTCCGCGCCTCTAATAATTAAGAATTTGTATTTGTTCTTGGTCCAGCACATGTTGTGTGACTTCCCGAAGCAACATTTAGCATTAGCTACTTTACTCTTGATTCTTCAAAGCATATTTCGGGATTGTCAATCGTATACACTAGAAAATTTGAAATTGGATCAAAAATGGATGTACACAAGGAGATGGAGGATCCAGTATTTGCTCAAGATCCAATCATAAAAGGTAATGATAACAACTGTTTCCCTCGTCGTTTTAGCTTTATTAATTTTCAAAGCAAGTATCGTTTTGTACTCAATTCATTGATATTTTTGAATAAGAACCAGACAAATTCACAGAGATAAACAAATGGCTTGTACGTCGGTGACTAAAATGCACCTTAAATGCATTATTTAGATAAAGTAGAGATCTACTGGGACTAGAGAGTAGTGCCCATCAACAATTACCCTTGAAATGCAAGAGATTTAATGTTTTAATCAATGGCCTTTCAGCTATTGGCAAGTTTGGAAAATTTCAGTCCTTCATGTTTATTGTCATCGGTACATTGTACGTCTTTAATTCCTGGACAGAAGTTATCATCGCCTTTTTGAATGTCCAAAGCGACTTCTGGTGCTCTATTCCTCCTCACTTAGAAGGCGCATTGTCTGTGGAAGGTAAGGCCAAAGCTCATGTTAGGCCACATTAGAGGGCTAACAGAAAAATGTCACTCCAGTAGTGTCAGTGAAGATTTGTTTTGAACACACTTCATTGATCCGGCAGCAAGGGTGTCAAGTGACTTGACTCATGATTAAAGGGTGGATAAAAAAGTTTTTTTCCTGCAGAGCAGAAAATCTAGACGTTTTACGATACAGGTGAGCTGGGGTCAGCTGAACACTAACACTAAAGGAGAGCTAGTTGCATCAGCCGTCTAGAATTTCTGCTCTGCAGGAAAAAACTTTTTTCCACCCTCTATTCATCATACATTGCTCTTGTTTGACCAAAGCAGTTGAATGAGCAATTTTGCCACTGACTCCCTAAAAATGCAAGTTCGGGTTGTGAATCACATAACTTTGCGTGTTCAACGTCAAATCCCATCGCACACACAGTGCAGGCTTGGTGACTCAAGAATATTTTCGGAGTGTCATTTCTCTGTTAGCCCTCTAGGCCACATCAGAATTTTTTTAGAGCCCACAAATATCAAGTCAAATTAATGAATGTTTAGTAATATTGCAATAGTTTTAAAATCAAGCCATTAAGCCATCCATAGCCTTTTCCTCTTCACATTTAGAGCAGGGAAAACATATCCAAAAAAGTCCATGAAAGGTGCAATAAATTGAACAAGAACATAATTTTTAATTTTCGACATCTTGAGTACTATCTCTATCTTGACGGTTAAGAATGACTCGTTAGGCGCAATGGTAAATCTTCGTCCCAGGTAATGAAGAATAGACTATGCTTTCAAAAACTTTTAAACAATGGACAAAGATGATTTCTGAAGTCAAGATTTATGCAGAATCGTGGAGCTTTTCACAAAACTTAAGTCTTAAGAAAGAAGAAAGTTATATTTACGCGTCATTTATGTTTTCATCATAAAATTTCGTCAATTCATTGTCACATCAACAAAGTTTGTAGACATTTCTAATGATCTCTATTCATTAAACCAAAAACTGCGGTTTTCATTGGTTTATCAATTATTTCAAAATTAATCCATTTTTGTGGATTAATCTGGGAAGCCACAGTCCTAACATTGCTAGAGCGAGAGCATACATCATTTTTGAGTATCTAGAAACATCAGAATCCTAAATTTAACGATTCGTATATAAAAGTCACATTTCAAACAGTACTTTTGATCAAAATGTGATCAAGAGACCAATCCTTCATGTCACCGTAACTGAAAGGTTAAACATTTTTTGCGCAATTTGTCACAACTTGACAACAAATGAACAGACGATCCCTGATGAGGTTTACTCGAGGTCTTATCAATCATCTTGTTTTTGTTGTTAAATTATAATTCAAAATTACATTAGTGAAAACTAAGGCAAAAATGTTCTTTCATTTTAGATTGGAGAGAGCAAAGTGGGCAATTTGAATCCAGGTAATACCAAAGCAAATAGAGTAATCAATTTTTGTTTTCAACTGAAAACTGTTTCGGAACTGAAGATTTTACTGGCGCCATCTAGCGATCAAAAAGATTTTTCCTTAAAACTTGTTTTCAAGTTGTATTTTGTACACACTTTGCATAAGTCTTGTCAGATTTGATGTATGAATGGTTTATTTACCATTTGATACCATTTGGATTTTGGAAAAGCAAATGTATTTCCAAGATCTTCAAGAATTTGAACATTTTCTTAATTCGTAGCTGTATCTCAAGTAGGGGAGTCCAGATATTGAGATACTTTGAGTGCATTAATAATGAACTGATACTCGAGAACTACTTGCCTAATATTCCTCGCTCTTGCCAAAGAGATATGGCAAATCAAATGATGGTTTTAGGGTTGTGGTTGCTGCTGTTTATGCAACAGCCAACTTGAATATTGTGGGTTCTGTTGGTTTAAGGGATGAGACAAAGTTGGCACTTCAGAGTCTAATCTTTTACTGGTGTTTGTCCTATTTGCTTTATTGTCCCTTGGCTGCCACGAGACCATCCTCACCTTAGAGCAAGAAAAGAAAAGTTGTTGAAGTTTTGTAAGAAACCACCTCGCAGACCTTTCTTAGATTGAGAGTCACAGTCAAAATGGTCACAAGTCAATATGATAAGGTAACAAAGAAAAAAAGACCACAGTGAAAAGATCATGAAGGAAAAAGGCCACAGTATATAGACCATCATGTGAAATGGTCATTGTAATATGGTCACAAGGCAAAATAGCCGGATTAAAAGGTCATAGTAACGTGGTTGCTTTTCCATAGACCGCATGGTGTTTCAAGTAGAATATCTCGGAGGCCCATGGACGAATCTTGACAGTAGGGTACTAATTTGACTCTAGAGGGGAAGTGAAACATCCCCTCCACAGTCTGGTGGATTTGGGTCGTGTTGGGACCATTGCTCCCAAAAATGGGTTTGGAATGGCATCCTGATGACTTAACTAATGTTACCTTTTTGCCTTGGCGAGATTTCGTCTCACCCAGATAATCTTGAGATTCCATGAGATAGTCTTTAACCATGGAACAGATCAGGGTTCCTAGGGTGGTCACTCTCTTTGCTAATTCCTGAGTAGTGTGGGCTTGTGACCTGCTTTACCTTGTGAACTTTTTACAGAGACCATTTTACCATGTGACCTTTTTATTTTGACCATTTTACCTTATGACCTTTTTATTTTGACCGTATTACATTGTGACCCTTTTCATTGTGACAGTTTTACATTGTGAACTCTTTTTTATTGAGACAGAATTACCATGTGACCTTTTGACTCATTACCTTTTTCTGTGACCAAATTACTTGTGACCTATTTACCGCTCCCCCTTTCTTATGACATGAGACACTTTTGTTTTTAACTATTTTTAAGAAAATAAACTCTTTGAACAGTTGATGAAACCAGTTTCGAAGAAGCCTCAAGCGTGTAAAAAGTATGCCTACAGTAGTTGAAAGTTAGTTAAAAATATATTTATATCATGCCCTATAATCCTTTGATTTCAAGTTGCCTCATCTATAATGTCACCTATCCTATTGAGCTTGAGGCACTACAATCAAACATTCCAAAGATGCCATGTGAATCTTTCACTTTTGACACTTCCCAATTCACTTTGACCATAACAAGTGAGTGGAGTTTGGTGTGCTCGGACGCTTATAAGGTGGGATTGGCACAAACTGCGTACTTTTTCGGCCAAATGATTGGCATTGTTGTCTTTGGGATTCTTTCGGATACATTTGGTCGGAAGAGGATATTTGTCCCATTGACTTGTCTCATGGGCATCTTTGGGATAATGGGAGCACTTGTCCAAACATATGAGCAATATCTAGTTGCCAGGTTCCTAATTGCCTTGACTAAGATTGGTAAATATCCCTGAAAAAAATCGTAATGACCCTTCAAAACTAACAGTTCTAATCTTCTAGGCTCCTTTGCTAGCTATTTCACTTATTTGATGGAAGTCATTGGAGGACGATGGAATTCTGTGTTCAGCCAAAGTATTTTTCTTTGGTGGGTATTTGCATGGCTGACCATGGCCCCTTTAGCTTATTACTTACCCAATTGGCGGGTTCTTCATGGGGTAACGACTGCCCCAGCAATTCTGGCCACTGTCGTTTATTGGTTGATTCCTGAAAGTCCCAAATGGTTGCATGCCACGGGGCGCCAACAAGAAGCTGAGAAAGTGACTATTCAGATGGCCAATGTGAATGGTAAATCTCATCGAGTGTCAAACGGGTGAGCTTCTTCAATTCTTTGTCCATATTGGTTCATCAGTTATTGTGACCCCCTCTTCGAAGGTGGAAGTTACCCGACCCAAATAGTTCGAATTCAGGGAAACTTGATTGGGTGCTATGGAGGATGTTGCAATTTCCAGAGCTTCGTAAAAAGACCATGGTGCTTGGATATTGTTGGATGGTTGTAGCCATGGTCTATTTTGGGCTGTCCCTGAATTCGGGGAGTCTTGGTAAGTACCTCAATGTATTGCAAGAATTCCATCGTATTTACGTATAACAGGAAATACATATTTGGGTTTCTTTACCACTTTTTGTAATAATAGACTGGAAAGTTCCCGAGTCAAAACCGAAAGTTTCGGTTGAAACGGGTCTTCATTGACAACCTCACTTTTTTTAATTTTTCCAAGGAAACAACTGTATCTCCAACAACTCCAACTCCTATAACAACAAATGCAAATAACTTTTGAAAACCACTTAACTCACAAAATCTAAAAGGTGCTGGCACCAAATCCAAAGCTGAAAATGCCGGTGTTGGTGATAATGCCGCAATAAAGGATTTTAATCAAAGCTTACAAAATTGCCAATAGATGGCACTAAAAGTCAGGCCAAGTAAAGGGAAGAACTTAGCAAGTAGTACTGTTCATGTCATCTATTGACGGATTTGTAAGCTTCCATTGAATTGGTCTTTGACCATTTCCAATTTATTGTAGATATAACAATATCGAAACCAAAAATAAGTGATCTTTTTTTCCATTTATCTTACATCTACGGTTATCCATGGCTGAAAAATGAATAATAAGAGGACAAAGCCATGAAATAAGGCTACCCTCAAAATTTTTCCCAGAACTGTGAAGCTAGATTGAATTGTAGTTTTGGTTTTAAAATTCGTAGTTTCTCCTTTTGAAACTTCAATCTTCAAAATCTTAATTGCAGGAGGTGATATATTCATTAAACATATCATAAGTGGACTCGTGGAAATTCCCGGGTATTGTGGAGCCATGTATTTGCTAAACACAATTGGCAGGATCAAAACTTTGTCATTTTCATTCTCGATTTGTGGCATTGTTCTTCTAGCCATTTCTGGTAAGAGTTCCAAAGTGGATTGTTGCTCTTTAATTCTTAATTTAAAACTCTAGTTGGATTTGATTTAAGCGGTACCAATGGATATGGAATGGCTCGTTCTTACCGTTGCATTCATTGGGAAAGCCAGTATTACAATGGCCTTTGGCGCCATCTACACAATCACTGCCGAAATGTATCCTACTATTGCCCGATCTACTGGTGTTGGGTGTTGCTCTTGCATGGCTAGAATCGGCGCCATCTTCTCGCCATGGGTTGCCATGTTAGGTAACCATTATCGATTGATTCCTGTAATAATTGCGCGAGTGTCATGAACTTGTTTTGTTTTCAGATGTTTATCACCCGTTTATTCCAATCACGGTTTATGGATTCCTGGCCTTCCTTGCCGGACTTGTGATAACGGTTTTGCCCGAGACCAAAGGAGGAAAGTTACCAGATTCTTTCCAAGAAAGTGAAGGCTTGGTGCTCAAGTGGCCTTGGAATAGAACGAAATCGGATGGTGTGTCGACGGAGATTTAGTTCAATGCTGGAACGGATTTGAAGACACAATCAGTGGAAAAAGAAAATTCTAAATTGTCCAGGAAAATTTTATTCTTAAAAATTTTATACTAAAAGAGTACTTTGTAGCAATTAAGAGTCTTTTTATGATGGGGAAATATATTTTCAAAACACAATTGAATCAATGTGAATTTTATGAGATGAAAATTCTTCGCTAATCAAGGGACCATTGTACTTTAAGACGGATTTCTAAAATTGGGTCCCAGTGTACAATGATCGCATCGACCATTGTATCAAAATGTGAGCCAACAAAAAAATATAGTTCCGTTGAATTTTCATTTTACATACAGACTTGTGACGTAATTGTAATTAAAATTACAAGAATTTAAATTATAAATAATTAAAATTACAATTACAATTACATATTTGCCATTATATTTCCAAGTAATTGTTATTTAATTAAGTACATTTCAGATCAAAGAAATTGTAATTGCGATTAATTACATTTGAAAACAAAGTAATTGTAATTGTATTTAATTACTTTTGAGACCAAAGTAATTGTAATTAATTACATTTTAGAAGTAATTGACGAAGGTATGTAAACAAATTGGACCAAAAGTATATTTTGAAAGTAGTCCTGACTTGAGCAGTCCTTGGATAATCCTGACTGAAGATTATTGTTGAAGTGACCTTGTATTTTTATGTTATACGTAACAACTTTGGACCATTATTCTTTCATAAGGAACTGGGAACAAATATAGAAGAAAATGTAAATTGGAAGCAAGTTTATTTTTTTGTTTCAGTTCGTTTTTAAGATAACTCAATTTTGAATTGCTACCCCAATTCTTCACATTTCTTTATGGGCGTAATATAATTTTGCAACATTGTTTTTTTTTTTTTTTGAGGGAGATGATGTCAATTATTTCAA
The DNA here is from genome assembly GCA_010645155.1 of Tigriopus japonicus. Taxonomy (NCBI): domain Eukaryota; kingdom Metazoa; phylum Arthropoda; class Copepoda; order Harpacticoida; family Harpacticidae; genus Tigriopus; species Tigriopus japonicus. The sequence continues at coordinate 1,215,257 of CM021317.1, read as the reverse complement.
AATAACGGAAAATGACCACATTTTCAATAGAAATCTAAAAAATCTGAATCCCCCAGTTTCTAGAGAATACAGATTTACCATTTACATAATCAAACCTTTAACCACAAAGGAAACAAGTGGCCAATTTGTGACTGAAAAGTAGCTATAAAAGGAGCAACTCAAACACAATTTTATTTTCATGCCAATACAAATTTGTCAATCTTATGAATATTAGCTGATTATTGATTCATAACAACTAACTCTGACTCGTTAATCTTACATAGTTCAAAACTGTTCATCTTTTTGCTCTGTTTCATCCCATGGACCCAATTAAATTAATCTCGTCAAAACATGACTTCGCATATCTTTGTTTTGAAACAAGGAAACTGACTTATTCTGGACATGTCTTTCCCCTCTTCATGAAGATAAAATCCACTCCTCACATTTCACACCTATGATTGAATGTCAATTTATCGAATGCGTAATAAAGATTATTTCCTGCAATTAAAGAAATACCCTTACTCTAGATGTTTGTCAGCTTTGGTTTTACCTTTAAACTACACTAACGTGTAATTAGATTTTCACGAAGATGCAGGCCTTTGACAATAAGAGACGCATATCGCTTTGCTCTTGAGTTCTTCTTGAAGGCCAGTCACGGCTATGGACTCGTCCAGTGAGGATCCACATAACAAAGACTCTGATCCCATTATTCACGGTAAATTCAGTACCGTTTCCACATTTACTTGCTATCCCAATCCGATTGGATTTCGTTCCAGCCATTGGAAAGTTCGGCAGATGGCAGTTCTTGGCTTTTGTGGCCATTGGCCTTTTGTACATCCCCAACACTTGGTCTGTGGGAGTGATCGCCTTCCTCAATGCCAAGACCGACTATTGGTGCTCCATCCCAATTGAATTGGAGCAAGATCTTTCGATTGAAGGTACGTTCAGGCCATTTTGGCTACAAGAGCTTTGGTTCCAAGACCAAGTTCCAGCAACGAGAATCAACCAACGGAAAAAGTGTCTCCCAAGAGACTTCATTGCATTCAAGTTACGCACATTAATATAGGATTAGATAGATTGTGATTAAGCCACTAAAGGGCAGTGCAACTTGTTCATAAAAATCATTTATAATGGACCGAAAAGGCTCTTAACTGGAATCGAAGCAGAAAGCAGCTGACGACATATCATTTACATGCAAAATTCACTTTTCACCTTGAATTGATTAATTTTGTCTTCGATGTGATTGTAAATCTTAAAAAATAAAAAATAATAATTAGTTTTAGATGTTTTTGGACCCAAAAATTTTCCCTTTTGTTGTCCAGCTTCATTCCTTATAGTGCATGTCTGCTTTCGGTTTCGAGTGGGATAACAGAAACCCGAAACCGAAATTTCGGACGAAAGCTCTTTCGGTCCTTCGCTAATAATTATGTTGCTTTTTTCATGGAAAGGGTTAGCTTTTTTTGAGATAGACCTTGAGAGTTCGTGAGAAACTATTTTTTTCAAAGAAACGAAAAACGAAAATCAAAAATAGCGACCAATTAACGGTTCTTGGTTGAAATGGAGGGGTAATGAGAATTTTTTTTTGTTAAAAATGCGGTTTTTTGCGGATTTCAATAAAGAATGGAATTTAAAGAAAAATTGCTCAAATTTTGTGAGAACAGGGTTAAAGGGATAAATTGAGACCCTGTAAAATTTCACCGAGACCTACAACACAACACGCTTATGTGATGTTTGGTGGCTCCAACTCTTGTCAAGAATCCCAATTCCTCCTTGATGACCTTCTTGATCAACACTCCCACTAACATCCAACTCTTTAACGGCACGATAAGTTTCTACTTTTGGGTATTTAAGCATCTTTCAGATGCTTGAATGGCTATGCCACCTATGCCACTTGCTCTGAAGTCAATAGTAACTGATATGTTAAACGTGCACCAAGGTGTGCTATTAGCATTGACTTTTTTTTGGATTGTGGGTGCTAGGGTTGGAGGGTTGAGCCTCGCCCGGCCAGCGAAGCCAGCCATCACATCATCCAGTTTTTCCTGTAGGCAATATCAAGTCCGGTATCAGAATGCTTCTCCTTCTGTGGGGGTGGAATAGCATCTAAAAGTTTCCTTGAGAAAGGTCGGGGAGGAGAATCGAACATGGGACCTCTCTCTCAACAGGAAACTGCGCTAACCACGACACCACGTCTCCTCCCTACTACTGATAGGGCTGATACCAGCAATGTCTCATACAGTATGAGATCAGACCAATACAATGAAAGTCTCGCTGGTCTTGATTCCGACTTGAGACCAAGTGAGAAATGTGAAGTGTTGCCAAAATTGCTCAAATTGGGTTTTGCTTTTTTTCTCTGGTGTTTGATCGGTTTCAGTTTGAAGGCACGAAATATCTAGATTTATTTTTCCGTTGTTTTAAACTTAATCAATATAAATTTCAAAGCAAGGAACATCTCATCGATTCCACAACTTGGCATAACATGTTGGCTTCAGAGTTTTAAAGAAAAATACCTGAAGAACCGCTTAAAGTGTGACGTGAAATCTTTTTCATTAACACAAAAACTTATGTTACATCCTCAAAATTGTCGGAGAATATTTCATTTAACGATTGCTTATATTATTATGTTGCAACGCAAGATTCTATTTAACTCGTTAGTGCACAGTTTTATTTGAAATTTCCATTTGCTAAAGCCCATCAACTTGAAATCAGGTGGCAAATCACGACATTATTACCACATTCTAGTCAACCTGGCTAAGAAGTGTGACTAGCAACTAAGATTTGAATATCAAAGGAACGATATTGAAACAGACAATATCAGTCAAAAAGCTATTTGATACGGCGTCAATAAAGGTCATGGTCTCCATGCATATTAGAAATACCTCAAAAAAAATTAGATTTCGATTACACGCTTTAACAAAATTGTTAAACACGAAGAGGTTCAATCGGTGGTGGACAACTTTTGTAGTTGTCATTTCGTTCGTAAGACTTGATACAGTATTGATGCCAGCTTCTGAGATGTATCAATTGAGACCGGCATCAGTTGGTCTCATGTATTGGAAATGCCGTCTTGTCCCATCACAAGAAGCACTGGAATCATGGAGTGGGAGGCTAGCAATGAGAATAATGATTTCCAGTAAGAACAAATCAATTACGTTCTTCTGCAATTGAGACCTTGCATATGTTGACAAAAATACGTATTTCAATTTTCAGCTCAATCGAACGTCGGAGACAAAAGTTATGCTCACTCAAAGTTCACTGCAAATCCTACCGAGAATGAATGAACTAACCCTTTAGTGGTAATCGTTTTACCACAAAAGGGCGAGTTCATTCATTCTATGCTCTCATCAGTACATAAGTTTGAGAAGGCATAACTTTTCACTCCGATTGGACTGAAATTTGAAATACGTGTTCTTCTCAATGCAAGCCAGGTCTCGTTTGCAGAAGAACGCAAATGGTTTGTTCCTGTTGGAAATCATAATTCTCATTGTTAGCCTCCCACTCCATGATTTCCGTGCTTCTTGCCCATCACTACTCCCTACTAAAGTTCAAGTCAACTTTAAGTAAACCTTCTTACTATTTGACCTTAACATGAGGTTTGATCAATGAGAAGCATGACTGGAAGCATGGGAAGAAGGAAGTTCTCCGGCGTCGTTGAAGCATTCCCATTTGAACACTTCAGCACCTATCAAACTAACTCGAACCAAACTGCAATTCAGTGTTTCTTTGAATTTGTTGTCAAAAATTGCACGCCCCTTGACCTGTTGTTCAGCACGGGGTTGAAAAGGGATCAAGGAAGAGAAAAAAAGGAGAAATGTGAGGTAGCTGAAATCAGGGGGTGATGGCTTTGAAAGTGGGCGGGCAAACAATCATAGAAGTTCATAGAATTTCAAGATGGAAACGGACCGTCACATTTGAGAAAAGCCAAATTGATGGAGAAAACCAGGCAAGCACACCCTGAAGTAAACTAGCAAGTCAACTATCAAGCTTTGCCCTCATAGCATACAAGACAACAGCTGAAACTTGACTGTGCTCTATACCTTGCCTTCGGTAAACATCAAAATATTGCTTCTCCACAAATTGTGCCATGAACAAGCAAGCATCCAGAAAAGAGTTTGTTTTAAAATTTTTACTCGTCTTGAATCAGGACGAAAGTTAAGGAGAGTCTCAATTTATTCCTCTAACCCTGTACATAACAACACGCATGAGGATTTTGCGGATTAGTGCCCCTGAACTTGCACCTTTAACGCTTACTCATGATGTCTTTCACAAAAATTAGGAGCATAAGAACCGTCACGTATGATTTGTTGATTCTCGTGAATGGAAAACCATTTTATTTGTGACTTTGAGACTCCAATGTGAATTTTTCGATCGATTTCAGAATGGAAGGAGATCAGTGGTCAAAGTGTATCAAGGTAAAACTTAGTGGTCGACCAAAAATAGCTTAACCGAGCATGTCTAGATTTAAGGAAGCAGGTTGATATCAGAAAGAACCCGTACAGTGCATTCATTTCTTGATAAGTTCTTCTAATGCCTAGTTTAGTTGATTAGTTTAATGAATTACTTCAAAACTCAAAAAAAATGAGTGCAAGACGCTCAACTTAAGCCAGGCTCACGTAAAAACACGTTTTGGTTCGGTGCGCCCCATTTTGGTCGACCATTAACAAAACCCATCAGAAATCAATATTACACTAACAAGTGCTCCCTTGTTTCTCCACCAATAGGTGCGAGATCTACAATATCTCTCGTTTAACCCTGACCAATAACCTTACGGTGCCCAAGGACACGCCCAAGATCCCTTGCAAGTCTTTTACCTTTGATCGGAGTAAATTCACCTCGACGATTGCGAGCGAATGGAACTTGGTGTGCTCGGAATCCTACAAAGTAAGCTTGGCACAAACGGTGTACTTTCTGGGACAGATGATTGGAATTATCATCTTTGGAATTCTGTCGGACAAATTTGGTCGGAAGCGAATGTTCATACCGTTATCCTGTCTTATGAGTCTTTTTGGGGTGGTGGCTTCCATAGTAGGCAGCTACGAAGGATTTCTCGTCATGAGATTTCTCATGGCACTCACTAGTGTGGGTAAGTTTCTCTTGAAATTCTCATACCAAGGTTACGCAGGAGCTCAGAGATCGACAGTATCCACCAATGTTTGATCTTCTTTATAGGTTCCAACGGAAGCATGTTCTCATATTTGTTGGAATTAAGTGGAGGTCGTTGGACATCTGTTTTAAGCCAAGGCTTCTTTCTATGGTGGGTTTTGGCTTGGGTAACTGTCGCCCCAATAGCGTATTATCTACCGGATTGGAGGATCCTTCACGTTGTGACCTCTGGACCTTCCATTTTGGCCTTGGTTCTCATTTGCCTGCTTCCAGAGAGTCCCAAATGGTTGATGGCCACAGGACGTCGTCAAGAAGCTGAAGATGTCACCATTCGAATTGCGGTGTTTAATGGAAACGAAAACCGTGTGCCAAATACGTAAGGTGTCCAAGCTTAGAAAATTGCTTTAGAACAGTGAACAATCTGATCTAATTCATAGATGGAAACTCACATCCACATCCACCAAAATCTCGGATAAACAAGGTCAGAACATTTGGGACATTCTGAGATATCCAGAACTTCGACTCAAGACCTTCTTGCTTTGTTATTGTTGGATGGCAGTATCATTGACTTATTATGGACTCGCATTGAACTCTGCTAGTTTGGGTATGATCATTCAAATGACACACCAGTTTTAAGGCTTTTCTTTAAAATGTCTTGGCGCTCTTCAAGGTGGGGACATCTTCATGAATCATGTCATCGGTGGGCTGATGGAGATCCCAGGATATGGAGGAGCCATGCTACTGATGAATGTGATTGGAAGAAAATGGACTCTGTCTTTGGCCTTTTCTTCATCCGGGATTGTTCTCCTATCAATTGCTTGTGAGACATCCCCTTTAGAAACTCTCATGATGATGATGATATACTCTTTTTACGCTTTAATAGTGGTTCCTAAGGAGATGGAGTGGCTGGCTCTCACTGTGGCCTTTATTGGCAAGGCCACAATTACTCTGGCCTTTGGGGCTATTTTTACTTATACCGCCGAGATTTTTCCTACCGTAGTTCGTGCCACAGGGTTAGGAACTTGCTCCTGCATGGCACGGTTTGGAGCCTTAATCGCGCCTTGGATAGGAATGTTAGGTAAAGCAAAACCCGCTAAATTCTCTGGACTGTTAGGATAGCAATAAGAATTATGATTTTACTTGGCTTGAATTGAAGTCAAAACTTCTGAGTATGAGAAACATCTTTACTTTGCAAAACATTGGATTTTGATGAGCTTCTCGTTCTTAACGTCCTTTTTTTTTTAAACGTAGTTGAGTTGATAGCTCAACTCAACTTTGTCTATTGAAATCATAGGCTAGAACAAGTTTGTTTAAAAACAAAAAATTTTTAGGTAACATCTACTCACAAGAGATAAATATTCATTTCAATTTTTGGCACAAAGCCGAAAATCATTCAATTTAACGAATTACGGTCCTAGTCTCCCTATACTCTGGATACCCCACGTAAAATGAGTTCCAGAAGAGGACTATTCTTTGCAGCATTGTGTTATCGAACTTTCCGAGAGCATGACTTTTGACTCTCCGAGTTTGATTGAGCTGAGGAATAGTAATTCTGGCTGTCCAACAAAGGCAAGGTTTCATTTGTAGAAAAGCGCAGTTGCTTTGTTCCTCCTTAAAATCATACTCTTTATTGCTGACCTCCCAATCCAGAGAAAGTTGTTGGTTCTTGGGTGAAGCCATTTGAAGGCTTTTGAAGTGGGGTAGCTCTCTGTAATTTTTTGATGCATATTTTCAGACACATACCATCCATATGTTCCCATAACCGTTTATGGCATGTTGGCAATGTTGGCTGGGATAACGGTGTTATTTTTTCCGGAGACCAAGGAGTCCAAATTGCCAGATTCCTTCATGGAGAGTGAGATGATGAAATTGGGTTTACCTTGGAACAAATCAAAATCGTTGGATTTCAGCGCTCCTATCAAGCATTAGCTTGCAATGGCAACCTGAAATCCTTGGTGCAACGAAACCATTTCTCAAGCTCATTCCATGCATCTATTTTAGAGAACTCAGCATTGAATCGTTTGTGGGCAAGTGTAATTTTTGGAAAATAAAGACGTAACTATGTTTTCAGTCGTTGAAGATCGAACATAAACTTTGAAGAATATTCCTATGAGAGAATTTCATGAACTATAATGTATCACTTACGTGGCTTGAATGGCAGTCTTTAGAATGGACAACTGCACCAATTTCTACATCAGGGGTCGGCAAACAGTGGGATTGGGCCCACGGGTGGTCGTTGTTGGGCCCAGGAGCTATGGGGAGAGTCCACAATAGTGCGCCCTCGAGGCATCTCTGTGATTTATGGGCTTCTGAAATTGTCAGGGCCCCCTGCTTGGTAGGCCCCTGACAGAACTTAATCAAATTTCGTGGATCTTGACCCAAAAATGGTTGCAGAATCCAGTTCTACATCATGATTTTGCTTTGATATTTTGCGGGCACGAATTTCTTTAAAGATATTATTGCATTTTTGTGATAAATGTTGCAGGTTTGCTGACGACCGACGGACACCCAACTTGGACTCAGTTCTTGTGATTATTGTTTATTCTTAATGCAGTTTAATTGACTTAAAAAAGCATTTGAAACACTGCTTTAAAAAGGGAAAATAATTATCGGCTCAAAAGTTTAAAAAATATATAGTTATGGGAACTCTTTGGTAGTTTAATTTCACATATATGTTTGTTGTATGAATTATTTTCATACTTTATTTGTTTACAAGGAATCCCATTCCTTGTAGCGGTTGTAAAAAATCCGCAGCCCAATACCAACCGAAATAAAAAGAATCTTACTCTTTTTCCCTTCAAGCTTTGGAGATCCAAATTGTGAAGGAATGCACGAATTTTCCTTGATTTAAACTGAACAATACTTTTCAGGCACAAAAACATGTATTGTTCAATACATTTGCATGCGTTTGTTTTGATCAATTTTAGTGCTTTAGATCAAACAATCAACGCAAGCAAAACATATTTGTGATGCAAACTCTGTTCAGCAATCCTTTCAATATTAAGTACTCTTTTCCTAGCATTTAAGACATTTGAACCAAAAACTAGGTTCTCAGTTCAACAAATTCCACATTCCGTGCGTTGTCTTGAACGCCAATCACCCCTCTTTTTCCTGCCTTTTCAGCCAGGAATCAAAACCTCTCCCTGTCGACCAGAGGATTTCTGGCATCTCTCTTCGATCCAAGTTTTTGGCACCAAACCCAGGAAAACAACAAACGCCGCTGCTTTAGAGCAAATCCAAAACCATGTCGTCCAGTGATCCGATTGAGAAATCCTGGGATCTATCCCTCTACGAGTTGCACCGGGTACCACAGGAAGCCATCACGGATGAGACTGAGATCGCTGTATCTGCTCGAGCTCTCCAATCCGAGCTCACTTGTCCCATTTGTTTGGATATGCTCACACAAACCATGACCACCAAAGAGTGTCTCCATAGGTAACCCGAGATTTAGGACGAAAGATGAGATTGACGGATGACCACCTTTGTTTTTTTTAAATGTAGATTCTGTGCCGAATGCATCGTGACTGCCTTGAGATCCGGGAACAAAGAGTGTCCCACTTGTCGCAAGAAGCTTGTGTCCAAACGGTCTTTGAGACCGGACCCGAACTTTGATATGTTGGTGGAAAAGATCTTTCCCAATCGCGAGGAATATGAAGCTCACCAGGAATCCATCCTCGAATCGCTCAGTCGATCTCATAGTCAAAACTTCATTACCTCCATTACCGGTTTGTTAAATATTATATTAGATAGAGGTAAGTAAAACCCTGGGTTATCTACATTCTCTGCTTTTCAGATGGCATCAAGGCCCAAATGGCGCATGTGAAGGCCTTGAACAAGAAGAGTAAGAGTCAAGATGACGCTCCAGATTCCCCACATCACACTCCAATCACAGGCAATCGTAACCGTGATCTTGATTCTGACGAAGAACCTCCACCTCATGTCACAAAAAAGAAGAAAAAAGTCAAGCCCACATCCCTCCAAACCTCGGCCGATGACGCTAATGATTCTGGACCGGGTAGTTCAGCCTCGCAAGAATTGGAGATTGTGTTCAAACTGCATCCCAAAATGCTGGAAAACAAAGAGGTGGTGGAGGCCATAAAAGAATCCTCGACCCGATATATTAAGACCACTTCCAAAGCCTTGGTCGAGCACCTATGTAAATATTTGGCCATGCGGATCTCCCTGGATTTTTCGCCGGTTAAAAAAGAAACGCAAAACACGCCCTCTTCCTCATCATCAGGCGGGGTTGGATCCAACAATAGCGCTGGGATGACATCTTCAGTCAAAGATCTAACGATTTTCATCTCACCGAGCCCCGGCCAAATGGTGGAATTGGCGGCTAATATGTCCTTGAAGATGGTGAACGAAAAATATTGGATGGTTAACAAGCCCATGGAAATGTTATATGCCTTTCACCGTTACTAAAAACATGAATTTTAAGGCAGCCCATGCATTGTCAGGCAAATTATTTTGATTGATTGAATCGTGTACCAAGCGGAGAATAAAACAATGCTTCTTGAACTGAACACAGAGTGATCCAACGAAGATTTATTCCGAGAGTGAGAGGAACAGTTGGCTCTTGAAGAATTAAATATCACAGAGGTGTGGAGGGAGAGGAGAAAAAGGAACTTTTTGTAGAGGATAACTTTGGGGGCATGGCTAGTAATGTAAGTGAGAAGGGGGAGATGGAGACCAAGCAAATTAGCCGAAATGAGTGTGCAGCACAGATTGATGGACTACCCTGTGCATCACAACATGGTTAAGCGGAATATGCCAGAAGCAAAGATATTTGAACATTGCACGAGTGAGAATGTTTCCAGGTTGACTTTGATTTTCCCGGGCTTTTGATTTAGTCAAGATCAAAGATTTTCGCCAACTTGAAGTGTCAACAAGTTATGTTGGAACTGGGTGCACTATCAAAGCCGCCAAGAGACCTCGGGTGTTGCAACCAGGGGGCTTCTTCGTCCCAATCCTCCATCTTGAGCTGCTGCTTGGGCCAATGACAGTAATGAGGCGTCAGAGTGGTGACCCGCGGCCATGAAGGCCTCAAAAGTCAGGTCTGGCGTGAACCCTTGCCACTGACTCGGATTCTCCTTCCTCAGTCGATTGATTCGGCCGTACAACGACGAATAGGGTAGATTGTGGTGGATTGCAGCCTGATTGATGGAAAGGGTCCCATTTTGGACAGAGTTCAAAGCCTGCACCATATCCCCTTCGGACCAATGAACGGCTGCAGCTTTGGATAGCTCAATGCCGACTTTTTTGCACCGGCCATAGAGGGTGCCACTCGGAATGCCAAACTCCGACGAGGCTTTTTGTACGGGCATACCTTTGCGAATGGCATTAAGCGCCTTCTTGAGGTCGTCTTGGCTCCATGAGGTTTGAACCGCGTTGAAAGGTTGGGCCAATTCAATGCCCTCTTTTCTGGCAATTTTGTACAACGTGCTGGAAGGAATTCCATAGATTTTCGAGGCCTTATTGGCTGAAATTTCCTTTTTGCGTAAGGCGTCCAAGGCGCTTGTGAGGTCTTCGTTCTTCCAGATTTTGCTGTTAGTCTCTCTTTTAGGTGTGGCAATGCCCATTCGGTTCGCCCTCTGCCATAGAGTTGTGGCCGGGATGGCATAAACCTCCGACGCTCTAGATAAGGACATTCTTTTAGACTTTAAGGATTCTAGTGCCTCATTGAGATCCTTTTTGGTGTAGGTTTTTGGTTCAGGGGGACTAGGGGCTTCCTCGAACTGTTCGGCAGATAACGGCGGTTCAATGTCATTATCAGTGTCCGGATCTGATCGGAGAGATGCTTTGAATGCCTCTAAGTTGAAGTAGGGAGATGTGCCCAAGTTGGTGTCTTGTTGATTATGGTGGTTGTCGTTGTTGCTTTTGAACAAAGGCCTCATGGTGAAATCCATAGGTTTTTCCTCTTCCTCCTCCTCGCCCTCTTCTTCATCTTCGGTGGTCTCAACTTTGACTTCCTCTGGAAGTTGCATGGGGTCCATAAAGCCTTTGCTTTCACTACCAAATCGTCTAGGTTGAATTGGCTTCCGTTTGTTCTTGAAATGATACTTTGGCGACGATTTTCGTTTCAATGAATGCGAATTTGGAGGTGGGTCATCGATGGATTGGCCTGCCTCCGAACTATTGCAATTAGCCACATCCGTGTCTTCTTGTCTGAGGCCATGGATCCTCAAATAGTTAGCAGCTTGGATCACCGACGGGAATTTTGACTCCGGGATAGACACCTCGCCCCTGTATATGAATTCTAAGATGATCTCCAATGTGTCATGGGTGATGCCCTCCGGCAAAATTACTACAGGATGTTGGCAGGGATTTTGTTTGAGTACCAATTGGAAAAACTCTGATGAAGAGGCCAAAATCATCTGCAAATGAACCAATTTTTGTGCTCGTGTATTACTTGTCTCAACTCGAGGAAGGAAATCCTTTTCCTGAACTCCATCATTTGAAGAACATTTCTCACCTTATGCGCCTTCACCATGGTGGCATCCTGATAACGGAGATTATCCAAGCAGACAAGGGTCACATCCACAAAGTTCTCCTCCCTGAGTTGCTGATCCAAGGCCTAAACGTCATTTTTTCACAGTGCATAAATGACCCTAAATAATTCATGAATTTTCCAAGCCACTTCTTACCTCTGCCAAGAAGAATTGAGAACTCCTGAGTTGAAAAACTCGATCGGAGTTCTGATCTGAAGCCATGAGGATGGAACAAGCTGTAAAACAAGGAAAGTATAATTCAGCAAGTTAATTTCAAATGATTTTTGTTTGCGTCAGTCCCTATCATGTCTCATGGTGCCAAATCACTTACCCACGTGATGTTGATTGTGTTCCTTCAAGTCCCTTATATTCACAGCAACAAATTTATAATGTTTGGGGGTATTTTTCCTCGTCGTGAGTGTGTTCTAAAATACTACAAGGTGGCTCCTCCAACAAGATTCCTTCCTTCCTTTCTGCTCTGCACTTTGAACGAAACAGAACGCGAAGAAGAGGAAAGAGGAAACAAGAAACAAGAAGGAATAGGGAGGAGAACGTAAGAAGAGATGAGAACAGAAAGAAGAGGAGAAGGAGGAGGAGGAGGAGTAATAGAAGAACAAGAAGACGAAGGAGAAGAAGAAAGAGTCTGTCAAACTAAGTCGCGCCTGAGCTCCTTGAGCACCAGAAACGACGGACGACGAGCCCTGCCTCGCTCTTGTGCTTCTCGTTCTCCTCCTTTTTCACGTCTTTGTCCTTTGTTATTGTCATGGTCTCTCTCTCTCTCTCTTTTTCTTTCTTTTCTTCGTTCGTTCGTTCGTTCGTTCTTCTTTCTATCTCTCTCTTTCTCCCTCCTTCCTTCCTCCGTCTCTTTCTCTGTCTTTTTCTGTCTCTCGTCGTCTCTCTTTTTACGTCTTCGTTGCTTTTGCTTTTCCCCTTCTTCTTCTTCTTGTTCTTGTTCTTCTCTCCTCCTTCTTCTTCTGTCTTTCTTGATGATCTCGGTTTATGAGAAAAAGACTCGTACAAAGCTTGGTCATTCCCAATCACAGAGATGACTTAGAAGAGCGGTTTGAAAATGTATTCTAAAATTTCGATTAAGTAATTTAGACTCAATAATAAATTCCTGTTAGAATTAACTCAAAATATAGTATCTACTGTGGGAAGGAGTTCAAATATGACCTCCTTTAGAAAACTTTAATGCTCTAAACCTGGGGTCGGCAACCGGTGTGCCGGAGCCCAAATGAGGACCCGGTGTGACTTTTGGTGGGCCCAGGAGCCATCTATTGTACTGAACTTGTGGGCCCAAAGCTCTGCGATTCTTCAATTGCGGGCCCTTGAGCACACTTAATTCTGTTTTGTGGGCCCCTGAGCAAACTAGTCAAATTTGGTGGGCCATAACTCCAAAGTGGTTGGCCACCCCTGCTCTAAACCCATGGGCATTTCCATCCCGTGAACAAAAACCTCATTTTGCCTTGAACAAATATGAATTAAAAACATGTCTTGACAAAGGATTATTGGTGGTTAGTGCCAATGGTAACAAGCCATGAAAGTTTTAAGAAAACACTGCCTTGGTCTTCTTGAAAAACAATAGGCTTTGCAGTTGACATATTAAGTGCTACCATTTCCTACGCTTTAGGTTTTTTTCTCACCACGATTTTCTTTGGCTTGATCCCTTCTTTGCACACCCGAAATCTTCTTCTTGACTGACTAATAACAGGGTCTCTCGTTATTGTGCAAACAAAAAGTGAATGTGTGTGGGAGAGAGAGGAGAGAAAATCAAGAGCAAATACAAGCCGCAAAATTAACCCCCAAATCCCATTGCTCCATATATTCGTTATCAAAAAATTTGAGCCATTCTTCATTCTCTCACGAGCAAACAATCGGGAGAGCTCTTTCATTGACAAGAAAGACACAAGAAGAAACAAGGACATGAGATGCCAAACATCTTGAATCCAAAGAACGCCAATCCCAAAAAGTCGTCTGCTGGAATTCAGAGATCAGATATTTACCTGACACCTCAATGAACAACGCCAGATATTCAACTACTGTACTACCCGATCTTTTATCGACTCGTTTCTCATTCTTTGATTCCTTGCTTACACACTATCTTCCTCAAGTGTATGATTGGATTACAACCACTGGCGAAAATCAGTGTTCCTTGGGTTCCAAACTAGCTTTTACCTTTCCCATTGACCGATCACAATCTTTGAAGGTAGAATTTCAGTCGAGTCTAACTTCGGAAGAAGGATCATCTTGGATTTCATAAATGTGTTTTAGGTTCTAATGTCAAGACAGTGCTTTCAAATTATTGGCTTTCCTCGACAAAAAGATCGAGAATGTAAGCCAAACACTCACTCACACACTCGTAGTAGAGAGGGAGAGAAATGGAGAGAGAGAAAGAGAAGGGTAGAGAAAGAAAGAGAGCCAAGAGGCGAAATCTTAAACCCAACTAATTTCTGTCAGCTTTTCTTTGATTTGAACACCTTTAGCAAGTAGATTTGCTTGCATTCAAGAATCTCTTTCAACAATAAAGAACGGAGGCAAACGCAAAAAGGCTGAATCAAGCTGAACAATTGCAGAAAAAATCAACCTGGGAAGTCCGGTGCTAAAAGGAGACTCCACATGGATAAGGAAAATGATCTGTTCCACATGGACACATATCACGTTACCTCGGAATCTCTTCAGATTCTTGACCAAATCTACGTTTTCCATAATTTCCTTTTCCAATCTGAATGGAACATAATTGAACGGGAGTAGTTAAAAAATCAAAACTCAAGGATTTGGGTCGCATTTTAAGAGCACATTTAGATTATACCAAAGTCAAATCAGATTTCCAAGCTAGCTAAATGGACTTCCAACACATCTGATGACCTGAGAGTATACTAAAAACTGTTTATCTGATTTGATTCTGATGTACGCTAAATTTTATTTTATATTTACATGCTTTACATGCGACTGACTCATGAGCTCATTTTGTCCAACTTCGAAATGTACGACCTTACTTTGCCTGAAATAGTCGCTCTGGTTAAACTTTTGACAAAGATGGCTGAAAATGAACAGAATCACATCAATTTTGCCATTTTCTGATGTGACATGGAGAACAAAGAGAAGCTAAATAAAGGTTTTTATGTTGTCCCCAAATCATAACATACCAAACTTCGCAATCGGGAACACCCCTATTTCAGCACCTCATTTTACAGGACTTAGTCATCCTTATTTTGGACCCCAAGTCTCTCAGAAACATCGAGGTAACGAACAAAGATGATGATGAAGTTGAGGATGCGTGGGCAGGCGTCCAAGTTCACTGAATTGCGCGACGCTCAACAACTTGAGTAGTGTCGGTTAGAATGAAATTGACTCATTCCTTGTTAAAGCGTCTAGTCGGAATAGAACCGTTTTACCGTCACATGGGATGATATTTCCAACTTACTGTAGTTATATAAGCCTTTCAATATCAAAATCAGGGCATCCTTGACTTATGTGTGAGCAAAAAAAAGTTGTGCGCATGCTTCGAAAGTCCTCAATTCGAGATTTTTTTTACCTAGAGGTAAAAACGCCATCCGTGTGCACGAATCGGAAAGTTCGAGGCTGTAAACCCGGCTCGAATGCTCTGGAAAGTCGAAATCGTATTTAGTCCCTCGACATGACAACTTGAGCCTCAGTCAGAACCCAAAGCAATTCAATTCACAATTCAAGAGACGCCCATAGTCTCAAAGCTCATCTCCAAGTGTTAACATGTTTGCTCCAATGCGTTTTAACGACGATATGGGCGCGATGCGGCCCCACATGTTCCAGGACGATTTCATGGACCCATTTTTCTCCGGTCATCACCGAGCTCCGCCTATGATGTTTGGTGGGCCCCACGAGTTCAGAAATCGCGGTCAAGGCGAGTTTTTGGACAAAGGTGACAGCTATGAAGTGTGCATCAGTGCTGACGGCTTCAATCCTGAGGATCTGAGTGTGGAGGTCAACGCAGATAACCTCAAGCTCACCGTGAAGGCCAAGAAAGAGGAAACCTTGGATGGGCAGATCGTGAGCACAAAACAGTTTAGCAAAACCTACGACCTTCCCTCGGATTGCAAGATTGAAGAGATGGGCTCGCTCTTTACGGAATCTGGTCAGCTTAAGATTAGCGCGCCAAAAACAAAAGAAGCCATTGAAGCGCAAAAGAAGCGACAAATCCAGCAACAAGAGCAACAACAGAGACATCTTCAGCATCAAGGCACGGCTGGAGCTGGGGTTGGGGTTGTTGCTTCAGCATTAGCCAATCGAAAGATTTCCCAAACCCACAATCTATTTCCCAGTGCCCGATTAGAGGAAGTGAATGACAGAGTCCTGTTTCGAAGTCAAGATCAATGTGGACGGCTTTGAACCCAACGATTTGCACGTGGAGGTCAAGGCTGATGGGATTTTGTCCATTATAGGCAACCATGAAGAGAAGCGGAACGGAAATGTTGTCAGTAATAAGCTCCATCGGTCGTTTGCCCTTCCAGAAAATTGCAAATTGGCTCAGATAGAGTCCAATTTTTCCAAGGACGGCATCCTGACCGTGACAGCGCCCAAGAATGTGCAGAAACCCATCGAAGAAACGAGAAAAGTGCCAATCAATGTGTCACGCTGATCTGAATCATCGATTTTATTTAATTTAAAAAATAAAAAGGTTTTATTCGCCATGCCAAATACAATCCGGAATACAAACATTAGAGATAGTATTTGTCTACACAGGCCTGATGGCCACGTTCTTGGTAGTCTAACTTGGACACACTCAGTTCTTTTAATACTGGATCATCAGCCAAGGCAGCTCCTCCATGCCAGGCATATGAAATGGGATCCTCTGGAAGCCGAACCACCACCTAACACAGAATAAAAAATGTCTTAGTTCAAGTCTTCGTATTGCCAGACCACTTTTAACTTACCTTGAATTGATTTGGAGCCAATTCTCGCACATCTTTTAGAATGCGCTCCCGAAATCCGGCCATATTGGCCAGACCACCCGTGAGTACAATATTCTGATACAACCATCGTTGAGACTCTTCCGGACATTCACTAATCACATGTGCAATGGTCTCCGGGATCCCCATTTGCTGGATCCCAATATCAGACGGATGGAACAAGATCTCGGGGACGGCAAAGCGTTCATTATTCATTCGAATAATTTGCTCGCCTTCTTCCGGTCGACCTTTACTCGCTTCTTGAGACTTCATAAAGCCTCGTCGAAGGCTGGTAAAATCCGGGAGAACATAATCACGACTCTCAGTCCGACTTTCGGCCTTGGCCAGATCTTTCTCAAAATCGAGGGACACATAACAGCAATCTTCTCGACAAGCGTTCATCACGTAAGTTTCGTCCATGACATGAAGTTGTCGATATGAAATGATCTCTTTCAAGTGATTTGTCAAAAGCTTTCCGCCCACATCGATCCTTTTCGTGGCTGTTCGAACCCGTTTTCCATCAATATAAGGAACCACATGGGTAAAACTGTAGCCCGAATCCACGACCAAACAACACGGTTCCTCAGGATGTTCTAGTTTGTTCTTATAGCAAGTCAAATCTCCCGGATGTGTCCTGAACACATTTTTGAAGCGATATTCCTCGAAAAATAGCTCCGAAAGTCCCTCTTGAATGGACAGGAAATTGAAATAAGGCTCGGTAAAGATCAGATTCTTGCTGGGCGTGTCCACATTGAGACATTGCTTGCCGTATAAGTAATCCCAAATCTGCTTTTGGTAATCCCAATTGATCAAATAGCCCTTTTGAAATGGGAGCATGAAATACAACGAAGAGAGATCGCGACATTCATCAATCTAGTCAAAGCCAAGAGAGATGTTATTGCAAAATATGCAAAAAATGAGAATAATGATGAGTTTTAAACCTGATTTCCGATGAAGATGCGTCTTTTTTCGCTTTTGGCTTTGGTGATGCTATTTGGGATCACATTGGGCGAGCTCCAACTTGAATATCCAGCCTTGAGTGTGCAAGCTCCATTGTCCAAGACAAATGTGGACGACACCGAGGCCACGGGCATCCTCTTACAAACCAAAGCCTCAGAATATGCAAGAAAATCCTGAACTAAAGCATTTGGATTGTTTTGGATGATTTGGATTTGGATTTGGATTTGTTTTGGTCATGTTAAGGGATGCTGATTAAAATGATTGGGTTGGTCAGGGAAGGCTCCATTTGTGAGATTGTGGCGGCATTTTGATTATTTTCACCACTTCTGAATGAAACAGAACGGTCTTTAAAACTCTTTAGCATGTCTGAGATTTTAATGAATTTTCTTGTTGAATATTCTTCGCAAATCCCATTTTAGATCAGATTTTTGAGAGAAATTGCTGCCGGAATTTTTCGGATCATTGTTGAAATCAGTGATTAGTATTTAAGAGAGCACAACAATCCAGTGTGCCAACTATTAATTTTCATTGCTGCAATAGTTCGTTGATTCAGTGATGCATTTGTAAGAAGCAATGATCACACATCCGTTTGGGACAAGTTTAGTGCCTCAAATGTTGATGGGGACTGCTGGTGACATGCAATGCGTTTTGGCTGAAATAATTAGCAAAATCCCTTCGCTGTTCCAAGCTCCAGATGTTTGAAGATTGAAAGTGAATTTACGTTATCATTCATACAAGAATTCGGTTAAAACTCTTGCATTTCCTAATGAGGTCATTCGTTCAACATTTTAGACACTTTCGTTTTTCCAAAAACTACATTCAATTTAAGGTGATTGAAAAGTGTCTGTAAGGCGACAGGCAACGAACCAACGAGTGACTAATTAGCTCGAGTATCCAACGCAATCCACCTCCCCATATTCCCCAGCCAGTTGTACCCTCTACATATTTTCCTGTACAGGTTAATGTTTTGGGTGGTCAATCAATAAACAAAAAGTACATTAGTCAAATTAATGTTATAAAGCCATCGTTTTCCAGGTCAAATTTGACATCTGATTCCTACTTTTGGCAAGCCTGACTCAAACAAATCTTGCGGCAAATGCGGAACTCAAAACTTTTGTTTTTCTCAACCTCTCAATTGTCCAAGATGTGCTTGAAAAGAGTTATTAAATCGTTCCTTTTATCTGTAATTTGCGAGATTTTTATTTTATTCACTTCTTTTCCATTGAAGAAAAGAATTATTTTCATCAAAGTAGAGTGAAATATTTTGATTTACATTAAGTCCCGTTTGCTAGGACTGTTTTCTGAACGATTTTTTCTCTCTCTTCTTTTTCTATAAAAAAGGTATTTCTTTTGGTTCAATGATAATTTTTTG
>CM021317.1:1178087-1196286 GCA_010645155.1 Tigriopus japonicus | reverse complement strand
AACGATTTTTTTCTCTCTTCTTTTTCTAAAAAAAAGGTATTTCTTTTGGTTCAATAATAATTTTTTGAGTGAGGACATATTTGAAACAAAAAGTGCTCATTTTCAGTTGGCCAAATACACATAGTTAATTTTAAAATATTTCCTATTTGAAATATTTTCCTTGTGTTAGAACGAGAGGTTTTGCAGTAAAGAAAAGTAATTTTCCAGAAATTTTAATGGATATGAAGGGTTCCAAAGATCTTTAAGACCGGCAATAAATTTGTAAGCTTTGAAAGTTTCAAGACAAATTGAAACAAATGTGATTGCAAAAATGTGAATAGAAAAAGAAAAGAATGAAAGAATTCGATCTAAATGTTGCTGTAAATGTGAATTATTTTATAATTAGGGATATTATTAATTGCAAAGTACCACCAAACTCCGGTCCCAGTGTACTTTTGATTCGTCATAAACAGAATGGATTCGTTGCCCAAGATTGAGCTCATTTTCAACCATGACGGCTTGTTAGAGGTCAAGGACATCATATCCTCCAATGAGCACCACAATGCGGCCTTTAATCAATTGGAAGGATCTTCACAACCCTCCAATAGTCTAGGAGGCGAATCCGATCTCTTGAAACAAGCCTTAGATGCTGAGAACATCACCTCCAATGCCATCGACCTTTTTGCCGATTTGACCCCAGAAGATCTCAGTTTCTTGGAAGATATCAAACCTCTTCCAGCCATCCAAGAGGTCACGGTTGGCTCAACCACCTCAAATTTATCCTTGGATGGGTTTTCCGGCTGCTTTGATGAGTTCAAACCGGATCCTCTGGAACTAGAAGCGTCACAAGGCCTGGAAGTGACTACAACTAACCAGCCCCAAAAGCGGGGTCGGAAGCCCAAAACCCAAGATCCTAACAACAATTGGACTCCTAGGTACGTCTCACGTCCTGGGACTATCAAACGTCGACAGAAAACGCTCAAAAAAGTGGAATATCCCTTCATTATCATCTTGGGTCTGGCCCTGCAGAGACGACTGTCCAGTCGCAACGACCACATTTACAACTTTGTGCAACGTTATTTCCGAAAGAAAACGGAAAATGTCAAATTATGGCGGGGCTCGGTAAGACATGCCTTAAATACGAAGAAGTTCTTTCAGAAATACAACAAGGCCTGGTGCAAAGGAAAAGTCTGGGGACTAAAGCCTGACGCCATTGATTTTGCCGTCCAAAGTGCCCTAAGCGCCTTTGAACTGAACCGTGACGAATATATCATGGCAATGACCCATCCAGATCCGGAACTGTTCGATGCTATGGTGGAGGTCTTGAGAAAGGGTCCCACATTTGAGGACGAAGTTCTGCCTCAGGAGCCACTAAGTGCCCCTGAAGAACCCCAAGAGTGTGAAAACAGTGTCAATCTCACTTGGAACAGCAATGGATCTGTGGGAGAAAACGATCATTCGAATTTCGGGTCAGAAGTTCAATTCTTCATTGAACAACTGCCAGAAGTGGACCAAACAAACTGTCATGATTCCCTTTCATCACTGACTCCTTCCAAGTCCTTGAACTACACGGAAGTACCGCAAAATAGCGTCGACGTTGAGAATGTTTATGAGCATCCAACCTCACCGCAATCCCAATCGAAAAGTAGTGGGTTTGTCCCAAATATCACACATTCGCCATTGAGAGGAGCGGATGGTTTTGGATTTCTATCAAACGGCATCCCTTATGCATCACTTCCCAACGGACCATTTGTGAATTATGGATATCCTGATATTCCACAAGCTTCCATTACTTGTAGTTGTGGTCTTCCAATCGATCCTTGGGGCTTTCGTTGGAATGAATCAATCATAGAGCAATCCACCGTCCCTTTTCCTGGGACAAGTATGGACCAGGCCAAAGAAAACAGTGCTGACGTCGATATGATGCTGACTCAAGTAGAAAACTTTACCCCCCAATCTTCTGTAACAGACCTTGACGAAAAAGACGAGCCAGATTTCGATCTGTCCAAGTCCATACCCTACTTGGAAAGCTCTTTTGAGGGCCCAAGTTTGGTAGACGTAACGCAACAGTACATCAATATGAACTGGTGATCACTTCGACCTTGAGCGGTCCATTTTACTTGTAGATCCTAGATTACTTGCTAGTTGGTAGGGTTTTTACATTTTAGATATGAATAAAGAGTTCAATGTATTTCCCTTCGGTTGATCGCTTGTCTACATGAAATTGAAATGGTAGGATGAGACAACTTGCGTCCTAGGTAATGAATGTGTTTACAAGGCTCCGACAGCCTCCAACATGGGTTTCAGTTTGCCTTGTTTGTCCAAGGCCTGAGTTTCATCCCCTCCTCCGATGCATTTGCCTCCAATGAACACCCTGGGGACCTAGAGATTAAATGCAACACCCTCTGTAGTTGCGTACAAGTTTTTTCTAATATGGTTCGAGATCTTCTTACGCTTCTGCCTCCGGTTACAGATTTCATGTAATCCTGGATTTCGTCCATGTCGGGACGGTTCTCAATTTCCAAGATTTCAATGTTCTCAGCAGGAATGGCGTACTTGTCCAACACTCTCTGAAAATAACGCATAGGTAAAACATGTAAAAACTAATTACGTCGTCGATTTACCTTTGCTTTGACGCAGAATGGGCAAAATGACTTTGACACCACAAATACTTTCTTGGACTCCATCAAGGATTTGGCCAGATCTTTTCCCTTCGACATGATGCCACTGAAACAACACAAGGGCATTTAAAATGCATCAAAAAGTTAACTACATAAATATTTTCACTCTTTTAATAATAGCACAAAAACAAATCCAAAATGAAGTTCTCTAAAAATATATCACAGTGCCACCAGCTTCATTTGCTCCCAAACCAACTCGTACTCATGGCCTCAAAAAAGCTTCCGGCCGCTCGAGTCACAGGTGATTTGTCTCGTTTTCGCCGACCAAGGACAGGAGAAACCGACCGAGGACCATGACCAGTTCCATCCTGAACACTGAGTAAAGAGCTCATCTGGGACTCGGGCTTCATCCTCTTGGGAATTGGAATCAACGGGATCTTTTCTTTCTTGGGCGGAATGGTCCACATGAGGTTATGGTTCTCTTGGCTGGAAGACGAACTCGGAGCAGGCAAGGAAGATTTCATGGAAGCCATGAGAGTGAATCGATCATTTGGAATGAGAACACTTTGGAGCCCTTGTTCTTTCAAGACACTCTTCTTCACGTTGACACTAATGTAAGGTAAGAATACGCGAAGGTCAAAGGGGTCGATATGATTGGTTTCCAACTTGTTGATGAGTCGTTCCGCTAGTTCTTGGGTGGGCTTGTTGTCCGAGCTAATAACGGCTGCCTTCAAAAACTGTAGATCAAAATGAAGTTGAAGGGCCACGTTTTGGTTGAGGCGGTCTTGATCAACTAGATTGGAATACACGCTCGTCACAACTTTGGCAGGCTCTTGTGAAAGAGCCATCTGAACGGCCGATGGGAGAGAATACGGTGCAATGTTGTAAACATGATGACAGAAGTCTCCAAGGGCACAAATGAATGCAACCGAGGGTGCTTGGGGAACTTTAATTGTGGATTTCACGGGCTCACTTTCCTCCCCTTGCTCCGAGATCTCGATGGTTTCCCAAGCGCTGAAAATGTGCAAAAGTTGTGGATTGTCTTCGGTTCGAAGTGTAAGACTTAAGGCCGATTTCAAGTCAATCATCAAGGCCGTGATCCAAAAGCGAAAGATTCGACAGCTTTCAAGCTCAAGTTTCTCTTTCACGGCAGCCCATTGAGGATCGACTTTTAAGGTTTTCCTGGCTTGTAGGGGTTCAAATGGAGCTTCTTTGACAGGGGCCAATGTTTTTGAAGCTAGCACGGATCTCTCCAGATGAGGACTGATCTCTGGAAGGGCTTGGTAGAATCGCGCTAAAAACACGCAAAGACCTCTCTGGTCCTGATTTAGGTGCTTTTCGCTGATGTGCGCCATCATGCCATCCAAATGCTCTTGAATACTTTGCTCGAGGAATGCAAGAATAGCTTCATTATCTGCTTGGGCCAAGAAGGGCTCTTTCACGGAATCCTTTGTCATCTTGTCCAAGAAAAGAGCTGGCATCTCCAATGAGGAAGTCTTCTCAGTTTCTTTCATTAGTTTATCTTCAACAAGGAGCTTGACATCTTCCAACAATTTCTTCAACATCCCATCGAATTGCTCGCACAGATCCAACACTCGTGGTGAATAACCTCTAGCTTTGAGCTCCAGACCAGTTAATCGAACAGATCCATCCTTGATCTTGGCCCCTGGACCAGAGGCTAAAAGGCCAATTTCAGAGACGGAGCTCTCGGCCCAAAGAAAGGCTGAAAGGTCGCTTTCGGAGTTCAAGTCCTTTAGACACGATAATGTGGATTGGACACAATAAACGCTGCCGGCAATCTGAGAGGCAATCAGAGCCTCGATTCGCTCTCGGAAGACACTTCGGAAGAACTCGTCCCAAAGGTTCAGCTCCTTGCCCAATAAGGAATGACATACCTCATCCCAATTCTTGGGATCATTGGCCAATAAGAGGTCATAGACACTTCGGCGGATGGAGATTAAGGAGCCAATCCCATTGATGTGGCTCATGACTTGCTTGATCTCGTGGTTGATCATCTCATGGATCTCATCCAACCACGTGGTGAGCTTGGATTGAACGTAGTCATTGGATAAAGGCTTCAAAGGCTGGATCAAACTGGGCTTGAACCCACTCACAATCGGAGGTAGGTACTTCAAAACGGGCGACAACTTGGTTTCAAACGAGTCCAAGGTAGGTTTCTGCATACTCAGGGCCATGGAAGCCAACGTCACGCCGTCCTCAGCCCGAAAAGCTTGATGAATCACCGTCAAAGTGGACAGGATCAAACTCAGCGATCTGGCCATAAGACTTTTAGCCGTTTCACTTTGATGCTCTTCCTGCAAATATTGCTTAAAATCGGCCTTCCTGAATTGAAGGAACTCTTCGAACAAATCCGAGGCCGAGAAGCCTTGAATCAAAGCTCGTGATAACATAGCGCCGATACACGATTCCGGAGTCGAATCCGTGCGGATCAACATGGCTTTGGCCCCTTGTAGGATGGCATCTCTAAAATGGGCGATGGAAGCCCATTGACGTCCAACCACAGGAAACACATTAGCCACGTGTTGGGCACTGAAATGTCGACCTTGGTCCATGGTTAGGCCCGTATGAGTGTGTCGAGCAAACAGATACAACTGTGAAGCCTGCAAATAATCCCTTTGGTCCACTTGGGTCCAAATTTTCTCGGGACACATCATGAGACATTTGATCTCAGCGGCCAGCGTCAAGTACGGCACATTCTGCGGATTAACCGTGGATTTGTCCTTACTCAACGAGGCGGTATGGCTCATAGCCTTAGATTTGACCATCAGGTCTTGAATGGTTTGAATGGTTTGGGTAGCGCTCGTTTTCATGGTGTTGATAGTGTCGGCTGCCTCGATTAAATCTCGATAGCGTTCACCCACCATGGTTCGGAGCTCTTCCCGTTTTCCTTCCATTTGTTGCCGCAGGGATCGGTGATATGCGGTCAACTCGTCAATGGAGTGCTGTTCGAACAATCGATCCGGATCTGGCGGATTATTCTGAAGGCTGCCCTCATCTTGACGATGACTAATGGGAGCCATTTTGCAAACGATGGTCAGGTACGGAATGAATCGATACAGGGACAAGAGAAAGAAGGGATCAAGTCAGTCACGTCATCAATGTTTTCAGTCAGTCTTTTTGTCGGCGATTAGGCCTGTTTGAATTGTTAAAACCTCTGATGCCATGAGAAATTGGGTGGTTGGTTGGGGCGGCACCACGGCAATGCTTTTTAGGGGTGAGGAGTCGCAAGGTTGATTGGAGAAAGACTAGGACGAAAACTTATCAAAGCTTGCTATGAGTGTGGGGGGTGTTTGATTAGCTTTCATAACTTGGTTTCTCAGAGGAGGTTGCGAGAGTTGGCGATAGAAAAAAGACCCCAAGATTAAAGAAAACGACTTAGGGGGTGATTAATTCGTCTGACGAAAATCGAATGAAAAAAGATAATGTTATTCTTCATTCTTTGAAGCGTTTGTTCGAATGATATGTAAGATATTTTGTTTGATATATGTGACATTGATATATTGCACACTGCAAAAAAATAATGTTTGGAAGCTAACGTAGTCAAGTTTGATATTCCTATTTTTGTGGGACGGATGCCGATCTTAACAACTGCCATATACGCCAATATTTGATCCATCTGTAGAAGGAAACTGAAAATCAGATTGATACATCAGTTGGATGTCAAATGCGCTTTACTAAAAACATATTGGATAAATTGGTGAACACACAAGAGAATAAATAAACATAATGGTGTTGTCAAAAATATATTGTCTTAAATATCTGGCTTGTTTTTCAAATATTTTGACATTTTGAAGAAAATTTAGGTCTAACATTTTGTCACTTTTTAGCAAATATTTTTCCCAGCCCTACCCATTAGTAATAATTTCGGATAAGTCAAAGTGTGGATGGCTCTATGCAGTGGTTCATGAATACAAAAAGAACCAAGGGCGTTTGTAATTTCATTCAAATAACTTGCTGATTTCTTGATTTATTCTGGGTGATATTGATTTCAATATTTTCCAATCGAGATTAATCCTAAATCTAAATTTTTGAATTTCGACAACAAAAGACGTATGGTTGAACGAGGAAAAGATTGGTCCATCGAATTTCCAATACAGCAATTGGACCTCTTAGGTGGCCATGACATTTTTGAGCCACAAAAGCAGCAATTATTATCAAAGAGAATCCAACTCAATGCTAAACTGATTCTAACTTTATTGCAAGATTTAAAACTTTTGGCTGGACAAACAGAGCCCCACTGATAAAAGGCGTTCACATAAAAAATCAAAAAATGAGATTTGAAAAACGGCTTCTAACAAGTTGCACGTTTCACCCAAGCTAAAAATCCTTGAATCCGTGAAAAAACAATAGCACATTTTTCCCCTGAATTTTCAGTGTCATTAAGATGGAATTTGATCTGAGTGAGAAAGAGGAATTTTATTTCCATGGCATTCCCTTGATCAAGCCGGGTGTTAGCCTTGAATTGGATGCCGTTGACTTCAAATTCATTCAGATTCAGCCTGGCCAACAGCCATGACATCCATTCAAGCTCTCTCTCTTCTCTTTTTGGCAAATCTTTTATGCCATGGAACTTGTGGTATGGTTAAAACTGAACTAAAACTGTTTGTGTATCTTGCCTTTGTGCTTCCCTATGCATTATTGATTGAGAGAAATTTATTTGCAGAAGAAAATGTCACCCTAGCGGTTGAAACCGCAACAGACGCATCTAATCAAAACCCAACAAACTCTACACTTTTGGACATTCAACCAGAAGGAAGCAATCAACTAGCTACTTTGAATGCTAGTTTTGAAGGAATTGTGGAGCAATTCAGTAGCCTGAACCTAACTGAGGCAGACACTTTGCCAATTCTAAATGGTAAGATATAGGTTGAAGCATTTAAAATGACTCCTTAATGTATTCATGTGAATTAATTTATTTCAGGGTTCCAAGAGTTTTTCTTAATTGTATGGAACCTCTTCTCAAACGGTTTCTCAGGTGAGCCTAATGGTTCCTTAAGGATGTCATGTTTTGTCACTTAACAACCTTGTTTGATTTTTAGTTCAAGATGTAAATGCCACTGAATATCAATCAAACGACACACTGGAAAATTCAACTAGTCTTTATTTAACCACCCTGCAAGGTTTTGGAGATAAAATTTCAAGTCTGAAGGACGCTTTGGGGACCTTGGAAAGTGAAAGGGCATCCACAAACTCGCCAATCTTTGGCTCACTTTCAATGATCAATGGGACTAATTCATCTGAGTCAGATGTTGCTTGAACCAATGAAATGCAATATGATCCTAAAGCAATTTTCCATTGAAAAAGGACTTTTTTTTAGAAAGGAATTTTCCTGCTTATTCAATCATAAGGTCAGATAATAAATTCATTCAAGAACTTGTCCAAAGATTGCCTTTTACAAGAAGAACTCGGTAAAGTCAATATTTTCATTTTTTAGTTTGGCCGCCAGGGTGCCATTCTTTTTACAATTGTGCCCAAAGAAATGTTTTTTTAATTTGTTTTAATAAAATCCCATAAAATCGCAGTTAAGATTATGTTAAGGTGTGTATTTCAAGAATATCGTTCAATATCTATGATCATTTGCTCGTTTCCAGACATCCTCTGCTTTTCACTCATTCAATCAAATTTGAGATTTTTAGGCTTTCCTATTAATATCAAGTGTTCAACAATGGTGTCGTAAAAAGTGAATAATGGTGATATGTTTTTGAGGCTATTGATAGGAATAATGATGGTAAGAATAATGATGATAGTCATACTAGATAACGGAACAATATGTATATAGTGCGAAATATAATTACGTTCTTGGGTGGGAGGAGGCACGTTTTTTTAAAAGTGAGAACTGATTTAACGAAGGTCTGAAGTACTGATATGGAAATGGATTCAAGGTCAAGGTACCGTTTTTGCGTCGTCTCTGAAATGATACTGGTGGTTGGTTGGGTGGGTGATATGCTAATTATTTGTGATATGCGTGGTTTTGGGTGAGGTGAGATTCAGAGTTAAAACTCCTCGAGGCAATTCTCAACATTGCGCCCATCACTGGAGTCTTCCATCATTTTAATATCAAATAGTCGTCCAATGGTGATGTCCGCAATGCATCCCATCAAACCATGGCGGAATTCAGACAACGGCAAGTGTTCCAAATCCTCCATTCCTCCTGAAATAAAGGACACATGGTGTTAATTCAGTAAAGCAGACGGGAGCATCTACAAGGCATAGGTGGGCAACATGGTTAATCAATCAAGAAAATACTTTGGTGGAATTTTGCAAGGGAGGTAGTTTTAGGCGATTTCTTTGAAATCAGCTCCAGACATTAAAAAAGTAAAAATGAAATTAGAGACACTAATATCAATATCATTATTTGAAGTAGAACGTGCTCTAATTGGATCCTTTTATTCATACAAATGCCCAATGCTGATCAAATGCATCAAACCATGTTTTACATGGAATATTGTTTTTTCTTTCTCAGCCGGATTTCAAACAAGTACCCATTAACATTGTTTGACAATGAATCAAAGAGAACAATAGCAAGTCTAAAATCAATATGTGTTTATTTTGCCTTTTGTATACCATTGCCAGATATTGGTGCATTACTTAGTGTATTAATCGTGGAAGTTATCAAACTAAATGTCGTTCCATATATTGAGCCACCTTCTAAGCAATCAAAAGTAGCAAAGCCATCAACATTTAACACTTGCCTTTTTCATCCCAGAAAGTCGAAAGTTTTTTTAAGTCGATCTTGTTTTCATCAAAAATCATGTATTTTTTTCATCTCTAGTAAACATTCACGGATTTTTCGTTTTCTGTACTTCTTTCAGCTTGACACATAACTCAAGGTTTTTGTGAAGCTTTCCATTTTCCTTGAAATGTTTTAATGAAAAGTTCTCTCATACTTGATAGCAATAATAGTTAAAGACATCGATCCAAATCTATGAATTTCGATCTAAAATCTATTAAAAGAGACTGTTATTCCATAAATCTCACATTTTTATATCATAAGTAAAGGTCGTTGTTTTAATTTCTGTCATCTTGCATGCTCTTTTAAACAAGAGAAGAAAAAAAAATATTTTTTCCGTTCAAACTACGTCAAAACTGCATCAAAATGACAAATGGTTTTTCAAAAAATATTTTTCAAGTATACGTAGTCTACAACGTTGTTAGGTTAAGACCCTTCGTGTTCCTTCAATGCAAAAATACAAAATAAATTCAAAACACAATACAAAAATCGCCGCATTTTAATGGTTTAGGTTTGATCTGATTTAATCTTGTAAATTAACATTGCAATTTTAACTAAACAGAAAAATGACAATGCGGGAGAAAATTTGTGTCACAAGAAAATCGGCCCTAAATTTTCAAGCTCTTTTCTTAATGGCGTTATCATTCATCATTCAAATTAGTTGTACCTAAAGCCTTTAGTTGTACCCATCTCTGTTGAGCAACACTTAATATCCAACGTATTTTCGAAAGTACCGTTACTCACCAATAAAGACTTGTCCATTGCCATTTAATTGTCTGAGTTTGCCAGGAGAAGCTCCGGTGATCACGTGTCCGTTGTCAACATTCAACGAGGCGGTTTGTTCAGCCCTAAAATAACAGGAAAAACAATGAAAAAGGCAGACTTTTCCTGGTTAGGTCCCAAAGCCAAGGTGATTGGTCAGGCATCTCTCTAGATGGCGCATTCTACAGTGTGTCCCATAAAAAATGTGAGAGTTTCAATATCTATTTTTCGTCAACTTTAAACTTTATTTTTACTGTTTCAATACGTGTGTGTAATCATTTGAGTGTATATTCTGAGACGATGCAAGAAAAACAGTGGTTCCTGAGTCACAAAGTTGCGAAAAGTGGATGCGAAAGAGGTGTTGGCTGTGGCTGGTTTACTGCTCGTCTAAAAGCCCGTGTAACTAAGGATCTTTCGGTATAACTAGGCAACCATTTACTGTATCCGTTACAGTATTCACGTCTATGGAAGTCAGAAGCCAGGAAGTGGCCGTCTATGGTATGCTTGCACATCAAAGGTCATCGGATTAGTGAGACTCAAAATTATCCAAAATTCTATCAAATCAATTCGGAAATTGGATAGGGGAATCGATATTTCAAAAAGCAACCTCATCCTCCTTTGCAACCACATTATCCCACCTTTGTTGGTCAAAAATAACTTTTTGTTGAAATCAATTCATAGTTTACGGTCTAATGATTACGCACAAGCATTCAGACAAAAAATAACATTTAAAGGGTCACAAGATAATTTTAGAAACAGTAGAATTTTTTATGGGACATACTGTACGTACCTTGTGGCCCTGATACGATGCCATCGACCATCATTGATCCTCGTCTCGTTGAAGATAAGGACGCCTTCCCCGTTTCCTAGATTGAATCGATAATGCAGATAACCATCGAGGATGCCCAGCATTAAGTAGTCCGAAGCAGGCGTGAAAGTGTCGCCTCCAGTCCATAGGATGAGGCCATTGGCAGAGGTCACTTTGAGTCGGATGTTGATGCTATTCGTGTTTCCAAGGACACTGAAGGACAAACAGAGAGACCAAATGAAATCTCATCTAGAGGAAGGGGTTTAACTTTTAAGACCAACTTACTTTTTGGCCAATTCTTCGCGGTTCAAGTGGAGGAAGCTGTTCCCGCCAAAGCGTGGGATAAGAGCAGTGTTGCCAGTTAGGTCCATTTTCTTTGCGCAATTGATGCCAACCCATCCCAAGGGACATTCACACGTAAAGTCCTCCAAATTGGGCCGACAGGTTCCATGGATTCCACACGGGCTTTGCTGGTTCGGAGGAGGACTACACGGATGGGAACAAGGATCCACATTGGTACCAGCTATCGCTCCACGAAGTAAATCCCGAGGAGTATGGTTAATGGAGAGCTAGAAATCCAAGGAGAAAAGGTTGTGGAACTCAATTCCAAGTATGTCTCTAAGTGGGGCCCTGGGGCAATCTGGTCTTAGGGTAGTGGGTTCTCCACTACTCACTCACTCACTCACTCAAGGTAGAGGGGAGAGTTTTAATTGTCATAAAACTTGTGGAACAGGCAGGCAAATTATTGTTTGAAACTTCTTGTTATTCCAGGGCAAACTCGAAAACAGAAACAAAAGTTTCCCTGGAGGAAATTTGATCTCGTTTGCCTCGCAGGCTCATGATGAAATAAGTCTCAAGAGCCTTTGGCCTTGAAAGCAAAACTTTTCAAGCGGAATTATCCAAGAAAGCGCCAAAATACCCAGATAAAACCACCTTTTTGTGAGTAATCCACTATATCATATTAAATCGAGCAGAGTAACGAATGGTTTTTATTTCCATCCTACAGCTGCAAACCTTCCGTTTTAATCACGTAGATTGTCAAACGAGACGAACGAACGAACCCTTCGCGTGATGCAGCAAAAAAGAAGTTGAGGGTAATTGGGATCATTTTGGAACAAGGGGAAGAACAGAGGGGATGAACCCGGTCTTGAGAGCCCACAATGATGCATGGGCTTTTCCTTCTGCTTTTCATTGGTGGAAGACTGCCAAGCAAGCAAGCAAGCAAGCAGTCCATATTCTCAGGCAAAGTTTCTGCTCATCTGAAACTTGCTTGCGAGAGCGAATGAAGGCAGGCAAAGTCTCGGGGAATCATCGTTGTCTTGTCGTCCTCCAGGGGACACTCGGTCTTGGGTTCCTGGGTGCCTAGTAGTCCTTCAGTGGTGGGTAATGTCGCCTTCAACAAAGTTGGAGACGTGTTTGAGGTCTCTTTAGGTCTTGACTTGAGTAAGAGCGATTTCGGGTTCGTTCGTTCGTTCGTTGTGTTTCTTGGGAGAACTTACTCGCCACCGGAATTAGATATGGGAGTGAGGTTTCAATTTTCAAGAGAAAGGAGAAAATGCCATTCTACAGGGGTAATACGTGGAAGCAGTAGCCCTCATCAATATTTAATGGCCACACTTCCGATATCGCATTTCAATTCGAATGAGACCTCGCCACTTTCCCAGGCATTGTTGCAAAGATGTCGTTTGAGAAAAAAAATATCGAAAAAGTTTGTTATTTGGTCCAGATCGACTTTGGAATGAAAATTTGCGATCCTATTCGTTTATCGATATTATTTGGATTGGCCTTTTGAATTTGCATCCGCGCTCCTTTCAACTAGGCCTAAAATTTCAGCTAAGGTGTGAGATAAGTTTGTCCTCCACAAATTCCAACCCAAAAGGTTTGGGAGAGCCTCACTCATTGTAGTATTTTGGTGAGAAATTGGTTTTAGACAACTATTAGCCACTTCATGTGCACACTTGTGTGTATTTTACCAATTCAATATTGGAAGCTCTGCAAGTTTAGTGGCCAACTACGTACGAAGAGATATTTGGCTTCCTCCTGACTACAAGATCGACAGGATAGAAAGCGAACGAGAGTGACTGAGTGAGTGAGTGTGTGTGTGAGGAAGTTTCTATTTAATTATCAAACTTTCCCAGAGGCAGCTTCCTCCTTTATCCTGGGTAGTGATTTGGAACCGTTCTGGGATCAGAGAAATTTCCAAACTCAGTGTGCATTTTTCCATGACCCAGCTGTGTCTTTATTTCTTCAAGCAAGGACGCCTCTAAGCGTGGATGTGAATAATCATAGACACTTCTCATTTCATCCAACCAAATGCATTCCTTTTACTTTTCGGTACCAAAGATATACTTAATTATCGAACTTTCCCCGGGGGCATTTCATCCTTAATCCCCAACAGTGATTTGGAACCGTTGTGAGATTAGAAAATGTTTCAAACTCAGAGTGCATTTTTCGACATATACATCTTTCCTAAGTTCTAGTCCATCACCCGTCAACGTCCATGCTTGAAGGCATTCTTGCCCCAAGTCAATTGCCCAGTGGCAAGGAAAGATAGCACTACTCCCAAATAAAAGGGATAAATGGTATGGTACCTTTTGAATGCATCCTTTCAATCCTGTCCTGATAGGAATGTACGGTGAAACGAGTCTAAACGTGGGCACTCCTCCCAGGTACATGTTTTGGTTGGCCGTGAGCTCATTGAAGGCCCCTGGACTCATCTGGGACTGGACGTTTTGTCCGTCCACGGAAAGAAAGGCCAACCGACCGGTCCTCGAGACATGGATCGTGTGCCATTGATGGAGGGTGATTGGATATTCAGACCTGTAACCAACCGAAAGAGTCGGAATGAGAATGTGAATGACGCGGACACACCGTGTAAACGGAGCTTATCAGGCTCATAGGGGAATAATGAAGGAGGGGAAAGCAGCGGTCCAGAATTCCAGAGAGGGGTTTCTGTGTGGCGGGTTCATTTGAACAGCTGTCATTGGGCAATTGGGAATGAAAATTGAATTTATGTTCCCTTTTAGAGCTAATAGGAGAGAATTGTGGAAATTATTTGTGGACGTTTTTTTTAGCTGAAGAATTGATTCGAACTAAGTAACCTTGGGTCAAGATTAGTCTGTATGTTTGTCAATGAAACCAATTGATGAGAGACATAGCTGCGAAATATGCATATCCAGCTCTCAAAGAATCTCTTTCCCTTAGCGTATCATATTAAAGTAGTCGTTCACGGTAATCTATATTCTTAACCCAACCACAAAATGTGTTGATCTAAAACCATTGACCACAACGAGCATAAATGCTTCGGTTTCATCCTTTGATTCCCTTCTATCCAAAACCAAGCAACAAGATGAAAACCATTGGAAGTGCCAAGGATAAACCACAACACCCAAAAACCCGAGGCTCTAAAAATCAGGGACAAAAGTTCCTCTCGGGGGAAGTTTTGCCTCTTCCTGTGCAACGGGATTGGAGAGGAAGGGGGAAGAGCACACCGACCTCAAAAAGGCACCTGAGGCAAAGCTTTCCCATTGCTCTACTTTGGCCTCAAAGATTGTTCCCCAGGCCACGAGCCATTTTCCTGGGCCCACATTGGTCACTGGGAACAATGCCTTCATTTTTGTGCCCTGCCATTGGATCTGAACCCAATGTCACGAGCATTGCTAAAGTGAGCAGAAACGAAGAGCTTTAAATCATTCTTGAGGATATGGCAAACGCCCGTAAAGAAAAGCGGAAGGAAAACGATATTCGTAATCAAATACATGGGACCGGATTTTTGATAGTGATGTAGAGAAGCTCTTGGCAAAAGAGCAAAGTAAGAAAAGTTCGCGGACCTGAAGGTCTGTCGGAGACAAAGACGAGAAGGAGAAGGGGCAAGAATCCTGATAATTGATTGGCAAATATTTGTTCCCGCTAGAAAGTGGAACACTAACTGGCCATTGAGGAGACTTCTAAGAATGTCGAGGATACAGAGAAAGACCATTAGAGCGTTGCTATAAGTGGTCTCTTGATCCAATGTAGTTGAAGAAGTGATGGTGTGTGTGTGTGTGTGCCTTTAAGAGGGAGCACTTTGTTTCTTCACATAACTCTTGGTTTGAAAATGGTTTCCGAGTCACAATTGTTAAGGAAGACTAACCGGTAATGGAATAAGTAGCCAATAACAACACAGCTTCCAATGGCTCACTAAGTGGAACGTCATAAATCTTCTCCTCCAAAACCTTGACCAGAAAGAGAAGTTCTCCTCTTAGTTGCCTTCAATTGCGAAACAAATGAATTGCCGGTGAGAGAAATATAGTACTTTCTTTATTGCCCGAGAGAGCAACAATGGTGAGAAATTGTTGGATCAGGAGACTCAGTTGAAGGTGGATGGAAAGTTTGGTCATCCCAGTGCACACAACCAACAACCAAGCCTTGAACCACAACAAAATTACCTGCAATTTGGATCAGAGTGAAGCTTGTTTTTTCTCCCGCTGAACTTGTGCTCATGCCCGAGTTTTCCTCACGAGAAGCTAAAAGGTGTATACACAAGCCTTGGCGAGCAAAAAGGATTAAAGTTACTTTTGCACGAAAGCCAAAATACTTGACAAACTTTTATCCGAGCCTGAGAACAAGAAAGCGACGGACAGCTAGCTTTATATGTAGGTAGAGTAGTGGTACTGCTGAAGGTAAGGAACCCAGTTGTTCTGAGAGTTTGGTTTCGACGGATTACTGTTTAAGCCTGGACCAACTCATTTCATCAATCCATCCCGTTTCCTGAGTCTTCAAAGGCCAACAGCTTTTACTCCCTTAAATCACTTCAAGCATGAGTTACATGTTTGAGTTGGCCTTTATCGATATGGATAACTAAGAACCACTGAATTTATCTGGACTGGGAGGCTAACGAGAGAAATCATGATTTCCAGAAGGAACACTTCAATTACGTTCTTTTGTAAATAAACCTTGCATATCTTAATTAGAATACGCAATTTCAATTTTCAGCTCAATAGAACGTCGGAGTCAAAAGTTATGCTCACTCAAAGTTCAAATGTAAATCTTACCGAGAAGGAATGAACTAGCCCTTTTCTGGTTATTGCTTTACCACAAATGGAGCGAGTTCATTCATTCCATGCTCTCTTCAGTACATAAGTTTGAGAAGGCATAACTTTTCACTCCAGCATTCGATTGAGCTAATATTTGAAATACGTCGTCTACTGAATAAAAGCAAGGTCTGGTTTGCAGAAAAACGCAATTGAAATGATCCCACCGGAAATCATAATTCTCACCGTTAGCCTCCCACTCCAGAAATTCAGTGCTTCTTGGGATAACTAGCTGTTTTGGAGGACGAGACGCGCGAGCTGACCTTGGTTGCACATATCCCCATTCAATACTCGTCTCAACGGTTCGTGATACAAGATTGATGCCTTGAATGAAGCTGATCTTTTGGGGTTGTGAAAGAGGCAAAGCAGATGAAGGATCAATTCATGCCGATATGCCTTTTATGTCGTAAAAGAGATCCACGTCTGTTCCATTTCCCTCTGACTGGATTGTTTCACCTTAGACACGTGTTTTCAGAGGCTTTCTCTACGAACAGACATGGACATTTCCACGAGGAAGCTAAATGGAAGACGGTTCTCTGTTCGAAGGCTACTAAACCTTTTAGTCTTAGGTTTGCCAAAACTGAAGACAGACAGACAACCGGAGACGGTAATGCGAGAAAAGTTTTTCCCTTCTCCTCTTTTGAAGTTTTTTCATCGACGTCTTCTCTTATAATGGTTGAAGACACATTCTTGGCCCCAGTTTGCACAGCCTTCATACACCCCAACTAAATAAATGGGATCTCCTTGTTTCTATTTGATAAGGGTTGTGTGGGGGGTATTAATGTTCCAACTTCCACAACACACACCCACCCTTCATGACCTGATTTCGTTTTGAAGCCAATCGTATCTGGAAAGCTCACGCCTCTCACTCTTTTTTCGTTCCCCTTTTTTCTAGTGAGAGATTGATTTGGGAACCTTTTGACGGCTTCAGGAAGATTTTGAAATTCAATACCTGCTCCTGACTGATTGAGAGAAATTTCGGCCCAATACGTGTAACTCAATCTGGCTAGATTCAACAGCCCCTAGCTGTTCATTGAGGGGGAACAATATTGGTTTATTTGGATCGGGTTCTTTATCATGCCTTTGAAAAAGAGATGCTCACGAATGTACAAACGCGAGGTCTTTGCTATAATCCAGGATAGTGGTAGCGAGCTTTCTTCTGAGAAATTGCTTTTTTCCATGTTGTTCTATCCTAAATTAGAAAGGCGGTCTTGTACTCAAAGTCCTAATCTGTGTACCTTTAATCCTTGAAGGTCACGAGAAGGGATTTGTCAAATTTGAAGGCTGTAATGAAGCGTATCACGATGGACACATAATTGATGACTAAGCCAAGGACAGACGAGCGAAAATGTACCGAGTCATAGGTGTTCATGCATGGTTGATGATAAATGGCAGTCTTCAAAGTACAAAAGTAAGATTTAGATTAGGAAACAAATGACATTGCACTCACTATCAATTGTCAACTAGAATGATCTCAGTAGTTTTATGATAGTAAGAAATGCGATCCGAAGTCAAATACTAAACGGGAGAGAATTGTTTTTTTCAATCCTAGAAACAACTTTCTCCTTGAAGAGGGAACCAAAACCGACGCTTCCGGAGAAAGCTGTATGTATCCAACGAATGAT
Source organism: Tigriopus japonicus (assembly GCA_010645155.1). Classification (NCBI taxonomy): domain Eukaryota; kingdom Metazoa; phylum Arthropoda; class Copepoda; order Harpacticoida; family Harpacticidae; genus Tigriopus; species Tigriopus japonicus. The sequence goes on along the minus strand of CM021317.1, from coordinate 1,178,668 downwards.
TCAATATCAAAACTTGATCTCTGATGTTTTTGTTGTTCCATGACTGCGGCATGATTTTTTGGTTTCTCTAGCGACCCAAATAATTGACACTGATGGATGAGGTGCCACCCAAATGACATTCTGACATGTCTTTGTTCTCCCAATCTCGACATGGATCTTTCATAACAACCGACTATGGATCCCATGAAACTTTCAGTCCATTATATGTAGTATACTGATGTGTCAAATACTTCTCTACTCGTTCTCGAGTAAGTAGGAGATGTTACTCTGAGAAAGCTGCGAAAACAAGAGTTATGTTCTAGCATACACCTGATGTCTGGTTTGCACGCAAGTTCAAGAAAGTTCCATTTGTTCCGTTCCCAACCCCATCGGGTTCATTTATCCACTTCACAAAGGGTGGATTGGCATCATTAATTCGCTCAAGTTTCACCCCAAACCACGTTTCTTTCCCTCTGTGGAACTGCTAGAAAAAAGCCTGGCAACCCAAGGAAAAAGAGGGTCGCTTATGTGTCTTTGTAAAGTAAACTGTACAAGGTGCGTTGAAATGCCATGTCTTCGCATCTCTTTCATAAATCATTTCG
>CM021317.1:1164047-1178024 GCA_010645155.1 Tigriopus japonicus | reverse complement strand
GCTTATGTGTCTTTGTAAAGTAAACTGCACAAGGTGCGTTGAAATGCCATGTCTTCGCATCTCTATCATAAATCATTTTGTTGTTCAGAGTGAAATCAGGGTCTTCTCTTACCTGACCAAAGCCACACCGTCACCGTTGTCAAATGAGAATTCCACAAATCCTCGACTAAGAAACAAGGCAAGGAAGTCGCCCCAACCGTCGTTATTGTTGCCATTGTAGAGAATGAGACCATCCTCGGCCTCTGACCTCAGCACGACCTCAAAGTCGTTCCACAGAGGCGACGAATCTGCCAGGCCAAAGTAGGTCAGGTGGGAAGTGCCATTGAACGACGGGATCTGACAATGAGAGCAAGAAAACAACTTGGTTAGGAACGATGTGCGTGCCACCTTTCCCAATCTTTTAGGTTCGATTGGATGGCCCCGGGCCAAAAACGGATTGAACTCCCAATCAAATATCCGAATGCTCACACCTGGTGCCTTGGAAAGACAATTTGCCTAACTTTTGGGTGGGGAGCGGAAGCCAAGACAAATACGAAAAGTTTCCCCTCTTACCTTCACTTCCACGGGCTTCTCACAATATTCGCCAGAAAAGCCCAGAGGACATTGACAAACTCCCAGGAGAGGTTGATTGAAATCGTCATATTCTTGGTCTTGCCTCGTCACGGTGGCTGCAGGAATGCCAAATACTCCAAGCTCGAAAGAACCCACGAGATCGAGGTTTCCATCGCTTCCAGAATCGGCTGACACACAAACGCCATTGTTTTGACAAGGGATCGAGCTGCAGCTGTCCTCGGGGCATTCATCTGGAAGCAAGAACAACACTGTGTTGTTATCATTGCTCCAAAGATCTTAATCATTGCCAAAGGTGCGGGTGCCACATCCCAATCTCTGGCACGAAAAAGGAACAAGAAACAGAATCCTTGTGACAAGTCCTTTTCGAGATATTGACAAGCACCACTCAATAAATAATGCACGACATCCCTCTCCCTTTGCAATATTGCAATTCGAGGGATCCGCAAATCCAGAGTGTGGTCCATTTCCTTAAGTGCAACTACCACATACATTATTGACAAAACAGTCTAAAACAGCACTTTGAGACCTAATCTGGGTCAGCAGGAAATATTGGAGGGGAGGCTCTCGCTTTGAAGTAATCAAAGTTCATGCTATTACACATTCTACCTTTGTTGCTCTCCCTTAGCTAAGGAAAACAGACATCAAGAGTGCTGTACAATCCTTGTACTACATAAGATGAGGCGAGCCCAGGAATGCAAGGCGCTGAGATTAGGTAGGTCCTAATTTATGGCATCAATGAATGCACTCTCCATAACAGCCTAGTGCCTGTCTGAGTGGTTTAAATTTACCGCTCAAACCAACGTGTTTACTCAAGAAAATGTTGCCACGGCATTCTAGTTCTAGAGCTCAGACGGCTAGAATATCCTCTATTCCAGACTAATTTGTCAAAGGTGACGTACTATTTTTTCTTCTTACCCGTATCCATGCCAAAAAGGGTATCACCCTGCCTCTCCGCTGGCTCAAAGTTGTAGATTTTGTTGTTGATCTCCAGACGACGAATGCATCCCCGAAACCCAAGGTTGGTATCCAGGAAATGACCCGTGTTTCTGAAGGACCCGGTTCCTCCCAAGAGAACTGGTTGGGCAAAAGTGATGCGAGAAAAGAGACCCTACAAAAAAGACATGACAAGGCCGTTGAGCATGGATCTTAATTACATAGGAGGTGCAGGTGAAGTCGTTTTGCTCTAAAGGCTGGTCCCCAATGAAGAGAGGTGAGTTGGCTAACTTTTCTAGACAAAAATGGAACTTTCGGGAAGGGATCTTTCTTGTATGAAAAGGAAACAGTGGAGTATTGGTGGTCTATTAATACCTGCGATCTACCCTCTTCATGAACACCGTCGTTGAGCTGCAACCAGACGCCCCAGTCGTGTCTGAAGATCGTTAGTCGATTCCATCGATGGAGATGGACTTGATCACGGGTCCGAACAATACCAGGGCCTGTTCCACAATCCAACCTGAAACAACAACAAAGAGTGGTCACGACCAAAGCGTCATCTAAAACTAGCTTAGAAGTCGAATATGAGAAGAAGGGCATTGAGACGGGCAATCCCTCTTGACAAGATGCTTCAGCACCACTGTGATTTATGAAAGTTCTCTTCAACGGCTTCAAATCCTCAAAAGGAGAAGAAGCTGCATCATCAATTCTGGTTCAAGCTCATCGTGGCACACAATAAAGCCTCTATTCCCGGCTTCAAACCGTATGGAAAAATGAGAAGATAGATAAAGTTCGAAAGTCCATACCAAAAATGTTAGAAAAAACCGACTCCTTCCCTCCATTTTGGTGTTATTAAATTTCAAGGAATTTCATTTTGATCTTTTTTTCTCCCTCCCCTTGACTTTTAAATGGGCAAGACCCCAGAAGATCCCAAATGGAAACCCAGATGAGGAAGGAGCACCTGGACCAAGATGGAAAGTCCAGAGAAAGAACTCGCTTTGAGGGAAGATAAGAATTCCCTCAAATTGGAAGGAAGCAACAGGAGTTCATCGTCATCATGACATCTTCCCCATTTCCTCGTCCAAGGATCAATTTTACATTCCATCTAGCGTCTCCACCATTTTTTCTCTAAACCATGCCCTACCCTTTCTATTTCCTTTGTGACCATCTAAGGGTCGCCATGAACGAGAATGCGAACTGAAGATGACTTTTCCTGGCCCAAGTGAACTTTCCAGTGGTCGCAAGTATTGTTCAAAAGCAATATTTCATCCATTGAAATTCCTAACTGTACAAGGCAGGTTTCCAGAGAGTGCTGGGAGAAAGGACGACATGGAGAAGGTTCTTTCATTCGTTCTCTAGAGCCATATCTGAACTCCTTCAAGAACTTTCGTAATCTTCTCCATTCTCTGCATGCCATTATACCTCAGGGGTGCCAAGTTCCAAACAAAACAAGACAACCTTGGATACCATGGAAGGACAGGCCCTGAATTCAAAAATTGTGCGATCTCGGCGAAAAAAAACAACTAACTAGCCAATGTGTCATTTTGGATTACCCCGCAGTCTTGTGGAACCCTGGAAGCCAGTTCGATACCGAAACAGGCTTCCGTACTCCTATTGCTTTGACAAGAACAATTCTACTATGCGCTCTGGAAAAGTTTCTCCCATTTAGCGGACCTTGGATTCAGATTAAATCGAACATTAAGAGTTCGTTCATAGCCATGGCTTGACCTCACACAAGCCAATGCATTAAGAGATGAACCTTCTCATTTACCCTGAAGGATCCCTTGAGCCCTAAGAATCGGATCCTTCTTGGAGAATTGGAGTAAACAAGTCAAGTGCAAAAAGAACCAGGGGCCTCTTGCCTGGATTTTTGCACTTCTGCCTTGGGAAAGAGAAAAATCGAGCTTCAATCTTTATCTTGCCAAAGACTTGCTAGCTCACTCAGTACGCTCACATTGGAAACGAATTCGGAGAGCGTTCCTTTTCTATCCTCTTTTATGATATTAAGACGACGCCTTCGGTATTAGCATTCCCTCTTGGGAGTAATACCCGGAGTGAAATGGAAGAAAAAGTCAAATTTCTTATCAAATTAGGTGGCCGCTCCTCGTTTCAAGTCTCAGACCCTTGGAAAGATGGCGGGGAAACAACAGCTGTGTCGCGTCGGTTGTTGTGTATTATTATTTTTACTGTTTGTTTGGACATGTGTCTGGGCAATTTCGGAGGTGAACGTGAAAGAAGTTGGGCATTTTTATTGGAGCTACAGAGAAAAAAGGCATATTTGAAGCTGTTCTATGCCAGTTGCTCTTATTTTAGAATCTCCAAGGTTCCTTTCCCGAAAAGGAAACGCACCTACATAAGGTACGTGTGCACTCCCGCTTTCGTTCCCTTTCCCTGGCTCGTTCCAAGGTTCTCCGTGGCATTAAGGAACCATTTGAAAGGAAGCCATGGTTTATAGGCTCAACTGTCTTGACTCTCATATCGTAATGGGGACTGCTGGCAGCACCTTTTCATGCAAGGTTTTCCTAGCCAAATCCTCATGGTGACCTCGGAAATTGACCAAACACCAAAGTCAAGCTCACCTAAACCTTGGCGTCCACCACTACTTGATATGAGCAGGATGCACGTGCCCAAGAAGTGAGTCGAGAAATGAAGAAAAATGATTCCTCCGTAGCAAGAAGTCTCCTCTCCTCTTTTACCGTGGCCTTCACGTTTTGCATTCTTGCACACCCTTTGTACTTTCTACACACTCCTTCCTCCCCTTTGCAGGTATCATTAAGAACCTTTTACAAATTTGTAAATGAGTTTGCGACCAAGCGATATCAGGTCTCCGGTATCTTACCTGAGCTCAATGTGACCGTCTCGGATAATAAGGGCCAAGTAGTCGCCAGTCATGTCTGCGGATTCTCCAGTAAGGAGGAGAATTCCTTCCTCAGAAGCTGGCCGGAATTCCATGCTCAATTGAAGATCCGAGTAGGCATTGGTCAAAGTGGGTAAGGCTAAGTAGGAGTGCCCACTGAATCTAGGGGACGAGATGTAACGATCTGAAAAAGACGAGCAAAGGCCGGTTGTCATTGAAATGCTTGGTCACGGGGATCTTTGGCTTGCCCTCCCATCGTAGCCCCCATAAAACCCTTGTGAAGCCCACGAAGTTCCCATTCAGTGCGTATTCTTGAGGCGATAATATCTTCCCATTAACCATGCTTAATTGAATAGGATTGCTCTCGGAGTTCTGTGGGCTATATTCGGACGATTTAGAGGAAGTTAGGGACGAGTTTCCAGTGTTGAACTCGGAGAAATTGGTTTCAATTGGGCTGACACTTCCCATTTCATTTCCAGAGAAAGGGGTGAGTCTCTTCTTTTGTTCTTGGGAAAGGAATTGGGGAGGAAGAAAGTGAGAACAAACTTTGAGACATTTCTCTTCCTCCGAAAAAAGGTCGTTGCAACCCTCTTAGACACCTTCCATTTCGTGGGATTTAGCTCCACAACTACTAAATCTTTAAAGGGATCCCACTTCAACGTGAGTAGTCAAAAAATCACAGTAAGTGAAATCATGCTTGCGAAATCATGTTTATGTTTCATGTGTACAATAATTTGAGATGCAAGCATTCATTTTTTCATCATTTCATTACTTTTGGCCATTCTCCATTCTTCAAATTTTGATTACGGCATGCCACCTGTTGTGCGGAATACTAATATCCATTTTGAAAGATTGCCGAGCGGTTGCGATGATCAAAGCTAAGAAAAAGCAAAACCATTTCAAAATTGTGTTCAGATCCTTTCCCAGTAGGTTTTGGTTACGAGGTGCACCCAGAGGAACCAAAGAAAAGAACCAGAAGACCTACTTCTATTGTCTCATATAATAACTGAACCTTTGAAGCAAATTAAATCTATTTAAACGTACATTTTTTATTACAAATAATTTCTCCTGAGCAAGCCAGAAAAAATGCATGTTGTCACTTCAATATTGAACACGGGGCGCTTGTGACTCGGAATTTTCATGCAGTCGTGAGTTTGAGCTCCGATAGAAGTTCATGGCAGTTGATGGGGCTGAAGTGGGCTGAAGATGTGGTTTAATGGTGGCTGTTCTGTTTCTTATGCTATGAATTTCCCTGTAGAACAGTACATCAAAGCCCCAAAATTAGGCAATCGTGAAGCATTTCCATTTGGTGTCAAAGCCACACGACCTTGTGATTGTGGTCTAGGGATTTATGTTGGCACATGATGTGAAGGTGAACAAGTAAAGACAGGGGGTAGAAGACCCAAAAACCGCTAAAAACCCTATGAGTAAACAAACGTGGCAAGGAACTTACCCAATGCGCATTTCTCTCCATATTTGCCGTGCGGACATAAACATCTCTTCTTGATGATGTTTTTATCATTCCGGGTCATAAAACACTCTCCCTCCACTCCACACTCAAGATTACAGAAGGCGTCGATCTCATAGACTTTATCTTTATATTCCTCAACGTCACCCTGATCCTTCAGTGTTGGCGGGAACTGTAACGGTAGCTTGTTATTTGGTAGTGTCAAGTTGGGCTTTTTCGCCCCTGAAATGGATGGGAGTGCTCGTGGAGGCTCAATGAAAGAGTTTGAAGGATCTTCATCGTCATCTGGGTTGCTTGGACGGATTGCTGACTCAGAACCTTGGGGTGAAGAGAGCTTGGGAGGACGATTGCCATGAGTTTTGGCTGTCCCCGTGGAATAATGCACATGGTGAGTGGGTAGGCCCAACTTTTCCAGCTCGGCGTCGCTGGGATCATTGGGCTGATGGGGTGGAGGGTCGATATCAACCTCGATTTGAATGGCTAGGTTGGGCGACGAGGCCTCGTCAGTCTTCAGAATTGACCTGACATCAGCGGCCCTGGCCACGGGTTCGGCCACTGTTGTATCATTCAACACTAAATGAGGAAGAAACAGAGAATGAGGGTTCATTAGGCGGGCTTTTGTCAAGGTCTGTGTCGCGAATTAATCCGAGGGATTTCCGGCTTCATCTCGCTCTTTTCCTTGTCTATAGCTTGTTCTGCTACTACTAATCTCCTCATCACAAATCTGAAGCTATTCCTTGAGTTCTCATTTTCACCCTTCTGACTCCATGGAACGGAAATTCCCTTTGAAGTGACGGGGGTCTTAGTTTCGTTTCTCGAGATGTCCCTTGATCCCTTCCTCAAAATTGAAAACGGGTGTTAAGCCGCTTTGCCAACCAGGGTTCCTTCCCAAGGGAGCTTTTGTTCTTGGGTGAAACTTGTGATTCGATTCGACGCTCAAGGTCAATTCCGGAGCTGTTCGATTCCTGTCAGACTAATGGTGACTAACATAACTTCTCTGGCTGACAGACTCTCCTTGATTTGGAACCCTGAGACCAGCCAAAGGCCACGAGTTAAGACTTCTCGACTCTAGGACCTCAGAAATGTCAAAGTGGAATGGAATATCTAGAAAAAAGTATTTCTGCTTCGTTTGTTCTTGCTCTCTAAATCCGTGTTCCATGTCTGTTCCATCTCTCACTTTGAAGGTTTTCGTTCAAGAAATTGGAACCTCCGTTAAATGTCATCCTTGACAAATTCATGTGGACATCTCTCCTGACGAGATCGAGGTTGGAGAAATACGTGGAACTTCCCAAGAGGGTGTGAAACATTTATGGCCACGAGACTTCTCTTCAACATTGGGTCTACCTGACCAAATACATGCTTCAGTAGAAACCCACAATCCCATTTGCTTCTAGATTTATGGGTTCTCTAGAGTAGATGGTTGGGTAGCCAAATTGCACAGAAATTGCATTTCTTTCTTTCTAGGTGTGAGAAACATTGCCTCTCAGTGTCTCTCTCTCTCTCTCTATAGCGTTCCACTTGTCACGAATCGTGCCTTAAATTTGCCATGGATCAAACGCTCCGAAACTACATATTATCTGTTTTAAACAAAACCAAATGCTGCACCGTTGAAGAAATTGCACTTTGGATGGTTTCTCTGGTCCATGAATGCAAAATCTGAACTACAGATGGTAACTGTTTGATGAGGGATGAAGTTGAGGATATCCAAGTTCGACACACTAGTTTGCACGAGCTTGGTTGAAAGGCGCCAAAGTCTATTGGCAGGGATTGAATTGCAATGCCTGGATATGCATCGATCTTTCGAATTTGATGGTCAGTTTCGGACCTCAACCACAAGCTAAAATATGGCAAATGGATGTTCACGCTCAAGTGGAAACAAACTCGACCCTAACTCAAAAGCTCGACCAACTCTCAAAAGGACTTTGTTTTCAGACCCGAAGACGCGAGCAAAACTGAGACCAACTTAGAACTGAAAATATTTTCCCGCTTTTTTGCTATTTTAGCTACCCTAACCAGAAACACACTTAATTTCACTTTTGACAATTCGTTCACTCCAGTGTGTTCATGTCAGATATGAGAGTAAAAATATGTCGTAATACATCAAATATTGACATACTGTTTTGTCAGTTCACATAATAATTTAAGGACGTGACCAAAGTACAGTTTTTTCCGTCTCGCAGTCTTTTTCTCGTTGTCAGTAACGGCCTCCCTTGACTTTTTCTGGCTTTTAGGGCTTTTTTTAACGTTTCATCTCGTAAAACAAAAACGTGTGTTCAATTTTGGGCAATCGAAATTTTGAATATGGGAAAACTCAAGTTTCAGAGGTTTTGGACTAAAAATATCTTCGATTTTGCTGTCAAACAATTTATGGTGCACGTCTGCGCTCGGTTTCGGTAGGCATAACCAAGAAGCACTGGAATCATGGAGTGGGAGGCTGGCAATGAGAATAATGATTTACAGTAAGAACAATTCGATTACGTTCTTCTGCAAATGAGACCTTCCATTTTTTGACAAGAATACGTATTTCAATTTTCAGCTCAATCTAACGTCGGAGACAAAAGTTATGCTCACTCAAAGTTCAGTGCAAATCCTACCGAGAATGAATGAACTAGCCCTTTTGTGGTAATTGTTTTACCACAAAAGGGCGAGTTCATTCATTCTTTGCTCTCTTCAGTACAAAAGTTTGAGCAGTCATAACTTTTCACTCCGGCATTCGATTGGGCTGAAATTTGAAATACGTGTTCTTCTCAATGCAACCCAGGTCTCATTTGTAGAAAAACACAAATGGTTCATTTCTGCTGGAAATTATAATTCTCATTGCTAACCTCCCACTCCATGATTTCCGTGCTTCTTGGCATTACTGAACCGACGCCGAAAGCTCTTTTGATCCATCACTAGTTATTTGAAAAAGATGTCATTGCTCATTGTGACTAAAGTAGATTATAGCACAAAGTTATACTCACTCAAACAACTGTATCCATTGGAGTGGAGGACGTATCCTTCTGTACACGAACATTCAAACATCTCATTATGAATGTTGAAGCAGTTCTGATCACATGGGTGACCTTTCTCACAACGACCTGGAACAGAGATAATGGAATTGTAAGTCTCACAATGACTTCATCACCATCAACGACAACAGCAGCAGCACAACCAAGACACAATGAGAGACGACTTAGCTTCAATGGAAACTTGGATTAGGCCAGGGAAGAGGATTCCCTGGCGTGGATTTGTGATCCCCAAGGGCCCCGGTTTGTTTGTGCCAGTATTTATAGCGTAATACTACCACCTCCTCCATTGTCCGTACGTATAAACGTAAAGATCTTCTGATGTGTTCCTTATCCAGAGATCAGCATCAAAATTTTAGCTGAGCCATATAGTCACTAAAGTCACCCAGATCAAATGCGCATCATACAACGGATGCAAAGGACAAAAGCTCCAACGCAATATTTTGTGAGAACATGGATCCCGAAGAGGACTTTACCATCAGATCTTGGTTCAAGGGTGACCCAGTTGGATCAAAGTCTTGGGTACTATTTCAATTGAGAGACAAGAGACGTCTCTTTCGCCTTTCATTATGGTCTTGAGCTAAGCCTCAAGTCTGGGAAGCAAGAACATCCGCAGTACGTAAATTGCCCTCACGTCAAAGACGAAACGGCAGACACATCCATTTTCTTGCACAGAAAAACGAGCCAAGCTTCATTTTGCAGTTTTGAAAACGAAGCGAATCAAGAGCAAGGCGGAAGGGTCGAGGAGTACAAATTTGCGGAAACCATTATTGCAATGATATTCGATTCCAGTTTCTTTGTCTCCTCAACTCAGGATGCTACGATGCTTTCATTTCGTCGGTAATGTTAAGGTCGTTCCATAATGCTGGAGGAGGACATTTTTTCGCTCATTTACAATATTTTATGAGCTTGAAGCCATTGGCGGCGGAAAGAAAAGAGTGATGCATAATTTTTCCCTCAAGGACCACCTGAATGTCATTGTCATTTACAGCTCGGTACTTGAGACCACGGATGAAAGCACAGCAGGATATCCAGTGAGGACCAAGCTCCTTTTGGTGATGGAACTTTGTCGAGTATCATTATGAGCGTCGTTTTAAGGACGGGAATTTTGGACCCCGCAAGACTTTTAAGGCCAAAAAGTCTAGACGCCGAAGAAAAAGGTTTCCGAACATGGCTCATCAAGGAAGGAACTTTCATGATTGGATGAAAGTGTTCCCGACAACTTCAAATCAGGGCACTAAAATCCAAGATGAAACGTTTCTAAGCCCAATACGTAGTGTGGCATAAGATAGTGGCGCCTTTCATTTCATTATTGCTAATAATCTGCATCTTTTCAATAACAAATGGAGATTCATTCCTCCTATTTCATACCTACAAAATCAATCAAGGGCTGAGAGCAGAGAGAACCATTTTTGGGTCTTGGTCCTTGTGTAATAACCTGTCGAAATCAACGATCTAATCAGGTGATGTTGGAGGGTAACTTTGGCGCTGTATTCAAAGAATCGCCGACGCCTCTCCACGTGTTCCGCCCTTTAGCAGATCATCAATCAAGCCTTTCAAGCCTCTAAGTCGGCTTTCGTCGATAAAATTCCCAGGAAAAAAGTCCCAAAGTCCCCCTCCCCCAAGGATAAGTAGAAGAGTCCTGCTCAGTGTTCACATCAGAGCCATCCGAATGACTTGGGACAACGATTTTGTTCCCTTTGAATGGTCGAACGGCCGTTTCAATCAGGATCTAAAGTGCTGCTCACTACAATGTGCATGCATTTCTGAGTAAATTGAAAACTCTATTGACAAAGTGGGATTTACTCTCGCCATATTTACCCATGTTCTACTAGGGCCATTGAGGCTGTTCCCCTCTTCTGTTCTCCCTTGGCAGCACAAAGTACACAGATCGATGGTCCAACTTCCAACCCCAATCTTCTATCCTCCCTATTCCCCAAGTACACATAGCAGACACTCAAATCCGCACTAGTAAAACAAAAGCCTTGAGCTTTGTCAATCAGCCTTTGGGAGGGAAATTTGAGTAAGTGTTCTGGCCTTGTTTCGAGCCCTCAAGTCCAGAAGACCAAGGGGCGTTGTGTGGCTACTCAATGGAATTATTCATGCTAAGCTTTGGACCTTGAGGAGGTTGTCCTAGTGGACCTCGTTTTTCCTTCCGTGTAAGCTTAAATTGGATGGGGAGGACTTTCAACAATGGGGTTTGAAGCTAGAATACCATACACACTAAGATTGACACTGAAGGTTCATGAGGTAACATGGAAAGGGGAGACTTCTTTCCTCCGATTCTAGGAGGGTGATAATATCACTGTGGCCTGAATGGAACGAGAAGATAAACAAAAATGGTGATGGGAAGTCTCCACGTCCCAGGTATGCTTCGTCATGGTACTATGGCTAAAAATGATTTGATAGGATAGGATAGGCCAAGACAGATAAAGTAGTCTCTTTTGATAATTTTTTGTACTTTTGAAACCTGAGTACTTGTTATTACCTAACGTAAAAATGCTTTGATCGCATTGAGATAACAATTCAAAAACAAATTCAGGTTCTGCAATGGAACGTCCTGAAATATTTGGTTGAATTTTTGTTCTTCAACATTTTTGTGTTTGAAGTACGATGGGCGCCATGGTTCCAAGCCAGCAATTTGGTTGATCCGAGAAATGTTTTCTCACAAGAGTGAGTTTGGGAATAAATCCGATTCCAATGTGCCCCCATATTTGTATTGGAAAAGGCAAGGAGATTATCTAAAACGTCGGAGAAAGGAAATGGAAGTCTAGCCAAATAGTGGAACTCCTAAGGCGAACGACAACTGAAAGCTCAAGCATAAACTCTTGAAAATTTGTGGGAGCTAAGAAGCCTGAGCCTTTTGTGTTTAATTGGAGCTGATTTGATTTTGTAGCTCGCCAAGCATGAGAGATGGAGTAGTCCATCAGTGAGTGGAATCGAGACCTTGAGCAGCCTTTGCCTCGGCCTTGGCAAATGATCCTGAAGAGCTTGGCTGAGCTGAAGATGACAACCAATGGATTGGATTTCTCCTTCCCATAAGGTTTACTTGAAGGGCTTTCAAGCTCAATGGCCTTGACTTGACTCGGGAGGTCCGTCGTTGTCAATTATTCTGACCACGCTACGTTGAAGTTTGGTGAGGAGTGTGCCCTCTGGCGGCTGTGTGAGCTGTCTATGGTTTTGGACCACCCTCAAAAATCAATCCACATACTCAATGAATTCAATCCTCTTAGGAGCCACTCCAATCTCGTCTATCGACTTTTTTTCTCAAATATGCTCTTGTGTTAGAGTGCGATGGACCCCCTTATCAAAGATACAAAAAGTCGCGGTCAAAAGAAGGCCATTTTTGTTGCCCACTAAGTTTCAGCTTGCCTTTGCTGAGTTGGTGTGGTCGATCGGTCCACCATGCAAAATCGCCTCTTTCTTGGACTCTTGAGACAAAAAAAAGACATGGTTGGCACTTTTTTTCTTCTTTCCCCAAGACCACACACAATGGCGCCATGAGATTTGGCGTTCCGTTATCGACGAACAGTGTGACGGTTTTGGGCAAATGAAAAAGATTTCTCTTGAAGGATCGATGTCCATTCTGTGTTATGTGTGTTACTCATTCATGGCACTTTCTTTTTTATCATTGTTACATGTTTAGCTACATCAGAATCAAACTTTAGTTCTGTGGTGTGAGTTCCAATTGGTACTTCCTCAAAATTCAGAGATTGGATTAGTTAAATTAATTGAACACAACAGAAACGCCAATGCCAGCCCATAAGGCAAGTTTGCATGAGTACAAAAATACTTTGCATAAAACAGAATCATTTTCAAAAATAGATCCCTTAGCTTAATGAATGCAAGACAAAAAATAGCTACCCTGATTTGAACCCATGACAAAGGCCGGCCGTCACGATCTACTTGAAGAAGGTCCATTGTTCTCTTGTTCCCTTGATCCAATCTAAGTTTCAGGAGTGACACGCGCCTCCAAAGACGCCTTCCTGATTCCTGGACCTGTCTTTTCATTTGGTCCTGAATGGACCAACAGAATCGAATAGCATTGGTGCTTTTCCGGGTTCGAAAACGAAGTTAGTTCGTCCCTTTTGTGCACACTGTATAAGGCAGTAACCCGGGGTCATATATTTGATTCAGTGTTCCATGCATACAATATCGATCCAACAGGGGGGTATATGTCTTGTTAACAGGCTCATAAATTGAATGAAATGGTGCCAAACATAACTTGATGCCGGCAAAGAATTCACATTTCACGTTGGGAACTAGGAGAAAAAATCGATCCCAGTTCCATTCCTTAGAGACTTTCAGTGTTAAATCAATGATTATATCCCCTTGTATGTACGTATGCGTGTCTTGTTCAAGGTGCCAAGATCCACTTGCTCCAAAATACACAGAGACGAAAGAAGGCAACACGGAAGAGAAATGGACCATTATGGAACACACCATCCTTTCTCCAACATAGAGGGACCTCGAGTTCATTTCGAAATAAGGTGAACTGGCGTAGGTGAGAATGAAGATCCACGCGAGAACATATCAACGAGGTCATTACAGAGCTGAGCTCAGGGATGAACCGCCTATCTCTCATGAAAGAGGCTGGCCCGGGAATAGAGGATGAAAAGATGGGTCGGAAATGTTTCCATTTAATGGGTTGGACTGAGGAAGAAGGAAAAAGAGAGATGGACACGGACTTTGGCAATGTGAAGGGGAAACAAGAAAATTGGGAGGGGAGACTGGGGAATAACACAAACATAGCCAGATAGATAGATAGATACATAGAAGGATAGACCTTGTGGAGGAGAGAGAGAGAAAGAGAGAAAAACGACGATGAGGAGTAGGGGGACCGGCTCTAAGTAACCATATCTGAGGTGGTGAATAAATAACAAGAACCCACCAGAGAGTTGTTCCTTCTCTCACTTCATTGCTTGCTTGACCCTCTCCCCTCTATGGATCCAATCCTAGTGGACTACGATGTGTGTGTGTGGATGTATGAAAGTATCTCTAACTGACCGAAACAATACCAAAGACCTTCAATGGCAACCATTTGTTCCCTTCAAGAAAAAGGTAAAATGATGTCACTCGTTTTTTGAGTGGTTTTCCTGGAGCTTTGTTTATGACATCAAGTGAACACCAGGAATGAA
>CM021317.1:1153229-1163848 GCA_010645155.1 Tigriopus japonicus | reverse complement strand
TGTGGATGTATGAAAGTATCTCTAACTGACCGAAACAATACCAAAGACCTTCAATGGCAACCATTTGTTCCCTTCAAGAAAAAGGTAAAATGATGTCACTCGTTTTTTTGAGTGGTTTTCCTGGAGCTTTGTTTATGACATCAAGTGAACACCAGGAATGAATGTTGGTAAACCAGAATTTAATTACTGAGAGGCTAGAACGTTGTTTTTTAAATGGCTTTTCTTTATGCGAATTGACAATTATTTAGGGAAAGTATGATCAATGTTTCGTGGTACATGAATATATTCTCCAAGGTGTTGCACAAAAGAGTTCAAAAAGTGCACTTGCAAAGATGAAGGAATGAATGAGTGCATTCTCAAAGGAAATGGTTTTATTTCTGCAACTGTCTAAAATTTGCTAACACTTTTGGTGGGAGTTCAATCATCAATAATTGTCTTGTTTCATTTCTTTTCTTCCGGTTAATAGGCAAGATATAGAAGAACCTAAAAAGCATTTTTTGTATTTGTGTTTAAGCAAAAATATCGATAATTTCCATTGTCAACAAAACACAAAGAAAAAGCAAATTCCCTACATGACATCTTGAAAAGCTGAGATAGCCCGAAAGAGACCATTTCTGTCTTTGTCAGAGAACCTTTCGGAGCAGTACGGACAGTACTTTTTGATCCACATCCATTCAATGTTGACTCCATAAATGCCAGCTCAAGGTCATATCTTTCAAATTGACATCCACAATACAATAAATAATCTCGAATAAAACTATTATTGTAACAAATATAAAATTGTCCACATTCTCAAGAGTTCTGTTTTTCACTCAGTAGCTTTCACCCAACCTCTTACGTTTTTGAAAGGTTTCCCTTTGTTCAATATGACGTCATCAAAGCTCAAGAAGCTGCTGTCTCTCAAAAGAATCTGTGGTCCAAAAAAATGTCTGAATCATTTGCCCAAAAGAATTTAGAAGATCGTTCGTTCTAGTTAGAGTTCGTGGTAAGCAACCATTTCAAGGAGGATCCCAACGAAGGAAACCCGTGAACAAACTCTCAACTCATTCCCACCAACTTCTGGCCATAATGATCGAACACTGAAGGCAGAAGGAGAAGATGGCAACACTGCTCAAAAATGATCCTCAAATGCGACACGTGGCTTCCATAATCCTTGCCAATTAAACTTTAAACTTTAAAAGGGCGACTCGGGTTGGTTTCGTGGGTGGTTGGGAATTCAAAAGGGGATCGATCGTTTTTCTCACATGTTCAGTGAGGAAAGAAGTTTTTTAACAGTGGAAAAGTGGTTGGAAATTACTCCAGATCATTGGAGATGTGAGAAATGGGTTCAGGGTCGATCAAGAGAAAGACCATTGGCTCGGGTAATGGTTGTTCCAGCCGGCTTTTTTTTTGTTTTTCCCCTTTTGCTCGTGGCTGGCTCTCAATGAAATGGTACGTTTCATTATTAGAGAACAAGCAGGCAAGCGAGTGTTAAACCCGATATGTACAGTACACATACAAACTTTACAGGGTGTCGATTATCTGTCCATTGTGAGATTGGGACAAATTGTTTGCCTTTTTGGCTTTTTTTCGTTTAAAGGCATAAAATAGACTTGCTTAGGAAGTTCGAGTAATATTTCTCCATTGAAAGGAATCTGGACCTCTTATTGAGCAATAATTGTTTAGTATTACCAAATCGGCATATCAAATTGCACTCATATTTGCCGATAATTTCTAACATACTTTATTTCTAACATTTTGATTATTTCTAACATTTCTAACATTTTGGTTTCTAACATTTTGATCGGGACCAAAGCCCTAATCAAAAGACATTAAGAAAATTACCATGAGGTCTAAAGAGAAAAGAAATCAAAAGCGTCATTAAAACCCCTAATTAAAAGTGACTTGAATAGGACTTTATTAGTAATAACAAACAATCAAATGAACTTAAAACCTATTGGTTTGCAATTTGAATAAACGAGCTTTGAAATTCGAGTCTTTTGTAGCTTCCAAGGTGTCTCAAAATCCCTTTGGGATCTGTCTCCAAAGTTACATAACTGCTGAAACTAATGGCAGAAAATAAAAATTTGAGTCGCTTCAAGTGGATTGAAGAAAAATGCTTTACGAACACCCCGTAGCAAGAATGAGTGGATGGATGGATGGAATTGATGTTGCAGGCCAGAAATGGAAATATTGGAAAACGCTTGAAGAGGAATGGCCATACTCAGAGGGCTTTACTGGTTGTGCTTTGCTTTGCCAAGACCTTGTATTTTATGCTTCCTTTTTTCACGTTCAGGTCGTTCCATTGCGTATTGGGTTTGAACTCTCATTGAGCTAAGATGGTTATTTCGAACTGTAAATGGGCTTTTTATCCTTTAGATAATGGCCAAGCGTTATACAAGCGTATCAAATTTATTATGTAGGTCGGCTGGAGGCCTTTTAAGTTTTACAAAGCTGTTTGGACATTGTGCAATACGATTAGTGATTAGTATTTTTTGTGGAAAATCATACCGCATTATGAAGTTGTTAATCATGTATTAATAGCATTATTTATTAGCCTTCTCAAGATCCTAATCTTTAAGACAGTAGGCGCCATGATAGGGTCAAAGACAAGGAATTTATGTGCGTTAAGACAGTCATGTTAGGAAAAACTAAAGAACACACTTAAATTGTAAACCTGGTCATAAATTTTTTACTAATACATCTTATCAATAATCAATTGAAAATTATTTACTGATGACAAAGTTTCTTATCAATATTTCAAACTTAAATTCTAGGTCCAAATCTCTTTTTCTTGTTCCCAACAACTTATCATGGATCCTTGAAATTCTCATTCCCAAAACTGGCTCCGGACCACCAGCTCAAGGTCATGCAATATTTCTGACACAGTTGATCTGTCTTAAAGACCGATGTTCTCCAAGCTTGGACTTTTCGTATGAGAACGAACCTCATTGTTCCCTTGACATAGGATGGATAAGGAACACCAACGAGAAAGAAGTGGGATCCAAAAGGACAAACCCACTAACTGACTGACTGAATGCATCCATTTCCTTTGGTTGAGTGGCTGTGGTATTTGCGTTGGGAGAAAAAGGTCTTCAATGAAAGTGGCAGAAGGTGGGTAGGGTCTGGCCTTGTGTAGGTGTCGATGTGTGTACATAAGTCTTTCTGCCTTAGAATCATTTCCTTTCTTAGCTTTAGGCAAAGATAGACAGACCTCTTATGCACATATATAACCTTCTGTTCTCGTTCTTAAGGATTAAGTATTGTAACACTGAATAGTACTTGGTCTTTGGAATTTGCCTTGTTCTTTCTTTGGGCTGTGCTCATATGGTTGGTTGTCGAAATGTATTTAGGTGTCCCAGTAGGAGGCCCTTGTTCCAAGGTCAAGCTTAGGCGAGAGTGAAATCAATTAAGGCTAAGTAGATCCCTTTCCGTAAATCCATTGTCCTTTCATTGGCTCAGTATGTGATCGAATGTAAATGACTTGGCAACATCAACCCATTTTGGTACGAAGAAGTGCACATCCAAAGAGGCCTTTCAATATCAGCAGATCTTCTTTGGTTAATAGGAAATCCAACAAGGTTTACAAAATGACAAAGTTATGCCAATTTCCGGGAAATCAACAACGTATCTACTTCGACTGACTCAATCAAGAACCAAGCATATTTTCTTTAAAGATACAATTAAGCATCATTTAACATCTTGAACTAATACTTGAGGTGCCATAATGAAATACGTACTTGCAAAGGTATTATTCTGAGAACTGAAGGAGCCTTATGTATGGACATGAGCCAATAGAAGAGAAAATGTTGAGCTCTTTTCAAAAGTTCGACCAATTTTTCATTTTCATTGGCTATTGCAAATTCACCGGAATTTATTCATAACTCTACACAGGATACCGACATCGGAGTAGGAGCTCAACTAGCTAAGGCCACAATATAATGTATGTTTCAGCTCATGATATCACCCTGCATATCAGTTTTGACTAATGGTTCAGAGGCTTTTTTGTTGGTTGATACAACTTAGAGGCCGGTAAAAAAAGGTTTCCCGTAACCCGAATTGAAGGTTGGGCCCAAGCGTTTGGCCTTTTTTATCGTGTGTGTGTGTTCGAGATATCATGTTGATTATGTCGACAAGGACACGAGGCTGGTTTCCGACTTCTCGCATGTCGACATGTTAGTATAACATAACAAACAAGACGGCCTCCGAGGCCACATGCAATCAATTTATGATGCCTCCAAAACGACGAACTTGGTTCCAATTTGTGTACTTTATCGGATTGATGACCCTTGTGATCTTGATCATACCTTGAAAAGCCGCTTCAAGTGGGATAAAGTTGGATCTCATGACGGGCAGAAGAGCCGCCAGAATGGCCAAAGTTCCAAAAATCACTGTTCCACCTCTCATCTTGACGAGATCTTAACAAACGCACATGGTCACTAGTCTAAGGAAGTCGAAGGATGAACGAACGAACGAGATCTTGAGATGGTTCCAAACTAAAAACCGCAGTTTAATCCGTCACATGGTGTCGGTTCCTCATCTCACGATAACATCTCGACGAGTCCGTGAATGGAGGCCGAAAGTGGCATTAAAAATTGATTTCTTTCTCCACTATTTGGTAGCAACACAATGACGTTAGCTGACAACTCTAATCGAAGAGGGCTCTATTCGGCAACTGCAGGCGTTCTTCTCCTCTTGGTTGGTCGCCAGGGATTTCGAGGCTGCTGAACCCCGACCGACAGAGGCTCCTTCTTCCTTCTTGACTGAACGAACTGAACGCCTCTCGTTACGGACGCGCCTCACTCGATGGCCTCGGCCAAACTAAAACGAGAGAAGGAGATCCCAACGGTCTCGGGTTGGTCGTTGTGAGGTTAGGAGTGTAGACGTAGTACAAACTATATAGCTCTCTCCCTCTCTCTCTCTCTCTCCTTGTTGAAAATGGTCCATTGCTAAACAGATCCGACAAGACCGGGAGTGTGTGTGGACTTGGAACAAGGAGAGACGGTTAGAAGGCAGCGAGTGTGGAACAAGAACAAGCACTCCTTGACGAGGAGGGTGAACTCCGTTTCATACCTAGGATTTGGGACTAGGGATAGATAATATGGAGGGACAAGGAGCTATCCACTGTGCGTAATAAAAGCAAAGCAAAGCAGGCTCCTTTTTATATCAAATTTCCCTGTCGTTCAGAAAACAAAAGGTTGCTTTTAGGAGAATGGGAGAAGCAAGCCTGCTTATTCGATTTCCCAATAATCGCAATTGGATTTGAAGTTTGTGTCCGTTAGGTACTAAGCATTTTTCATATTGAGGTTCATTCTTGAATCAAGGGACGCCATGAACAGACCTATGATGAAAATAGTTTTTGCAATTAAATATTTAAACAACTGTAATAACAATTTGAATCAATATATTTAATCCCAAATGAGCTGTAGTTGACCATACTCCAACTCGAAGTAATCAAAATTAATCGTAGTTGAACTCAATTTATTGATTGGATAATTGCGGTTGGACGAATTGAGCTCAGACTAACCCTCCAACAAACTTGACTAAGGTTACAAAAGAAATCCGAGCTCAAATTAATTTTTTTGTTCTCAATCGAGGCAAACAATAATATTTTCCTCTTGTACAAAACTCAAGCTTTGTGATGCCCAGGCCCAAGTTCTGACCCATCCCTAGCCCCTTTGGCTCCCAAATCCCAAGCTGAATTTTTCAGACCGCACTTATTCATAGATTTGGAATGCACGGGAGGTTCGAGTAATCTCCTTAAAAATCTAATCTCAGGCAGAAGTAACTAGGAAAAAGGCGTGTTCGGCAGCAGTAGGTGACTCGTGCGAATTTGGGCAGTTAAAGGGTTTTCGCATTTTACAGACCGCCCTTATGACTTATTTGTTATGATTAGGCGCGGGCAGTAAGGGCAAATAAATTTACCCCGTTAGTTACCAAAAGCTGCAGAAAAATGTACCCAAAAGTGCAAAACAAAGTGCAAAAAAGGTTGAAAGTGCAAATAAATGTCGAAAAAAGAGCAAATAATAAGAGTATCTTTCATTTGAACCTAAAAGGTCCATAGCCAGAGTACCCACGTCGCTTAATTGAGCTAGAGAAGTCATTTATAAGTTCTTAAGACATTTGATCTAGCTTTCTGAATTTTCCATTCCTATGGTGGTCTCTCGATTGTCTGTACTTAAAATATTGTCGAAATCTATTGAGCCGTTGTTTTATATTGCTCAACCAAAGTCCATTTTCGTCCTTCGAGAATTTCAAAAATAGCCTATCTAAATTACAATCTACAATATTTGTTAGATCCTTAACTTGAGTTTCTTTAGGTTTGATATTTCTTAGAACACCTGACTTGTCATCATACATGCCACTAAATGATCCATCAACCTTAGCCATTTGGTTCCTTTCAGTAATGAAGCTTCCAATCCAATTGAGAACCTTACCCTGAATCCCAAACTCTACGATTTGATTGAGCAAAAGATTATAATTTACCTTTTCAAAGGCCTTGGCACAGTCAAGATAGACTACATCAACTGACTCGTGATTTTCGAGCCCCTCAATGATCTGCTCAATATGGTCAACCAATTGGATGACTGCACTAAAATGGGCTTCATTTCAATGAGATTGTTTAGTCAAGGGATGGGGTGCTATTGTTAAAGCCACGATGGAGAATAAACTGTGAGGTTTGTGTCTGAAATGCATATATTTCTTCAAGGTGCTGAGAATATTTGATTTCAAGTGGACCCCTCCTACTCGGATCTCCAGAGGAGAGGTTTTTTTATTTCAGGGTGAATCCCGGATTTGGAGATAGACTTTGGAGACATTTGAAAGTGTATATGATCAAGTACCTCTCGTGTCCTCTTTGGAAGCTTTGGAGCTTCAAATACGAAAGTCTGTCCCAGAAGTTTTTGTTGCCCAATCCTTCCACTTTCTTCGTCAATTTCCTCAAAAGTCTTTCCATTTTCTTTATGCTCAGCTCCATTTGTGGGGACCAAAAAAACGAAGCATAATCCAGTTGAGGTCTAATTATGGACGTGAAAAGAGTTATCATTAAGTTGGGGTCTCGTGCTCTGAAAGTTCTCATTGTCCAGGCACACATTTGTGAGGCTTTAGCGATCTGCTCTTGGAGTTGGGATGTCATGTGCCCATCACATGGTAGGATTACTCCAAGGTCTCGGACTTCCTTGGTGATGTTAATTGATTTACCCATATTGTTTCTGTAGATGGGTGTAACGTCTTAATTACCGTAACACATCATTTGGAATTTCTCTCCATTAAGTGCCATATTGTTTTCATGTACCCAATCATAAATGGCGTGTAGATCATGTTGGAGAGGTTTAAAGTTATCTCCATTTCTGGCGCACACGTTGTCTGCATGACTGGAGATTTGGGCGGATATTGGTAAGTTAGCAAGTGGGGCGATAAATAAGATGAAGAGTACTGGGCCCAAGATGGTGCCTTGCGGGATGCCTGCCTTGACGAGTTGGGAATTGCTATAATATCTGTTGACTTTAACCGATTGGTACTAGGGTTGATTCTCGAGAAAATCGAGGATCGAAAATTCTCGAGAATTTTCGAGAATTTTTGATTAGATTACTCTAGGTCATATTTTGGAATTGATGGCAAAACTGTTTCATTCAAAACAAAAGTTTCAAGTAAAAGAACAATAGGAGCCATGAGCAATGTTTGAAACTTTATAAACATCTTTATGGTACATTCGAACAAGAAAATAACTCGTGAACCAGCCCATACAAAATCTTCTCTGTCCAGATTCGAGGCAAGATTCTGTGTCTGATTTTTTTCGAGATTCTAATGGCTGTGGTGGCGTGTACAAGAAACCCCTGTTTTGAAAATTACAGCTGACCAAAAATGCGAAAATATCCGAAGTTTTAACAATGTCAGTAGAACGTTTCAGAAATGTCAGAAATGAAATTTCAGATATTATTGTCCGTGAGGTCCAATCATTGTTTTCCACACTCAGGTTCATATTAATTTTGGTATAAACTTAAAAAAAAAAAACAATTTCAAGTGCTTTGGAAGCTTTGAATGTACATTTTTTTCGCTATTTTCACTTTTTCTCAAATTCTCGAGAATTCTCGAGAATTTTTCTCGAATTCTCGAGAAATTCTCATTCTCGAGAATTGAAATGTTCGAGAAAATCGTCAGCCCTAATTGGTACCTGTTACTTAGAAAAGCCTCAATCCAATTCAAAAGCTTTCCTCGAATTCCAGCCGTTGTCAAGACCTCCAAAACTAAACCATGATCCACCTTGTCGAAGGCCTTGGCAAAATAAAGATACACAACATCCACCGAATTATCACCTGACAACTCGTGTTGAACCGACTCCAAATGTTCCACCAATTGCGAGGTCGGACTCTTCCCCTTCATAAATCCGTGTTGCTTCTTGGGAATGTTGTTGGTAGAGTGGAGATGTTCAATTAAGGGATCCAAAATAACCTTTTCCATCACCTTTGCAACATTGGATGTGATGGATATAGGCCTGAAGTTTCGGGGCAACGTGCTGTCGCCTCCTTTATGGATCGGTGTTATGTACGCAAGTTTAAGTAATGACGGGAGGTCTCCTTCCTACATTGATTTCCCCCCATGAGCGACTGGATGATTGGCGCAAAAAAGTCAATACATTGAATAAGAAGGGTATCCCGTCTGGTCCAGGTGAACTCGATTTGTTGAGAGATTTAATCGCCGTCCTCACATTCATTAATACACACCTCGGTGGTAATACTGGAGGGGTTGATTGGGTATTCATTTCGGGCAAATTTACAGATTGTCCATGCTCCTTTGAACTGTTCACTAAGTACTTCCGCCAAATCGCATTCGCTTGATATGACGCATCCATTCAAGTTGAATGGACCTATCGTGGTGAAGACGGATATTTTTTCTTTGGCGTAGGTGTAGAAATGTTTAGGATTAGATTTGATGGCCTCAATGGCTCGGACTTCGTTTTCTTTGGCTTCTGTGGAAATGGATGAAATAATATTTTGGTGTATTACTTCCAGTTTCTTAAAAATTCTATTTCTTTTATACTTGCTGATGTTTTTAGTCAGCTTTTCTTACGAGTACACATCTTTGTCTGAAGAGCTTTCTCCTGTCATTTGGTATTTTGTGAGGGTTTCTTGAAGCTTTCTTTTTTGGAATTCCCACTTTTTGGAACACTTTTTCAAGTAAAGCGAGCAGACAAGGAAACGCCCCCTCACAATCCGACTTCCCTTGGGTCTCTGCTATGATGTTGCACTTGCTCATCTCCTCCTTTACCAAAGGCCAATGCTCATCTTTCAGGCAGTATCCTGATAAGCCTATGTACGTGGGGTATCCAGACTAGAGGTGGACTGGGCCCGTAACTCGTTAACAGTGCGATTTATAGATGCTTGATGAACAATCAAAATCAAGATACATCTCTTTTGAGGAGATGATATTATACATGATTTGTTGTCAGGTAATCCAGTTCATAGTGATGATTTATTCAGAAAAGGTATGTTGGGCGACCCCTGCAAGTTTTTGAACATCGATGTCAAGAGCAAGAAATACGTTAAAATTCATTATGCTGGAAAGTTAAGACGTTGTTCAACCACCCATACCAATATTTAATGAATATTTGAGGCAAAAAAGTGGTAACTTTTGATGTGAAACGTCTTGGCTTTACAGTGTACTTGATTTTTGACTTGTCGCTCGCTTTTGAGGTTTATTTTCTATGTATACAGGGGTCGCCCAACATACCTTGTCTAATTAAATCATAAGTTCGAACATAATTGCCTTACAACAAATCATGTAAAATAACATGTGCTCAAAAGAGATCAACCTTGATTTCGATTCTTTATCAAGCATCTAAAAATCGCACTTGCTGACGAGTTATAGGCCCAGTCTACCTCTAGTCTGGATACCCCTCGTAGTTCGAATGATTTGGAGTGTTATGTTTGGGCTGGAGACCGATTCTTGTCTTTATCTGAATTAATTTGTGATCAGAGATTGAATTGGTTTGAATATTAGTTTGACCTACAATTTGGTGATGGTTGGACATGACGAGGTCAATAATACTGCTGGAATGCGTATTTTCGCCAACGTGTTGGGACAGACCCATATCAAAAAAGAAATCTTCAAACAGGGAAAAGCTTCTTGCGCGCGGTGAACTTGACAATGCAGAGATTGGCAAAGGAAAGTAAGTATCCGGTCTCTTCGCTTTTGATCCATCGAGCAACGTCCTTGGAAATGTTCAGATCCCCGAGTACTAGCAGGTTTGTGCAAGGTTGGACCGACTCTTGGATGTATTGAAGGGCCCCCTGAAGTTTCTCAAATGGGCAATTCGGAAGGCGGTAAACAGTGACTAGTGTTGTACTAATTGAGCAGATTTCACAAACAATAATTTCAATATACCCGTTGGTAAACGCGCAAGATGAACCTCCCAAGGTTTGGTCAATGTAAAGGCAAACACCACCTTGGGGGTAATTGGGATTTCCCGGCCTATGACGATCACTACGGTGTCGGGTGTAACCATATATTTGCACTTCGGCATCAAGTACGGAGGGAGTCAACCATGTTTCACATAATGCAATGAAAGCGAGACGTCTGTGGTTCGAACAAACGTTTCTAGTCAACTGGCTATCTGAGGGGAATCCACCAGGTGGCGTCTT
>CM021317.1:1122782-1153129 GCA_010645155.1 Tigriopus japonicus | reverse complement strand
AATAAACTCGCTATTACCCGAGAAGCTTGATCAACCAATGCTATATTTGAGTTCTGCTCGTTATTTTGCCTATCTTTTCTGTTCCCATGTTCCATTTTAATTTTTGGACCACAAATTCAATATCTCTGCGTCGTCTGAGAGTGATTTCAATTGAACAAAATCAAGAAATATACAAAAAATGAGAAAGATGAACCCTTGTTTCGTTTCCAACCGATCAGATATCCACCTACTCTCCCAATCCGGAAGAAAAAGACGCAATGGATCAATCGGAGGATGACTCGCTTGAGAAAAGACAAATGAGACTCAGGGTTCTTCCTCATTTTCATTATTGATGAGGGCCGAACGGATTATGGGGGAGACTTCGTTCAATTTACGGGGTGTTCTTCGTCGCAATAACTGATAAAGAAGGGACACTCAAAAAGACGTGAGTTTTGAATGTTGAAACAGAGGGTCCTGATCGTAACTGATCGAATTCTCGTGTAATTCCCTTTCGTCCAACATCGTCAATACTGGAGATTCTTCAATTGGACATGTCATGGGGCATGTTTTCACAATGTGACCGCAGATGAAACTGTTGGGTTGAACTTAATAACATCCATGCGATGTTCTTTGGTGCGAGTACCCAGAGTTTTGCCTATTGTCGGAAGCAGATCGAGGTTGATATGTCCAAGCCCTGAATGATCAATGGTTATGGATTGGCCAAATTTTTCAAGACATGGTTTGTGAATGGATGTTCTTTCATCTCTAGCTAAATTGATCCGTTCCTTCAGATTTCATCCTTTGGATATCGTGAACTCCTTTGAATTTCAGGCCGGAGATAATGTTGCAAGAACCATCAAAAAAGAAATAATCTAATAGAGTATAGTTCGCGAGCGATATGAGTTCACTCGTTGAGATCCACGTGAAAAGAAAAAAAGGCAGTCATTGGTGGAATAAAGTTATCGTGAAACGTTAAAAAAGTTTTTTTATTTGTGAAGTTCTAACACGTATGTTTGGTGTTGTAGGGATCTCATGATCCGCTAGCTAGGGAGATGTAGTAAGACCAGAGTCTAGTGGTAGACTGGATTGTATTTCAGTATGAGGAATGTCTATTTATATGATACAGCGGTCGCCTCTCACTGGTACGCTACATATATCCCCCCTTTGGCAATGATTTTTAGATAGGCGGTAAGGTGAGAGCAGAGGCGGCGCAGAGGGATTCGGGAAAACGATGGCGTGTAGGTTGTAGTGAAGGAGGCAAGGCATTGGAAAGGGCAAGTGAAGGTATGCTGGTAAGTAGGGTGGTAAGTAAAAAAGGAGGCACAGGTAAAGGAAAGGGAGGCGCTGAGTTGCAAGCCTCCGGGTACACGATGGCGTGTTGCCGAAGTGGCACGTTGAAAGGAGGAACCCATTGTAGAG
The DNA here is from genome assembly GCA_010645155.1 of Tigriopus japonicus. Classification (NCBI taxonomy): domain Eukaryota; kingdom Metazoa; phylum Arthropoda; class Copepoda; order Harpacticoida; family Harpacticidae; genus Tigriopus; species Tigriopus japonicus. Next base: position 1,151,731 of record CM021317.1, on the reverse strand, counting down.
AAGGCGCATGAAGCGTAAAACGTAGAAGAGGGGCGATTGATGCCAAAATCGTAGAGGTGTGGTTAGCCAGGGCCATACGAGGCTTGCCGGACTAGACCACCACCGGGCCTTGCCTAGATGAGGCGGCCAAGTAGGTGCCGTGGACAAGTGGGTGGCGCGAGTCCGGTTGGACCGAGGCGGGTTGCCGTGCGCGGAGTCCCTAGAGCATGGTAAGGTATTGGATCGTAGGGATATTGTGCGTCCGGATTGGAGGCGGGTTGCCCAAGTGCGCGAGTACCAATGGACTGAGGCTAGTTGCCGTGCGCGAATCCGGAGGATCGGAAGGCGGGTTGCCGAGAGCAGAGGTAGAACGTAGGATGAACGTCGGAGGAAGAGCGTAGTAGGCAAAACGTAGGAGGGACTCGGATCCGAAATCGTAGAGGTGTGGTTAGCCAGGGCCATACGAGGCTTGCCGGGCTAGACCACCACCGGGCCTTGCCTAGATGAGGTGGCCGAAGAGGGGTGACTGGAGGGCTAGTTGCCGCGAGCGAGTGTCCGGTTGGACGAGGCTAGTTGCCGTGTTCGCTCTTCCAGAGGTGAGGGGGCCGAAGAGTGATGTGAGGGTCCGGAGTCCACATGGCGGGTTGCCATTTATATCGTAGGAGGGTAAAGCGTAGGGATGAAATCGTAGGACGAGAATACGATCACGTCGGGGTCACCAATGTAGGGATCTCATGATCCGCTAGTTAGGGAGATGTAGTAAGACCAGAGTCTAGTGGTAGACTGGATTGTATTTCAGTATGAGGAATGTCTATTTATATGATACAGCGGTCGCCTCTCACTGGTACGCTACAGTGTATAAATTGATTAGAGTGTACATTGTGACTCAATCACCCGGGCTTTGCTGATTAAGTTCACACCCACCGATTGGTATTCATACATCTGGAGAATCCAATCAATCCGGATCTGGACCATACAGCTGGAGGACCAGATCCAACCCTATTAACATCTATTCGAAGGTCACATCAATCCAACATATTCGCTTTCAAGAAATCATTTAGAATCGATCCTCTCACTTGATAGCTCCTAGATTTTAGAGTAGGGGTTTCGGAAACAGTGGGTAGAGGCTCGCTGTGTTATGACTCATATGCTCAGCAAATGAATGTCAAAAAGAGCAAAGTGTCAAAAAAGAGCAAATACAGGGATAGCGAGATAAATTTACACTTTTTTTTGCAATTCTAAAGTCTAAATTTTGTGAATTGGGTTGGGAGCAGACATTTGAAATTTACTACACTCAATTTGGAGATCATGACCAACATCTTATTCAATAAATCCACCATCGGCAGCAATAACTTTTTCCAAACGGGCGCGGAACCTTTGGCAGGCTGCAATAACTTCATCCGCGGAAAAACGGTGGGAGTATTTCTTGATGTCAGCCTTCAGGGTGCTAACGGAGGTGTGTGCATATTTGCAGACTTGTGCCTCTAATTTGCCCTAGAAAAAATAATCCAAAGGATTCAAATCGGGTGAATTGGAGGGCCAAGTCTTGGGGTCCCAAAATGAGGGCACATTGTCTTTGAGCCAGGCTTGGGTCTTCTTTGATGTATGAGCTGGCGCAGAGTCTTGTTGAAAGACATAAGGCTTTCCAGCAGCAACCTCATCCATCCAAGGCTTGATTTTGTACTCCAAAACTGACAAATAGACCTCTGTGTTCACTTTTTCTTTTGGTGAGAAGAAATGGGGTGGCATGACATGACCTTGGCTGCTAATGACCCCTAAGGTCATTACAGAGGCTGGATTTTTTGTTCTAAATACCATAGGGACATCACCTTTCTCTTTGGCAAGCCACCTGTCATTTTGTCTGTTGTGTGTCTGGTCCACATCCCACTTTTTCTCATCGGAAAAGAAAATTATTTTTTTGGCATCTTGATGCTTGAGCAAGTTCAAAAGCTTCTTACTTCTTTCCAACCTGACCTCCTTCATACGAGTTGTAAGAAGATGACGACGACTTTTGACATAAGAAGTCAATTTTAGATCTTCTTTGACGGCCTTACGGACTGTTGATGCGGCCACTTTTCGCTGTTTGGCAAGGCTAGTCATGGGTTGTCCAGGATTGGCCTTGATGGACCGTTTCAGGCCAGCAAGGAAGGTTGGAGTCCGTTTTTTGTCATTTCTGGTTTTGTGTTTCTTTCTTGAAACCTTTCCGGACTTGTTAAATGCATTTACAGTGTTGTAAACCGTCTTCTTGTTGCATTTCAGGAGCCTCACAATGTCCACAGGGGCCTGTCCGGCGCGGTAGAGTTCGAGTATGGTATCTCTTTTTGACTGTTCCATTGTTATGTTTGGATTTGTTTTGAATTTGTTTCCGAAATTTTAAAGTTATATGTCAATGCAACCTCACAATATAGAAAAGAAATACAAAATCAATTGTATGTCCCATAATATTTTGGGCTAAAAAGAGTGTAAATTTACCTCGCTATGTAAATGTCAAAAAAGAGCAAATAACTTGCATTTGGACTTAAAACGTCATTCATGGAGTACCCACGGCTCCTAATTGAGCAGGAGAAGTCATTTACAAGTTCTGAAGACATTTGAGACTAGCTTGAGGTGAAGAGACAATGCCGCACAAGTAATAGAGTTCTATTAATTAGGTCACTAGCAAAAAGGATGTAAAGTCATGAAAAATACTCTAGTCAACAATCTTCTGAATTTTTCATTCCTAAGGTAGTCTCGTGGATGTATGTACCTAAAATATTGTTGAAATATATTTAGCAATTGTTTTAAATGGCTTTACTGTTTTCGTCCTTCAAGTTGTTCGAAAATAGACATTGAAAATTGAACAAAAAAATATCCAAGGGTGCCTAACAATTGCATCAAAGAAAATAGTCATAAATATGTTTTAAGCATGTTTTTAGTGACATTACTTCAATATTTGGCCCATGGTCTAATTACCAGAACTTAATTTCAAATGTGGCATTCATTGTCTCATCACATCAAAACTGTTTGTAGATCCTTCCATTACCATAACATGAGTTTCTTTAGGTTTGCTATTTGTTGGTTGCATGCAATTAGATTCTTTTGTCTAATCTTTAGTTTAGTAAACAGGATGTTATAGTTAAAGTAAAATAGGTAAAATAGTTAAATGGTTGATTGCAAATGCAAGCTTTTTCGACAAGTTCAAAATTTGATCTTGAAACTAAAAATTCTTTCAAAAGCCACTACATTTTCTTAACAATTTGTCAATTTTGGCCAAAAACGTAAATAAAAAGTGCAAATAAAAATGAAAAGTGCAAAGGTGCAGAAAAATGGGTTTATGTTCCCAAAAATCTTTTTACACTATTTGCCCGTCTCTAGTTATGAGGTTTCAGGGACAGCACCCCAGGTGTTTAGGTATAAATGCGTCTACACCCACTGTAGTGGTTGGTTTTGCCTACAGCACCACACCATGGGTAGAGAAATCCGGCCCTAGAGTATCAGTACTAGGACACCAACAGCAGCATTCCTGGTTTGGGGCTTTGATTTTTTTCATCCATTTATGAACAAAATGTCGCCTCAGGTCCTGGCCCACGCACACACCAAGTGGGAATAGTTTAGCATCAAAGGGCGTGGCAGCCATGGCCATGCCCCTGCAGGTTCCCACATGAGTAGAGATTCCCTAAAACTTTTCTACCTGTTGCGCACTTCCTGAAACTTTTTTCCAAATTTATACCAATTTTTTATAACAATGAGTGTCTACACCCATGGGTAGAGACTTTTTAGGGGTCTCTACCCACAGAGTTTTCATATTTCCCGCTATCACAGGTGAGTGTGCCATACGTCAAAAGAACCGCCTTGATGCGGGCTGAAAACGCCCCGGCCGGTCCAAGTCTGAGTATCGAAGATTTCATGCCGAAAACCCATGGGTAGAGATTTGGGTAGAGATTTCCCACTTCCTCTGCATAGCGGGAAAGCCTCCAACTTTGGAACCCATGGGAGGAAAAACATGACCAGGGCCAATTGAGATTGGGACGGCCAAGGTCCATCTTTTTTGTTTCAAGCATTTGACCATGGTACGCCTCCTACACCCACTTCCAACTTGTTTTGTGTTCCAACTACTGGGGGTAGATATCAAAGTGCAAAATAGCATACCTAATGACAAATGGAGAGGAACCAATGTGCATGACCAATACATCTTGGGTTAGAGTGTTGGCAGCTGTTTCACAACGTATCCCAACAGCTGATGCGGGTTTGTATATGGCACAATAAGCATGAAATCAACCAAGTTGAGTGACTTAAGTTACATCCATCAGAACACTCTGAGGCCATTTTACATTCAAGGTTGGCCAATGGCAGTAATTTAGGGTTGGACAGGGCAGAAAACGAGTGCAAGTTCAATAAAGAAAACACAAACCAGTGGAAAACACAACTTTGGCAACAACAAGGTTCTAACAGACCTGGCTGGCTTGAAAGAAAGGACATTTGGAGTATTTCCAGTGATTCCTTCTTTAAGCTTAAAGTCAATTTTCCAATACAAAGTATTACACCATAATAAAAACAGACATTTCTATCAAAGCTCAAACCAAAGTGGACTGGCTACGCTCAAAATTTATTCATGGGTGACTGTCTTATGCAACCCCACTCTTGTATTTTTTCTTTCGTATGGTTTTGCAACTTAACACACTTTCAAGTTTCGCATTCGTTTCAGCAATGGGGGAAATGCGGTGCAGAATCAAATAAAAATTCTACCTAACCTGACCAGGGGCCAGGTTTTGTACCCCCTTACCTAACCTAACATATTAACCACATTATTTCATTTTAAATGGTCCTTAGGTAGAAGTTGGAAGAAAATTGTACCTATACCTTTTGAAAATTTAATGAATTATCAAAACAACAAACTACAAATTTTCATTGTTTCAATTATGACATGGAATACCTTGCCCTTGTGTCAGCAAGGGTTTTTTGAGCTGGAGAAGTATTTCTTTTTATCCAGAAATTCTTGAGGCCAGTTTTGAGGTATAAAGGCAATGCCAAACCCTTACATTGTCAAGTCATGATGAAAGATCGAAGTTGACTATTGTATTTTCAAGAAAGGAAGGTTTTTATAGAACTGGATGAATTATTGCGAGTATATGAAATGAGGGAGAGGGAGACCAGGAGCATAGGACTATACACACATAAATTTGGCTGATTAAGTCAGAGGGAAAAACTTTATAATGTCACTTAAAACATGCTTAAAAACAAATAGTTGAAAATTTACTTTGATAAAATTCTGAGATGAAGTAGGTGTATTGTTCTAAAATATTTTGGGAATCTACATGTCACATGTATTTTCAACAACTTTTTCATTCAGCATTGTCGAAAGATCAAACAGGAGGGTCCATATAACTTAGACAAACAGCTAAGTAGATTTCGACAGTATAACTTTGATCTTTGGTGTTAACTTTTGAACAATAACAACTTGAAAATACTTATAACCTATACCTTTGTTAAAGAGACACTCCTTGTTATTTGATTTGCTGAATTATTTCTTGCTGTTTTGTGTCATACTGACGTTTCCTTAACGTCCAGTAAAGCCCATGATTAATAAATTGTCTCAACCTCAGTTGAAGTACAATGTTCAGCCCAACAACATTAGTTGCAGTGATTGCAAGACCTATTTCTCGTGTGACCTTTTTACCTGTAACCTTTTACTTTGATACCTTTTTACCGTGACCTTTTTACCGTGTGACCTTTTTACTGTGACTTATTTACCGTGTGACCTTTTTACTGTGACCTTTTTACTGTGACTTATTTACCTGTGACTGTTTTGCTTGTGACCTTTTTACCTACAATCACCTAACCTAACCTGACTAGGCGAGAAGAGAATTTTGCTAGGGAAGTCTCACTATCTTGAAAGCCGTTTTAGACACTATTTCATCAGTTTTCAAGGATTTTTTTCTTCGTAAAATGAAAGCAAATAATACTACTGCCAGATTTTGTCACATTTTTATCAATACAGTGGGACATTTTTCTTAAAAAGCGAGTTTCAAGTGTAGATATAAAGTTGCGCGAGTTTGGAAATTAAGTCAGCGAATTTAACAAAATCATGTGGAAACACCTGGGATCTGAGATCTAGGACACTCGATTGGTTGTAGGCAGACCGTAGCCTGACATTCCCACGCTGAATTGAGGTTTTTGCCCAAAATGCTAACCTTTATTTTAAACGAGTAACTCAGCTTTTTCATTGCACCATCGACACGGCCAGAGAAAAATAGAAAAGTTCCATCCCAAAATAAGAAAATAGGTACAATTGACCTTGTCATTCATTTTCCTTTAACTTGTGCCTTATGATCTTTTTTGGCGGTGGAATCACTTGATTGGTGGAACACGATGTGAAATCTCTTTTATTTCAGTTTGTATTTACGGCCAACACTATGTACACAATGCTACTAGAAGAAATGTTCGAGCAAAACAATGAATAAAAGAATACGAAAACAAGTCCATAAGGGATATATTTGTGGATTCTTGCTTGCGAGAGTGGGGCCAAAATCGTCCAGGCGGGCTCCACGGAAATTGTTGTTTCTGTCATACGGCTCGAGACTTTCGATCAGATCTTTCTTAGTTCCGGTGACCTGAGCACGATGACTTTGAAGGTTGTGCTTCAATTTCTCAACCAATTGCAATACGTAGTGTGACTTTTCGGCTCGGCTCTTCCAAGTTATGGAAAAAATTAATCCACGTACAGTTGTGTTGATTCTAGATCATTTATGCTCCCTACCGGTTCGCAATAAAATTTCTCTGTTCACACAATTACAACGAAAATAAGTTTGGCTTATTCATTGTCATCTACATTTTATGTGCAAATTTGTCAATTTTTTGACCATAATTAATGATACAACAAGATCTATTCATCAAATTGATATCATTTTAAGAGGATAGTTACAATTTAAGATCTCAGGTCTGGTAAGAATTCCTTTGCAAAATACTCCTCTCAACCTGTCAGGTGAGGCGACATCTACGTTTGACTTTATTCAACTTCAACAGCTGTATTCAGTACGAACACCCCATTGATCTCGAAAATCGCAACAGCCTTGTAACGGCCTAGCAACACCTAACTTGCCATTCATTCTTATCCTAGATGTTCGTGTGAAACTGTGTGATGATTTGGACTCCTTATCATCCATTTGTATCTAGATTCGGCCTTTTTTTAAGGTCATGTCCATGGATTGGTATCTCACGCAACCTAGATTTTTTTAAACATCCTATCAGATAAAATAACACCTTCCGGACGTTTCTTAGCGTGCTTCTTCCATTCTGTCAGCATAAATCGTCTTAGACACTCATGATCTTGATTTCCCATTAATACAAACCGACAACAAAACCCGGAAACTGTCACATTGGGGTGTGATTTTGGGCATTTAAAAAGAAAAGCCCCTTCACCCTGCACAAAACAGCAATCACACTCAGCCACAGAGTTGGTAGAGAGGAGACCCTGGGGCAGACAGGCCTAAAATTTTGTTGGACAATTTTCAGGCCCCAGCTGACCTTTGGCTGTGACGTTTTCCAAGGAGTTGTGCCCAAACAAGTTCGTTTCGTTTGTAGGGTTGAAGTAGGGGTGGACAAGAAGCCGGTGTCGGTGCCAAGGTGTTGACACCAACTTTTTGGGCTTTCGGTGTCGGCATCAACACCAGGTCTCTGGTGCCGACATTTTAAGGCTTCAAGAGTTTTTGAAAACGTACTGCCCGTCCAAAAACTCGATCCCAATTTTGATTGTAAATGTGAAGGACTAAGCAAAATCCAATATCGTCATTTTTGGTTCCATCATAAACATAAACGCAATGCAAGAAAATCACACACCCAGCTAGGGTATTGTAAAATGTAAGCTTATTTTCCCTCTCTCAAATTTATGTTGCACTAACATGGACTTAAATGTCTTTAGAATGCGTAGGTCTGTCAAAACTGGTGCTCCATATTACAGCCCAGAAGGGCACATTTTGTTTGACTGAATCATAAGGAACACGCAATCTGTGTCAGTGTCGACACCACGATGTTGATTGGCAACTTCAACACAGGTGCCGGTGTCGGCGTGGGTGTCAACCTTGCGGTGTCGGTGTCGGAGTCGAGGGCAAAATTGCCGCTGTCACCCATCCCTAATTTGAAGTCAGGGTCACTTGTTGTTTGTTTGGGCACAACTTATGTAATAATCTTCGGAAATATCAAGTTTTCACCTGCAACCTTGGCTCTTCAACAGCTGTAACTCATCCAACAAAAATTTCCGTATATCCGCCCTGTGCACTCAGCAGACATTTTGAAAACATTAAACGTTGTCTTTCATGTCAAACCAACATTCCAATGAACCAAATTACATCACGCCCCTTCCAAGAAGGTTGCAACATTTCCAAAATGGCCACACACGAAGACAGCCCTGTCCCAAGATCATGGGCGAATACAAAACGTCAGGTCATCCTGGCAGAACACTCTTGGACCATCTCAATGTGCTTGGCAAATGTATTCTAAAAACACCGAATCAATTTGTCATGAGCACAAGGATTAATGTGCCAATCAATGACTTGGGTTTTGATGTTGCGTGCATTCAATTCCGATTGCACATGTTTCCGACCCACAGTGGTGCACCAGAAGATGCAGGCTACATATCCTTGTATCTGACCGCTCTCTGCCCTGTGGCAATACATGTGGACTTTGATTTGACCATCTCGACAACAAACGTGATACCGTGGGTGAAACTACCTACCCAATCGAAAGCCTTCAGCCCAAGTCCTCCAAATAACACGTCGGGTTACAACCATGGCTTCAAGATAAGTGACCCCAAAGATTGGGCCAATAACGTGCAATTTCCCAATGACACCATTGAAATTGTGTGCAATATGAAACTCTTCATGCTTGAGCGATACACTAGTTCTACAAGGAATACTATTTGTGACATGGGCCCTTCTTTAAATGAAGACATTTTACTTGTCTTTGGCGATACCACCCTTGCTGATGTAGACCTTGTGTGTGAAGAAAAGCAATTCCCGTGTCACAAAATCATCTTGGCAATACGTTCTCCTGTATTTCGGACAATGTTTAACTATCCAGGTGCCACTGAAAACACGAACAATAAAGTCATCATCAAGGATATGAAACCAAAAGCATTGGAACAACTCTTAGGTTTCACATACACTGATGAGGTACCTGAGCTTGGGAAATTTCGATCATCCCTCCTCCAAGCCGCAGACAAGTACATGATTCCAAAATTAAAGAATATTGTATGTGCCAGTTTCTACCAGGACCTTACTGTAAGTTCAGCAGCCATAGTGTTCATCAATCGTGACAGAAACATACCAAGCGGAAGTGTTACAACAAAATGTGGTGATATTTATTGCACAAAATTTTGAAGAAGTTCGAAAAAAACACCATTGGAAACGAATTCTAACCCACCATCAAGACATTGTGACAGAAATCATGTTGTGTATGTGCAAACTTATGTCTAAATGAAGAATGTAACCTTACTTACCTGTGATTATGTAATCAAATAAGAATATTGTAAAATTGTATTCCAACATTAGGTCAAAATTTGTTATTTCTATGTACCTGTTCTATAAAAAATGAAGAATATTCCATAACCAAACTGTGATATGTACAATCAAATAAGAATGTGTCAGAAGAAATAAGTCGTAGAATAAAAGATTAGGTTATCTTGATATCTCAAAATACACCGGCAATCCACTGAAGCCAGGATACACTCACGCATTCATTTACTATTGAAAAAAAGAACGTCATTAAACCCCAAGAATTCCCTTTATTTTCATCCAAAATGTTATCAGAGTCTGTAAAAACTTTGAAGTTGAGTGCGTTCATTTCCAGGAGAAAATTATCCTTTTCACAGGGAGGTCCATGGATCCGCATAAATCACACCACTTCCTTATTCTTGACACTAACAAAGGCTTACCTTTCAAATTCACTCCTGACTTTCAAGTAGTAAATGTGCACTAGCTTTTTGAGGAAAAGTCATTCAATGTCTAGTAATATTAGTTGCACATACATTTCCAGACAACATCAATGTACAGACATAAGTGGTCGTTCACTTAAAATTCTAGCACACTCACACTACTCTTTTAAAAAATCATAACTCACAATCTCACATTGGGATGAAGGTTTGGGCTTGGTAGTTTTAAATCATGTAGATGGAAATCGCGGAATAATCGGCCTTCTCGGTCAATTTGAAGCTTTCAATATTGCTCAAATCTAGGCCGAAAAAACTCGAGCTGTAAACCCTAGAAACTCTGGGCTGTCCTTATGCCAATAACGTCCATGTTCTGGGGATTCCATTGATGTATGGCTCGACCTTTTAGGCCTTGATTTAGGGAAATGAATTGGAAGAAAAGTTTCAATCTTCTTGAGAATTCAAGATACTTGACACTGACATCGAGGACCGGATTTGAGCCACGCCAAATGGGTCACTGGTCCTTATGGCAAGTAAGCCACTGGTTCAAGGATTCTTTTGATGTTTGGCTCGACCTTTGGGGCCTTGATTTGTGGAAGATAGAGAACTTCTTGTGATTAATATCGGCCGTGTTTTCCGCGAGTTCCATGGACACGGTTCTTAGGAAATGCTGTGAATCGGTGAAATTGGTTCCAATTGATCTGAAACTTCTTTTGGGAACTCATGGAAAACTTGGAAATCAGAGGCGTCTTATGGCCGGGCAATCCAAGGCCATTTTTACCTTTATCCAACTGCTCAAAGACATCAATTAAGAATTCCAAACACTTCATCTTGAGATCAAGGGTGGATTTCTAGGACGCCCCATAGGTCAATTGTCCTTGTGCCAGCCAAGCTGATGCTCTTGGGATTCTATTGATGTAAGGCACATATTTTTGGGCCTTGAATTGAGGGAATGAATTGAAAGAGAAGTTTGACCATTTTGAGAGTTGAAAACACTGGACCCTAACATTGAGGCTGAGTTTGGGCCAAGCCCACGGGGTCAACTGTCCTTATGCCAGCAAAGATGGTGGTCTGAGGATTCTATTGATGTATGGCTCAATTTTATCAGCCTTTGTTTGAGGAAATGAATTGGAAGAGAAGTTTCACCATGTTGAGACATTTAAATGGGGCCCAGAATGAGGCCTTGATCGAATTCGTCATGTAGCGCGGATCAGGAAACCACGCACACCTTTGGAATTGTCTTGTTCTCCTGAGTCCGAAAACGATACGGTTTTTTCTCGTCCATGCCTGCATCCGGTCGCCATCACGGCTCAAACGTCAGGTTGACATCAGCTGACTCTGAAACAACAATCTTGGAGGAGGCTTACGTGTCAGACTTGCCGTTTTTACAAACTGGCATTATTTTGAGGGTCAATCGTTAATCTTTGGTGTACTTTCCAGACCAGATGATTAGGCCAGAGGTCTTGGCTTGGATGGACATTAAAAACTCCCATTTCGTCTTGAGCCGTCATCCAAAATGGATAAACGAGGGGTGTTTTGGAATCAGGGGCAGCTCAGCTTTCCAATGCCAGCTGTTTTGGGACGATTTGTCATACTTCATGGAGCAAGATAGGGCGTGGAGGCTCCACCCCCACTAGAATTTGTTTTAGAGAAAACACCATAGGCATACTTTACATGAATTGGGCTCAAAAAAGGCCGTAACCTTGACCTTGAAGGGGTTTGTGGCAACGAGGAAAAATAAAGTGTGTCCTAAGGCTCTTTTAGTCCCATGAGCTTTTGGGGGCACCCCTGGGGTGTTTAATTTCAAATTTGACCCTTGTAATTTACACGATTTAAAAGGTTTTTTCTTTCAAGAATGCATCAAAGTGTCAATTTAGAGTTTCTAAATAAGAGAAACGCCACCTTGAATAAGAAAATCTCCAATTGGGAGACTATTAGCCACATTTTCTTCTATTTGAACTTGAAAATGCACCTGAAATTTGATATTTTGGGATTAGAACATAAGGGAAGAATCCCTAATATTTTTTTACACTCTTAAAATGCACTTGAAAACTTAAAATGATGCATTTCTAAAACATAGAGTACCAGAACGAGGGTACGCCCAAAGAGACCCAAGGAGGCACATATTGGCCCCAATGGATAAAACAATACTTGTAGAACAAGGCTAGTCATGATTTTTAAGGTATATCACAGCCAAATCTATTCTGCCGTTTTTGAATTACGAATCCGGGTGTGAAGCCGCATTTTTAGGCTTGATGTGCCTACAGGAATCGGCCAAATGGGCGTCTTGGGCGTGGCCTGACAGGTTAGAGTTCAAAACAAAAAAGCTGCTTCTGACGTTGGAGCAGCTTTAGATGTGAAGCAATATAAATTCGAAGCAAGCATCGCTGAGAAAACGCCCCAAACGTTGCGACCGCCAAAAATTTGATTTCAGTGATTGGGAGCCTTTTCCTGATCGAGATCGACCGATTTTTTCGCAATTTCCATGGACACAACTTCTAAAACAAGTCAGATTCTTCTCAATTGACGTGATATCGGGCCCAAACTCTCAGGAAACACTCATGAGACTCAAGGGAATCAGAATCAATCATTGTTTAGGTGATCCAAGGTCATTTTGACCTTCAAACTTGGTCAAATAATGGAAAACTATCTCTTTTTTAGAATGCACTTCACTGACAAACTGAAACTCGGGCGAAATCCGGATGAATCTTGGTGGGAATGGGTTGAAATTGATATGGAACCTTCACAACACTGGAACAGATGAGAATCCAAGGATGAAAGTCCATTAGAAAGGGCGTTCACGTCACCAATCGAGTCCAAAGGGTTCCAAATTTAGTTGTCTTCCATTAAATCAAAGTCCGGATTTTTAAACACGCCAGATCGGAGACTGCACTTTATCATAGAGGCCCCAAGGTCTGACGAGTCTTTTGAGGAATGGCTCGATTTTGTTCGGCCACGATTTGAGCGATTAGCAACCTCATTGAAGTTTCATGTTTTTGCAAGTTTATATTGTGGCAAGTTCTGAACCCAATTTGATTTAATTAGCGGCAAGGTAAAATATATGTCTCCTCCTCGACGTATTTTGAAGCTATAGCTTTCCAATTTGGAAGGGATGCTGTTTGTGATAAAAGAATACATGCACTTCATTTGTACTATCTTGGCAAGATCTTCGAGTTTTAGAATATCAAGTTTCTTGAAAATCCCACTTGTATGAGATTTTCTTTCTGCTTGAACTATCCACGGATCACTAGAAGAAATGGATGTTAAACGAAATTTGGTTTTGACTTTTGGTGACCCCGAGTGGGCCGATGTGCAAATCAACACATTACAGCTTCAAAAGATAAAATAAGCATTAATTTTTGCATCAATATAATCTAGTTCTTCAATGAGGTTTCACCTTACACCTTTGAATCTTAATTTTCTTTTACCAACAATTATTTGGTTTAAATTATAACATTTCTTAGTCTTAATTTGCTTTTAACATGCGTAATTGTTAAAAGTGAATCAAATGAAATGTAAAAGATAATATGTATCAAGGTTTAGAACCACTTACTGATGTTGATGTGAAAAAAGTGCTCAAACATCGATTTAATTACTGGCAAATTAGATTTCAAAATTTAGTTCATGATTTAGAGTGGAAGTCCAATTCAAAATTTCGCGCCCTTTTGGTCTGCTTCGTTGCCTCTCAAACTGTAAGTCGTGAGTAGAATGAGTTCGGAAAAAACTGGAGATATTTTGAGAAAGGTGTTAGCCATTTTCTTTTCAATTTGATGTCCTATGATGATTTCATGTCTATTCATGGATTGAAATTATAAAAGTAACCAATGGCCATTTACGTCATTTAATGTTCAAATTCATTTGCAAACATTATGCCACTCTGGTTCCAAATTCAGTCATCAATATCTAGAATGGTCACCCTTATCATCATAAAAACAGTTCAATTCAAGGGATCTAAGGCTTTTTTCGCCTCCTTCAAAAAGCCCGAAATACTAATCTCAAATGTGTTCAAAATCAAGCCAAGCTCATCGGGAAAGACAGTAATTTCAATGTCTTTTTCATCATACTTACCCTCCCCGAAATTGTATGTCAATGTGAAGTTGCCAGTGGCACTTTTTCTTCTGTTAGTTTTGTGATGTGAAATGATTTAAGAAAAGTAAAAGCTCCAACCAATGTCTTCCAAAAAAGGCTAAACAATATTGAAGGTGTTTCCATAATTCGATTTCATTGTCATGGGTTGAAAAAGCATCTTTCAAGTGAGTATGTATAAAAAATGAGCAGAAATATGTGAGACCCAAAGTAAAGGATAAGTTGTACTTTGGAAGTTGAATTGGCTTTAGTGCCAATGTTAACAGTAATCAATACTAAGGCCCACTATGGATGTGATACTTGAAACAAGACAAGAAATAACATTCCAAGTTGATTTTACAATGGAGTTGTCACATACTCCATTGCAAAGTTTTATAATTTTTGCGTTTTATAGTTTTATAATTAAGTTAGTTTTATAACTAAGTTATTTCATCTTCTTGCTCCAATTGTACCCTTAACAATTGACAAATGCTTTAAAGAAAGGTTGAATATAGGCCCCAGTAATAGAGTCTTTAACATATAGATTTTTATACTTCTCCATTTTTCATCGATTTTTTTAATATTTTGGCTGTTACAAGGAAAGAATGAAAGTTTTTTCGAATTCAAGTCAGAAAATATATTTCAGGCAAAAATTAGGAAAATAAATGAATGACCAATGCGGCTTACCCAAAATGCATCCAAAATACCAAATGTCTCAAAAATGGCATTTGTACTGCGATTAGATATTCACAACCAAAACTCCTGTCATGTACAAAAAAACTGCAACATCTATTGAGGCAAATTGAAAATTACATTGTTGAATTCATTTCATGTCAAGTGTGCCTCCAAAAACGGCCAAATCCATCAAATTCACCAAAACCAAATTTGGAAAATTGGTGGACACACAAAAATACCAATTAATGGCGTTGTCAAAAAAACACTTCTGAAATATCCGGCTTCTTTTCACTACTTTGTTCTTTTGAAGAAACTAGTGCATATTGGATATTTTGTGACTTTTTGGCAAACATTTTTCCGGGCCCTACTCATATTTAAAAGTTTTAGAGACAAGAACAACGAGATCCATTTCTTCTTTAGAGCTCAATCCCACTTTCCCCAAGCTCTTACTCTTTCTTCCTTGTTCTGTTTGTATTGCCCATGTCTCATTCATATTTTCATCTTATCTCAAATTTTTAACCAATGAGACTGAAGATAAAAAGGCAGAGTTTAAGCACACCTTGGTTTCTAAGTTGATTTCAGGACAAAGTTGTCAAATAATTTTTATGTAATAACCAGGGCTGAACATTTTAGGTTAACTTTATGGGCAAAATATTAGGTTGCCCAAAATTGCCCTTTAGATTTCTTTTAGGTTGAATAGATTACACCTTTTTCAGAGGATTTTCTGACCAAATTTAGCCTTATATTTATTGCTCTACGGCAGTTTACTCGTTGCAAGAGTAAAAGCACTTGAGCAGAGCCAGAGGCACTGGAAATTTTATTTGTCAGTGGGTGGAAAGTGGCAGAAAATGGCAGTACAGAAAAGTTTGTGGCAGTGAAATTTGTAAAATGGCAGAATATGGCAGAAAGTGGAAGGGCAGGCAAAAAATTCGACCAAAAAAACGAGATCAAATATTGTTGACCCAAAAAAGGAGATCGGATATTTTCGACTTAAAAAAAGAGATCGCAAATTTGCGCCTTAAAAAACAAAACGAAATGATTGCAAACAAGAAAATTTTCGCTCAAAGGTGGCAGAATGTGGCGGTATATGACTCCAAAAATGGCATTGAGCGCCTGTAATTGGCAGTATTTCAAACAACTTTTGGCAATGTTGGCCTGAAGCCACCTGGTAATGCTGATTCGGCATGTTGATGTGTAGCGTATAAAACCCATTGAGTTCTATTAATACTGGACGGAGTGTAAGCCTAAAAATGTGTTTTAATTGTTTCTGAAAAATGAATATGAATTTTCTAACACAAATTTGCACTGAGTTTTTGTTCAGTTTTAACTTCAACAATTTGAATTTAAATTTGGAGCTACGAGGGGAATGTCACTTGGTTGCCATGAGAATGAGGCTCTAACTCATTTTCGAGTTGCGTTTGAAAAATTAAATGAATCCCAATTGATTGCTTTTTCTTTGGGCTTCAATCGTTATTTTATTGTAAATGTCCAATTAAAAACACAAAATACCGAAAAATCTGAATCCTTACGTGTCATTTTGCTCACCCCTGCCAAAACTTGAACAAACACAAAATGTAACATCAACAGGCTCCCATTCTTTCGTTTGCAAAAGCAAGGAAAACTGCAAAAGAAACCTTCAATTTTCTCAAGAATTCTTATGGGGACAAGGTCCAAAGGACGTGTTTTTGCTTGGCACAAGTAATTCCGAGATTGAAGAGAATTGCTTCATTCCAAGCAAGTAAAGCATCAAAAACACTCAATCTGAACTCATGAAAATATGGAAGTTGTGAGGAACTTTATAAAGAAAGATGCTCGTCTGACTGTTGCTAGTATTGCATTAGCATCTGACCTCTCAGAAAAAAACTGTGTTTTGAATCCTGGTTGAAGATCTGCACATGTCCAAGCTGAGTGCAAGATGGATCCCTCTATTGTTCACAGAAGAACACAAGATGGCTCATTTGGAGTTTTCAAGAGACTTCATCAAGTATCATTTTCAAGAAGGACAAGCATTCCTCAATGGAGGAATCTCTCACTTGTGATGAATCGTGGGTCAATTTTACACACACACACACACACCAGAAACCAAAATACAAAGTAAGCAATGGATTGTCAAGGGTGGAATGCCCCCACTCAAGCTGAAGACAGTTGGCAGCTCCAAGAAAGCCATTCTGGTCCTCTTTTTTGATTCAGGTAGTCCCATCTACCAACATTATGTCTCCAAAGGAATCACTGTAAATTCATCTTACTACTGTAAAGCCTTTGAGAGATTTTTACGCCATTTTTGAAGGAAAAGGCCAAACAAGACTGACAAGGACTGGATTATCCATCATGGCAATGTCCGTCCTCACACCAGCCAGGAAACAACGGCTTTCTGTGAGAAGAAAATGATCAAGTTCCTTGGACATTCCCCTTATTCACCTGATTTGGCACCAATTGACTTCTTGTCTTTTCCATCATTGAAAAAATAATTGCCTGGGAAGACCTTTGTCACTGAGAATGAGCTTGAATTAGCCGTGCAGGGGGTCCTTAGAGCTTTGTCAAAAGTTGGCCTTTTACATACATTTCAGGGTTGATTAGAAAGATGTAAAAAATACATCGAACTAAATGGAAATTATGTTCAAAAAATAAAAAAAATAAACATCATTGAAACCTTAAGGTTTCAACACTACAGCGTCATTCTCGTTATAACTGACATTCACCTCATATTTCAACATGAAACTCATTTTATGAGCTTGTTGCTACATCAAAATTTGATCTGATAATTATTGGGGCATTTCATTTAGTTGTTAGTTTTGTCATTTCTGCCCCATGATTAAGTAATGAAGATGATTATTAACTTAATGAAATACTTTTTCTGGTGTTGTATTTTGTTCATTTTGCCTAAAATGTTAGTAAAAGCAATTAAAAATGTGCAACCCACTTAGAGCCAACCAAATGTTTTTTTCTTGGCAGAATTGTTCATGCATGTGCGCTCATGGGCCTCACATTGTGTTATGTTTTATGGTTAAAGTATAACTTTTGCACAACACAAAGTTGCAATTCATGATGCCATTGTTACTTTTTGATTAGCAGTGAAGCACCCAAAAAATTAACGTGAAATGTGTCAAACCAAGTGTAATAGGGGAAAAGTAATGGTGATTTTTGAGTTTTTACTAAAACCTCACTGAAATGAAATAAAAAGTAATATATAATGCAAATAAATAAAAGGGGAAATAGTTATAAAATAACAAAAAAGAACAGTATTATTTAGCAACCTCTGACTGATAATTGATGTAACAAATCCTTGTAAAATGTAGGCTCAAACTTGCAGCCACTTAATGTGCAGTTTCATGCAAAAACTAACAAGTCCTACTTATCAAATCAACACGGGATCTAGAAAATAGGCCTCACATATTGGTTAGAATATACAACATGAAAATCCATCTACTTTTAGATAATAAAGGCTCTGTTTCTAAGGTTAAGCTCAATGCCTTTTATGATTTCATTGTCGACCCACTTTGGGTCATGGCGAAAATTCGTTCAACATCCACTTCTTCTAGTGATCCGTGAACTATAACGCGCTCTTCTGCAACGTCACCAGACTTGGTAAAGCAAACGAGTGCGAAAAAAACTCTAGACCATATTCAAGCTTACTTTTTATCAGAGCATCATACATTGACTTTCGTATTTTAAATGGAAGGGATTGTTTAGCCAAGAAAAAAGTGAATAATTATTTTCGTATTGAGTTGCTAAGATGCATTATGTGGTTTTTCCAATTTAGTTTGTCATCAAGAAAGAGGCCTAAGAATTTTACAGATTTTTCGGGGTGTCTCCACCCAACTTGTTGTATATGAATTTTGTTTACTGTAATGTTGAGGTTATAGGATATATTGCTTGGAGAGAATAGAATAACTCTGGTTTTATACGTGTTTAAGGCAAGTCTATTCGTACCATTCGGCAAGGTCTGCTAGCCATTGACTAGTTTCAAGTTCTAAAGAAGAGAGGTTGTGGTATTGTTTTATCGGATGTGAGTGACCACCTGAGTCCCTTTGTTTCCTTGGGCAAAAAAAACCAATCAAACTCCCTCCTTCTTTTCCCACAAAAAGACTAATAACAACTAAGAATATACAAAGATTGCGTCAAGCTTTAACCCAACTAGATTGGCAATTTTCGTACGAAAATCTTGAGGATTCTTTCAACTCCTTTAACAATAAGCTTCAAATTGCATTTATGAAAGCATGCCCCTTGCGACAAATTAACCGAAAGATACCTAACTTTAAAAAAAATCCATGGATGTCAAATGGGTTGCTAAAGTCCAGGCAAGAAAAGCAAAGACTCCTGTCCATTTTTAGAAAAACACCAAACAAAGAAAACAATGATCAACACCCTAGATATTCGAAGAGTTACTACAAACTGATAAAAAATGCAAAAGAGAAATATTGGACCGAATATTTTAGATCCAACCACGGAGACCTCAAAAATACGTGGAATGGTGTGAAGACACTCCTCGGACAAGGCAATAAAGCGTCAACTACACCATCCCAACTTGAAATTGATGATCAAATCTTTACTGATAAGAAGGACATAGCATCAAAAATCAACCAGTTCTTTTCAAATGTAGGAGTAAACATAAGCCGTGATATAGATCCAAACCCTCCTAACATTGCTAAATGCACTTCTCTTATCCCAGACATTTTAAATAGGAGACAGTACTATTTCAAATCTGTAAATCGAACTGATATTTTAAAAATCATAGACGAATTTCCTGAAAAGTCTAGTCATGGCTTTGATGGAATTTTTAAACGAGTTTTAAAATGCATTAAGCATGAAATATCTACCCCACTTGCCCACTGGATAACATTATCTCTTATCACAGGTTTTATCCCAGAAGATTTGAAGTCAGCAAAAGTTTTACCCCTTTTTAAAGGGGGAAACCCAAATGACATGTCTAATTACCGTCCTATAAGTGTCCTCTCTTCAATGTTAAAGATTCTAGAAAAGGTAGTGCATCAGCAACTCTTCGTTCCATTTGAAAACTCACATCTAGCAAGCACTCAATTTGGGTTCAGGTCCAAACACTCGACTTCCAACGCAATATATAACTTTTTACACAACATTTCAAATAACTCGCAGCACAACAAATATTCTCTAGGAGTCTTTGTTGATTTAAAGAAAGCATTTGACTCTGTGAACCACGCAATACTAATAGCAAAAATGAAAAAAATATGGATATAGCAAAAACGTGCTGAAATGGATTTACAGTTACTTAAATGCCCGATCACAGATAGTCTCAATTGACGAGAATCTTTCTCCACCGTCGGGATTGTCTTGCGGAGTGCCACAAGGAAGCATTTTAGGACCATTATTATTTCTTGTTTACATTAACTATTGAAACTATAATAATGATTAACTCTCTTTACTCTCTTTACAGGGAATCCCATTCCTTGTAGCGGTATTGAAAAATCCGCCCCCCCCCAAAAAAAAATAAAAATAAAATAATAATTTTGCAGCCCTGATTTCAAGGTGCTCATAAAAAAGACGATTGGGGGCACGGAAGTTTTGGTATATCTTTAATACAAGGTTTGACAACTTAGAAAGTCAAAAGAGATTTCAAAATCATGGAAATAATTTCAAACATCAACTGCATGGTCGTGAGAAAAAACTAGAATTTTTCGTTTCGTGTGTGGCAAACTGCCAGACATTCTTAAGCTTCTTCCATTCTGACAGGTACTTAAGCGTCAGCTGATGTAAACATAGCGTTTGAGCCGTGATCACGAGTGGATGCGGGCAGGTACGGGACCAACCCATACCATTTTCGCACTCAAAAGAACGAGACGATTCCAATGAGGGGGAGGAGTGGGCTTCTTGCTCCACGCTTCCATATCTTACCAGGAGTTCTTACCAGTCTTCCTTCGAATAATGACAGACGACTGTGAGTTAATGGGTGTAGAAACATCGAATCACTTTATTCTATCAGTCTATTTACACCCAAAAGCCCATATTAGCAATGCCATCACTGAAATCGATAGGGTTCTAACTCTTTGCAAAATCCAAGCCATTAATTCTTTGTGGAGATTTCAATGCTGATTTCTTAAATCAAAATTTCAAATCAAAAAAGCTCAATGAGCTGGCGACTGGTTTCGGACTGTATCCCCTTATCAGCAATCCGACGAGAATAACTGCAACCTCCTCGACCCAAACCGATAACATATTTTGTAACTCCAAAGCGGTTTTGAAATGTGGTATTGTTTTATCGGATGTGAGTGACCACCTGAGTCCCTTTGTTTCCTTGGGCAAAAAAAAACCAATCAAACTCCCTCCTTCTTTTCCCACAAAAAGACTAATAACAACTAAGAATATACAAAGATTGCGTCAAGCTTTAACCCAACTAGATTGGCAATTTTCGTACGAAAATCTTGAGGATTCTTTCAACTCCTTTAACAATAAGCTTCAAATTGCATTTATGAAAGCATGCCCCTTGCGACAAATTAACCGAAAGATACCTAACTTTAAAAAAAATCCATGGATGTCAAATGGGTTGCTAAAGTCCAGGCAAGAAAAGCAAAGACTCCTGTCCATTTTTAGAAAAACACCAAACAAAGAAAACAATGATCAACACCCTAGATATTCGAAGAGTTACTACAAACTGATAAAAAATGCAAAAGAGAAATATTGGACCGAATATTTTAGATCCAACCACGGAGACCTCAAAAATACGTGGAATGGTGTGAAGACACTCCTCGGACAAGGCAATAAAGCGTCAACTACACCATCCCAACTTGAAATTGATGATCAAATCTTTACTGATTAGAAGGACATAGCATCAAAAATCAACCAGTTCTTTTCAAATGTAGGAGTAAACATAAGCCGTGATAAAGATCCAAACCCTCCTAACATTCCAAAGTTAGAGCACTTTTGTTGTTGTCAGTCCTCCGCGGCGTATTTAAATGACGCACCCTGTGCGAAATCATTTAAAAGCTATGATACTTTTCTTTTTAAAAATTTACAAGATTTTGGTTAAAAAACTGCTCAGAACATGTTTTAGACCAAGAGCAAAAGTATTCGTAACATTTTGTCAATAGTTTATTGAATGCCCTTTTTGCTGAATTACTCTTAAGAGACGTTTTTTATAATCATTTACAAGATTTTTACATACATCTGAAGGAATGTTAGCCCATTCTTCATAACAGATTTGCTCCAGTTCGTCAATTGTCTTTGGACGTCTTGCACGGATACGGACTTTTAATTCTCTCCAAAGGTTTTCAATTGGATTAAGGCCCGGATTCATGGAGGGCCAGTCCAAGACCTTAATCCGATTGTCCTTCAACCATTTCTTGACCAAAATGCTGTTGTGCTTAGGGTCGTTGTCGTGCTGGAAGACGAACTGTCGACCAAGCCGAAGTTTCCGCGCTGAACTCTGGAGATTCTCAGCCAAGATATCCCGATAGTCTTCTTTTTTCATTGTCCCATGAGTTCTCACGAGGTTACCGGTGCCTTTGGCGGAAAAGGAGCCCCATAACATGATCGATCCTCCACCGTGCTTGACCGTAGGGATGGTGTTTTTTGGATGAAACGCTTCTCCTTTACGTCGCCAAATCCTTTGAACATCGTTGTGACCAAAAAGCTCAACCTTTGTCTCATCTGACCAAAGAATCCTAGACCAAAAGTCACTGGTCTTGTCAAGGTACTTCTTGGCAAATTCCAAGCGAGCCTTCAAGTGTCTATCCTTGAGCAAGGGAGTCTTCCGTGGGCGACAAGACTTCAATCCTGCTTTGTGAAGTGAGCGAGCAGCAGTAAACCTACTTGTACGAGCGGCAAGCATACGCTCGCCACATCACTTTGCCAATTTTACACAAATTTCAACATATTTTAGCTCAAAACAAATCCACTTTTAAACAGATTTCAACGTATTTTAACTCAAAACTAAGCACACAATAGCTGGTAAGCATATGCTGTTCATTTTTCAAGGAATTGGTCCTTTTTGTATAAAAAATCACTCTTAGAATTTTTCTCCGGCACCAGTACTATGGCTATTCTAACTTTGATTGATTCCTAGGCTTTTTTTTGAGAGATTCCAGCGTCTGAGGATGAGGTTCCAAGCCTCAACAATCCTCTCTCAAGAGATCTTGACATTTGGTAACCTCGGCTTGATACCCTCAGTCTCGACCATTGACCACCCAAACAAGTCCAGGGGTTTCAGGTTCGGTGAGGACGGGGCTCCTTCAATTTGGCTCAGTAGCCGTCTATATCACCGGTTCCTAAACTGGGGGCCATGAAGGATTTTTGAAAATTGACAAAATAGGTGACCTTGTCCAAATATAATGCTTGTAAATGATTTTGAATATTAATACCTATCAGTCCTTCTCAACTATGCTCCAAAACTATTTTCTTGTTTTTGAAAACCAAGAAACCTACACTGAAGGTGTCAGGTGCCACAAGAGGAATTTTTAGAGCAAAGTTTGGATATACATTGCAGTCTCAATTTCCAGGTTTAATCAACTGAATTTTCAATTGTCACTCACCTTAGTGCTTTCAATTCCATTGCTTGGTTTGGTATCTTTAAAGCAGAGTCTCAGCAGAGTCCTTATTATTCTATTTTGAATTGCTATTGAATTGAGTTGCAACCACACCAACTTCAATTTTTGGTGTTAACTTTTGAATAGTAACAACTGCAATTTACCTAATACCTTTGTTAAAGAGACACTCCTTGCTATTTGATTTGCTTAATTATTTTTTGCTGTTTAGTGTCATACTGACGTTTTCTTAACGTCCAATTAATCCCATGATTGGTAAATCGTCTCAACCTCAGTTAATGTATGATGTTCAGCCCAACAACATTATGTGTTTGCAATGATTGCAAGACCTTTTCCTCGTGTGACTTTTTTACTTTGTGACCTTTTTACTGTGACCTATTTACTGTGTGCCCTTTTTACTGTGACCTATTTACCATGTGCCCTTTTTACTGTGACCTATTTACCCTGTGACCTTTTTACTGTGACCTATTTACCCCGTGACCTTTTTACTGTGACCTATTTACCCCGTGACCTTTTTACTGTGACCTATTTACCCCGTGACCTTTTTACTGTGACCTATTTACCTGTGACCGTTTTGCTTGTGAACTTTTTACCTACAATCATTGACCCAACCCGGGGTTAATCTAACTCGCTAGAAATTTCGCGTACGTGCTCTGAATCATGGCTTTGGTTTCTTTTTTCGTGATTAGCTTGATGACGAGGAAATGAGATTCCGTGATTACGCCAAAAATATGGAGGAAAAAGCGAAAAAGATCAGGGAAATGATGGATTCGAGATTTGTCTCCAAGAAGATCAAACAATCCTTAAACGTTGAACTGCGAACTCTTCCATTGGGCCAAATCCAAGTCAACGGTCAAACAAATCCAACATCCTTTCCCCGACTCGATCGCAAACGGACCCATGAACCCCAAAGCCGATATTACTTTCCTTCAAAGAAGACCTCCATTTCTCGCAATTTACCAAAGGCCTAATTTCTTGAACTTTTGTCTTCAGCTTCCTCTTTTCAAAGTACTTCCCCTCCCAAATTTGCCTCAATATTCTGATTCCTTGACTTGCTATTGTGTTTCTTAATATTTCATGCAATATTGTTATTGTTTATTGTTCTTTGATGATTGCCAAGCAAGTAAAATTGTAGTTTGACTCAAAGATCTTGTTTGATTCACTACTTGGACAAAAGTGACTTTTCTGAGTGAAACAGATGCAACCATATAAAAAAGGGTGGTAAGTTGGTGTTCAATTCTTACAACGCAGTTTTTCAAGAATTTGAGACCAGTCTTCGATTGTAAGAGTCACTGAGTTTCATAATGCAATTTTCCACGGAACTCTAATAATTTATCACGCAACCTTTCGAGAAAGTGTAGGTAGCAAAAAGCCAAGAAGTAGAATTACCTGCATGTTTCAGCTTCAATTGGGATGTCAAACTCAGGGTGGTGTGATGTTTTACGGAGCCAAACGAAAACTAGACTCGCAACCTCAAACAACATGGTCGTAAAACGGCAGGCCGCATGTTATCGCACCTAATTCAAAAGCGAGAGGATACCAAAATCAAGTAGAATTAGCATTCGTCGAGTACGATCCCTATCTGCTGCGTTTCAAACACAGGAGTTGTCACAAGTACAATCCTTTGCATTGCCTTAGGGCCAGACAGATTTCTGTGATTGTTGGGGGTATAGTGGTGCAAACACGCTTATTTCTTGCATGTAGGCTCAGGAAGAATGTGCAACCAGGTTGACTTGGCTCAAAGTCTCCAAATGTTCCGATAAGACAGACAAACTGAGGATTCTCATTTTACAACAATAAAAACCTTTGCATAAACATAAGGCCAAGTGACTTTTAGCCCCAATACTGGTGAATCCTTGGGTGATTGGTGGCCAGTTGCTCTAAGTATCACTTCAACATGGCCAGAGGAAGGCCCTTATCTCAATTTGAGAGAGGGCAGGTGGTAGAACTGGCTGATGCTGGACATTCATCCAGAGCCATTGCTGAGAGATTGAACCGGAGCAAAACAGTAATCAACAACTTTCTCAGTAATCCTGAGGCCTATGGAACCAAGAAGGGAGGTCCCAGGCCCAAAAAAATATCCGTCAGAGATGAAAGAGCAATAACAAGGACCATTCGAGCCAATGCTGGGGCATCCCTGAGGCACATTGTGGAGGAAACAGGTGTCCAAGTGCACCCATCAACCCTGTCCCGGCACCTCAAGACACGGGGGATCAAGAAGCGAAAGCGTTTGGCACGCCCTCGTCTCCTTCCAAGGCATAAAAGAAGCCCGATTGGTCTTTGCAAGACGGAATCAGACGAGGACGGACTCCTGGGGCAAGATTCTGTTCTCAGATGAGAAAAAAATTAACTTGGATGGCCCCGATGGATACCAGTATTACTGGGCAGACCCAAATTTCCCCAAGGAAACCTTTTCCCAACGTGCCAGTGGCGGTGGTTCTGTTATGGTCTGGGGTGCCATTTCAGCAACTGGTCGAATGCCATTGCAATTCATCACAGGACGCATGAATGCGATCGGATACCAGCGCATGTTGAGAAATTCAGACCTGTCTACTGAGGGAACGCGTCTTTGTGGTGATCAGTGGCTCTTCATGCAAGATAACGCCCCCATTCACAAGGCCCGCTCAACAATGAATTTCTTCGAAGCCAATAACATCAACCTCCTGGAATGGCCAGCCTGTTCCCCGGACCTGAACCCAATAGAAAACTGTTGAGGGTGGCTGTCCCGGAAGGTTTATGAAGGAGGGAGACAATTCAGAACAGTCCAGGAGCTCAAAGATGCCATTAAACAATGTTGGGACCAAATGCCGCAACCGTACCTCCAAACACTGATTAACAGCATGCCAAACCGCATCTTTGAAGTGATTCATGCCCAGGGAGGTGCCTCTCACTATTGATGACACTCTTTTATTGTTTATCTCATTAATTAATCAAGTTAACATCACCGGCCTTATAATTTTGCAACAAAATAAAGTGATTGGTTTTATGCTTTGTTAATTACACCCTCTTGTTATGATCTGAGCAATCTTTTTTTATTGTAACTTGAAGCTGAGCCCATTCCTGCCCTGCTCACCAAGTATCATTAGGATATCTTAATATTCAGGGTTGCAAACGCAGAAAAAGGGTTGGCCCTAAGGCAATGCAAGGGACTGTATAAACTCGAGGCCGGTTTATCTGATTTGATTTTGGTGTGCTCTCGCTTTTGAATTAGGTGCGACAACATGCGGCCTGCCGTTGTACGACCGTGTTGTTTGAGGTTGCGAGTCCAATTTTCGTTTGGCTCCGCAAAACATCACACCACCCTGAGTTTGACATCTCAATAGTGGGAACTCGGCTCTCTATTGTGATAGATGTTCTATATTAATGATTAAATCTATCTCACTATGAAAATGAAGCACTTGTTTTCAATTAAAATGATCTAAATTATGCAGCTTGCAAAAAACATTTGTGTTTCAAGTCAAAGTTGTCTGACCAAAAAAACGGAGAGTACAAACTATGTAAAAAGTGACGGATCTGGTCAAGGTTCCTTAGTAAAACAAACCATTAGGTTTATGGGACGACCTAAGGATCTCTTTCTTGAAATCTTTAAACACATCATATTTGGTTTGGGTGGATTATGGATAATATGGACATGGGTAATAATGGCTGGATGACTGGATGACTGGATTTCTCTTAAGTGAATGATTGCACTTTTTATCATGTGAAAAAGAACGTCTGTGTTATAATCTTACCAACAATCTGTGAACTGCCATCAATTACCATGGACTGGAATGAGCAAGACAGTTTTGAAATAAACATGGCGCAGTCGGCAGGATTCGAACCTGCGCGGGCATAGCCCAGTAGATTTCGAATCTAATCTGTTCCCGTTTAAATCTATTTCCGTTCTAGCCCATTTCAATCCTAATTTGCCTACTTCTTTACTGACAGACGCTTCAAGATTAAAAGGTTTAGGATTTGCCTTAATCCAAACCACTGCATCGGGTGGAAATGTCTTAATTCAATGTGGCTCACGTCCTGCTTCCTCCGCTGAGAGCCGATATGCAGTTTGCGAGTTAGAGGCAATGGCCATCAAATGGGCCATTATCAAATGCCGTTTGAATTTAGTTGGGATCAACTTCGTCATTCTGACAGATCATAAACCATTACTTGGAGTTTTCAATGGGACAAACTTATCTGCCGTGGAAAATCCTCGTCTGCAACGAATTTTGAGCTCTATTTCAGGATTCACTTTTGAAGTCAAGTGGGTTCCTGGAAAACTTCACGTTATAGCCGATGCTTTGTCTCGCTCACCCGTGTTCAGTTGCCCTGAAGAGGAAGATGTGACAGTTTGTGCTCTTTCCGTTGGTTCCGATCCTTCACTCACCGCGATCTCTGAGGTGGCTAAGAATGACAATGCTTACCAAACTATCATTCTAGCCCTGAATCAGGGACTCGCAGCGAAATCTCTTCCACTTTCACATCCTGGGCGATGCTACATGAATTGTTGGGATGAACTTTCCTTTGATGAGGTCTAGTGATGGACTGAAAGCGCTTTCGGCCGAAATTACGGCCGAAATTTCGGTTTCGGTTTCGGTTATGCCTACCGAAACCGAAAGCAGACAAGCACTATGTAAAATGGAGTTTGACAACAAAATCAAAAAAAAATTGGTCCAAAAACCTCTGAAATTTAAGTTTTCCGATTTTTCAAAATTTGCGACTACCTAACATCAAACACATGAGCATTCTAATTTTTAAGGCAGATTTTGCATTTGAACAATTTTTGTAATCAGCTGCTTTCGGTTTCGGTTTCGGTTAAGCCCTCTTTCGGCCGAAACTTTCGGTTTCGGTTATGAGCCCTTTCGGTCCATCACTAATGAGGACTACCAACTCTTGATGTACAATGCTCGAATTGTCGTTCCGAAATCAGCTCGTCCTATGGTCCTTGAACTTCTCCATAAACCACATCAAGGAATTACGAAAACTCGATCCTCGGCCAGAATGCGATATTATTGGCTGGCCATGAACAATGATATTGACATGTCAATACGGAGCTGCGAATTATCCCAAGAGTTACGACCGAGCCAATCATATGAACCAATCCAACATTCAGAGACTTCAAGACCAATGGAATGTATTTCGCTCGATCTTTTTGAGACCTGTGGCTAACATTATTGCGTTTTGGTCGATCGGTTCTCGAAGTGGCCTGTGGTATCTCCATTCAGGTCTTTGGATTCGGCTAATCTCATCAAGAATTTGCATGAATGGTTCCTGGATGGGGGCATCCCAACAAAAATTAGAACTGACGGGGGGCCCCTAATTTCGATCTCAAGTTTCCGAATTTTGCATTCGCAACAACATCCATCACGTTTCATCAAGCCCGTACAACCCAAGATCTAATGGACATGCAGAGTCGGCTGTCAAACAAATGAAGAACCTTATTTCAAAGTCTTCAACATGGAATGACTTCCGTGAGCGACTTCGAGAATTCCGAAACACGCCAAACAACACTGGCTTCTATACAAAACTATATAGGCAATTCTGGCAAAACTATAATTGAGTTTTGCTCGTTATTTTGCTTATCTTTTCTGTTCCCATGTTCCATTTTAATTTGTGTTCCACAAATTCAATGTTTGTTCGTCGTGTGGGAGAGTTTCCATGCATCAGAAATAAAAAAAATGCAAAATATGATTTTTCAAAAATTCCATCTCTCATAATAAACTCTCTATTACCCGAGAAGCTTGATCAACCAATACTATATCTGAGTTTTGCTCGTTATTTTGCCCATCTTTTGTGTTCCCATGTTCCATTTTAATTTTTTGACCATAAATGCAATGTCT
>CM021317.1:1104489-1115673 GCA_010645155.1 Tigriopus japonicus | reverse complement strand
ATATTTGAATTTTGCTCGTTATTTTGCCCATCTTTTGTGTTCCCATGTTCCATTTTAATTTTTGATCCTAAATTCAATGTCTGTTCGTCGTTTGGGAGAGTTTCCATGCATCAGAAATCAAGAAAAATATATTACGTGATTTTTGAAGATTTCGATCTCCCATAATAGACTCTCTATTATCCGAGAACTTTGATCAACCAGTACTATATTTGAGTTTTGCTCGTTTTTTTACCTATCGTTTCTGTTCCCATGTTCTATTTTAATTTTTTGACCATAAGTGCAATGTCCGTTCGTCGTTTGGGAGAGTTTCCATGCATCAGAAATCAAGAAAAATGTATTAAGTGGTTTTTCACCCGAGAAGCTTGATCAACCAATACTATATTTGAGTTTTGCTCGTTATTTTGCCTATCTTTTCTGTTCCCATGTTCCATTTTAATTTTTGGACCACAAATTCAATGTTTGTTTATTGTCTGAGTCTTGGACCATACTGCATTAGGACCAGATCCAACCCTGTTACATCTATTGAAGGTCAGATCAATCCAACATACTTGCTCTCAAAAATCATTTAGAATCGATCCTTTCACTAGGTAGTTCCTAGATCTTAGAGTAGAGGTTTTACTAACTTAACCTAACCTAACTCTTTTTATTTATTTAAGTTGGAGTTACACAATACGTTTAATATTGAATTTTGAGAAAAACTGCAAAGTCACAGGCACAATTTTTCCATTGGCTTGTAAAGGTTTAGACAAGAGGTTTTGTTTACATTTGGGTATACATCTGTGATATTGAAGTTCGTTTCGAAATACAATATAAAAAGAATAGTGTAACGGCATTACCATACATTACCATAATTTGTCGCATGTCTTGTACCCACGCCATCATTCATCTACCATATTGGTGTTCGAGTACTTCTTAAAAATTCAAATAAATCAATCAAAAACAAAGCACGTATCACAGGGTTTTACCAGTTTATTCTCGGGTCAATAAAACACTAAACACTTTTCCCCTGAAAATCATCAGGGAAATTTGCTTTTGAACACAAAGTAGTGGTAATGATCATACTTTTGGGTTGTTCGCGGTAGACTTTGTTGACACTTTTATGGATTGGAATCGCCGATTACTGCAAGGGTTCTTATTCAAAAGTGATTGACCGTTCGACCCAAGTGTTGAAAGACGCGTTGTTGATGTTCAGCCACCAATTGCCTCGTTTCTGAATCAAACAATTCAAAATTAAGAACCCTCTGGGCGCGCTTATAAACTCCTTTAATCCTCGACATAGTGCAACTCATCAATTCATCACTAACTGATGTGTTCAGGAAATTGAATGCCCTACGTAGCTCGATTTCAGTTTGATTCTTAAGGTCGTCATAGAAAACAATCAGACGGTCTTGTGACGGAAGCGTATCTGCCCATGCCATGTTCATTATCTCCCAAATATGCACTTTAGAGGTGACGAAGGTCTTCCAGTGTTTGCCATTGTTCCTCAAGTATTTCTCAATTGAGGCGTAACCCACTTGGCCTCCTGATTGGCGATTGAATTCTGCTTGAATAGCAGAAAATGGATCTCTGACCAAAAGAATGGCCTTATCAAAGAATTTGATGTGTCTCGGTCCAAACTCGTGGGTCTTGATAACTATGACAGATCCATTTTTCACGGCTTCACCAGGAAACCCATTCTTTTTAAGCTTTCTGTTGCCGTAGACGCTCCCTGTATATATTCCAGAGGCTTGTTGAAAAAGATATCTGAACCATGTATTTCCAGAGCCTGGAAAGGACGCCAGGGCCACTTTTGGTCCCGGTTTGATCTTGAAACCTAGGGGTTGACACCAATCTATGTATGTATCGGGAAGTGGTCTAGGAGTCATTTGGCGTTTCGCCAAGGAAGCAACAGAATAGCCAGGGAAATAAAGCTTGTCCACAAAGATCGCCAATTCTCTTACATTATTGTTTGACAATAATACAAGGGATATGATTATTAGGCTCAAGCTGAACAAGAGCTCCTTAAAGTAAGGCTTCCTCATGCAAGATCGAGGTGGAGGAGCAACACTTAAGTTACCACTTTTGGTTTTGGTCATTGGGAGAACGGGGCATTCTTGTGCGTTTCGTCTCGCCTAAAAGCAAACAAAATGAAAATCAATGCTTTGTTTAGTGTTTGACTGATGTATATTGCAATTTACACCTTGAAGTTCTATTGACATTTGTAAGGAGCTGGTTCCGCTGGAAGAGTGTATTTAATATCATAAGGTCTGAATCTTGCCCGGCCAGCAAAGCCAGCCAGCAGCACAACTGAGGCTAATTTATTAGACGCAAAGAATTATCTTAAGATTCAACGTATTATACCTCAGTTAACCTACAATAGCTGATATGCCAAGCGTGCGCCAAAGTGTGTTAGTAGCATTGACTTCAAGTCAAATTCAAGTAAACCTTCTCACTATATGACCTTAACACAGGGTTGCCAGGTTCAAGGGAAGCCTCTCGGGCACTTTTGCTTTGAAATTCGCCCACTTTTGGCCACTTTTTTGAAACCTTCGGCCATTTTCGGCCACAAAATGATATAGAATTTCTTACTGAAAATGGCGTTTTCGCCTAAACCTGAAATCGATCCGTCAAAAAAAAATCTCATTTCATTTTTTTATATTTTTTTCAAAAAACAATTGAAAAAAATCAAGGATTCAGTTTAAAACAAAATAAATTAGAAAAAATAGTCTGAATAATACTTGTATCACAATAAAGCAAATTTCAATTCCTTCAATCAGCATTTGATCTAGAGCAGGGGTGTGCAAACCCTGGTCCGTGGGCCAAATGTGGCCCGCGAACTGATTTCGAGTGGCCCGCGAGAGGATCAGTAAAATACATAAGATTGATTAAGCATATGTACTGTAGGTAGATTGTAGAATTTTATACTAGAAATTATTTGCCGTTTTGGATGGTGTGGCCCGCGAGCGCCAACGGTCTGGCCAATTTGGCCCCCTACTAAATAAGTTTGCACACCCCTAACCTAGAGCAGTATAAAAACAGAGTACGGTTATAAAGTGCGCCATCTAGTGGATTTCATGCGGCAAAAACTCGCAGTTCCCATGATACACTTATTTTTGAAGAGTGCAACGATCATTTGTTTTGGACAAAGTAAAGTGCTTAAAATGTTGATGACAGAACTCCAAAAGTCTTGGGAATCCTTATCCAAAGCCATCTGCCAATAAATCCAGCTTGAAAAAGAACTTATGAGTAGGCTTGAATCCCAAAATTGCTTCATTTGGCGTTTTGATTGGGTGAGCAGATTGTTGAACTTCTGTGTTCAGTTTTGTCAGATCCACACACATTCTCATATCTCCATCAGGTTTTGGTACAACCACTATTGGGTGACACCATTCAGTTGGAACATCCACAACAGGCTCGATGATTTCTTTCTTTTTCATATTTTCTAAATATTTCTTGACTTTACTCTCCAATGGGAGTGCAATTTTTCTAGCACTGTAAACTGCAAAAGGTTTAGCATCGGTTTTCAAAGTGATGACCATGGGATCTTCGACTACATGGCCACGCATTGGCTTCAAGACGGAATCGTCGAAAGCCTCCGAATAAACGGACTTCAGCGTTTTTTCAACGTATAAAAAGTCCTCTAAAGATGGGTCGTCTGATAAGGTTTCAATCCACTTGTCGCGATCCTCCTTTGACCAAACGACATAATCTAATTTTGTTGATTCCGGCTTTATGGCACTCATGGTCGCAACCATAGGCTGAGGGAATTCAGGACCAACAATGCTCAACAGTTTACATGCATGTAAACTTAAATATGCGCCCTGTAACTCTCGACAAATAATAATGATGTTTATATTTAGTGCACATCTTCCACTCAATTTAAGATCTGCCCGGAACATTGCAAATTCAAATTGGCTCAATGACCTTCCATCGACACCAACTACGTCGTTCATCTCCTTGGAGATTTCGACAAACTGAGGCATGCAATCGTAAAGTTTGACCTCCATAAAGTAGTCAAGGCCCATGATGGTGACTTCAGCTCCAGTGTCTGCACAAAACGTTAGTTCTATTACTTTGTTGGTCTCAGAAGGAGTCATATTCACATTAATTTGGTTATCTTTGGGGATTTGAAGCCTAGATGATGCAACCCGCAGCATTACACCACCAACTTTTTTGCTTTTGTTTGAATTACGACAAGGAACACCCCAATGACCAACACGATTGCAAACATTGCAAGTTGAGCTTTTAGCACGACAAGAAGAACGATCAAGTGGGTCATATCCATGTTGATTTCGTCGTGGCATTCACACTTAGAACTTGAGGACACTGGCTTATCGCTTTGGCACCACAACGGGCTGTTTCCAACTCTGAAATGTAAATACGACACTCGTCAAATGTTTTAGGATTTCGTTCCATGAGTTTTGCTTTATCGCCTTCATCTCTCATGGCTTGCAAAAGTAATCCAATCAACGTGTCTTCAGTGATTTGGGATGTGCCAGCATAATCCGTCAAATCTCGAATTTCGTTTGAAAGAGATGTATAATCCTGTCCTTCATGTTGTCGAAGTGCCAATAGGTCTCTCATATCTAAATGTTGATTTCGGAGACTCCTCAGATGTCGTTCAATACTATCCAATATTTCCTGGACATTTCTTCCTGTGCCAGGCTTGATGCCCAAAGAGTGGTTGACGATTCTGAGGAATCCGGCAGAGTAACTTTCTCAAAAGAGCCCCACTTGGATTGTACAGTCTCTTTGATCTATAGAAATGAGGTTTGAATAGTTATCCCAAAGAGGATGCCATCGAAGAAATGTTTTATGGTCCGTATCTTCTTTCAATTCTTTTTGTCTTCTTATCGGTTTTCTGGCATCCAACTTGGGTAAAGCAGACACTGGTCTTCTGGAAACTGAATTCGAAATTGGACTACGATCCCTTATTCCCTGCTCAATGACTTCTGCCTCGAATTCCCGCCGAAATCCTTGAATCCTCACTTTTGCTTTGAAGAAAGCATCTTCATGCTCTACAGTGCCTTTATCTGAATCAACGGCGTCTGCATCTTCATGGCAAGCGACAAAATCTTCTGCTTCCAAATATTTTTGAAGGCGAGTGTTGCAAGTGCCGAGATATTCTTCCAAAAGCGATGAATCACCATCTACGAAGTTTTCTTTTATTTCACAAGCCGCTCTTCGGATTTTGGTTAATGAAGATTTTAGTCCTCGGCGTTTTGCCTTAAGAGATGCCAACGTTTCGTGTTCCATAATGTCGATATGTATGAGCTTAAAACCAATTCGTTTTTTGGATCGAAATTAGTGTTGATTAGGCCTTAATATTGAACTAGTTTTTGGGAGATGTCGTTTCCAATTGTCTGCGCCATGGTTTGGTTAAACTTATCTTCAAATGGAACACCGAGTAAAACACAGATAAAACTTATTCTTCAATATCAATCACGGGTCGATCAACATCTCTCCATATCGAAAGATGGAGAGTCCAGAGGCTAGTTTTTTAGACACAAAAGATCGATCTCAAGATCGTACTATAGTGATATAAGTCCGATCTTGAGATCGATCTTTGCGGCTAAAGAACTAGCCTCAGTTCCCTCAACTCCTCAAGAGAACTTGTTTTTTTTATTCCCCGCAACTATTCATCTGATCTTGATCAATCTATTCTTGCAATCATACCAGATCATGTCTGAATTACTTTTTCAAGAGTCAGATTTCCGTGCCAATTTGAAAGGGATGTTACCAATAATTTCAACCAAACACCACCACATGTCCATTAACAATACTCAGTCAACATTTGAGGCACTTAAGTTTGTCCAAAACTGATGGTTGACTTTTTATCTTCAAAAATATGTGTATCATGGGAACTGCGAGTTGTTGACACATAAAATCCAGTAGATAACGCACTTTATGACCAAACTATGTTATTATAGTGCTCTAATTTGACCCAGTCTCGTAAATAACATTCTTAGTTCCAACTAGAAATACTAGAAGGCAGAGATTGGCATTCAAATCTATGATTGCCCGACCCGGCACGGACTGTCTGTGACGTCATTCATCATGCGGGAAGCCGAAGTTCAGACCAATGCAGGATTCATTTTACAAAATTCATAATCATTTCGATTATTTTTTGCTATTTTCGGCCACTTTCGGCCACTTTTGGAAATGGCCGAGAGATTTTTTTTCGTTTACATGGGTTCTACTAGAAATACTAGAAGGCAGAGATTGGCATTCAAATCTATGATTGCCCGACCCGGCACGGCCTGTCTGTGACGTCATTCATCATGCGGGAAGCCGAAGTTCATGATTAAAGGAACCTTTTCTTCTAAGAAACACATCTAAACTATTTCGCTCATCTGATAGGGCAGTTTGGTTATTGAAAATCCTCAAGTCTGCTGGAAATGTGTCTAAGGTATTAACGCGATATGCAAAAAGTGAATTTCAATTAGTGTGGAGTTTAAACAGGGGCCGATTAATTCACATGATCGGGTGATTGACAACAAAAACTTAGTGATGTGAAATCTCGGCTTGCGCAAGTTTTTTCACGGGAGGTGGCAGGGTAGGGTTACCTCTTAGAGAATGGATGCTTTGCTCTGGTGTATGAGCAAACACGAATTTGAGGTTGATTTGCAACCCTGCTCAGAAGTCACGAAAGTCAGGGATGCCTTGCCTTTTGTCGCTTCTTAAAGAAAAAAAAACCTGTTTATGAAGGCTGGTAGACAGTGGGGAATATGATTTCACTTAAGAAAATTGGCAACCCCAGCACCAGGTCAGATCACTACAAAATCAACAAAGAAGAAGTACTCTGGTTTGTTGTTGAACTTCATTAGAATTAGCTGAATGTTCAACTGAATGCTCTTGACCAATCACCAGCGTGAATCATCGGCACCGTGTGTTAGCCTACGAATGCCAATATCTATCTTAGTGTATCTAGTTCCAACATTTCTATTTAAAGATACTTTACTTTTAAATGGTTATCCAATTGAAATAGAAATTTGCAAACACAATGAGGTATGTTTCAAATCTAGAGAAATACGAGGATTTATTTATCAAATTCTTGATCGGTGAGTTTGACTGTTCCATTTTTGATAAGTTTAGCAGTGATTGACGATTTGAGTAACCAAATGAAATCAAAAGCTTCTTCAGAAAGAGGGTTTAAAATTAAACGGAAGTCACATCAAACAAAAATTTCTTCTAAGAGCGTTTCTAATTCTGAAATTGATCATGGAATGAAAGTTTGAAATATTGCAAGTGCCCAATTTTTGGACACAAACTAAATGTTTCAAGTCTATGTATACCTAGATGTCTATGCTTTGGTTGGCAGAACATGGCACGTTCAAATGTAGTAAGATTTCAGACCAATGCAGGATTCATTTTACAAAATTCATAATCATTTCGATTATTTTTTGCTATTTTCGGCCACTTTCGGCCACTTTTGGAAATGGCCGAGAGATTTTTTTCGTTTACATGGGTTCTACTAGAAATACTAGAAGGCAGAGATTGGCATTCAAATCTATGATTGCCCGACCCGGCACGGCCTGTCTGTGACGTCATTCATCATGCGGGAAGCCGAAGTTCATGA
Source organism: Tigriopus japonicus (assembly GCA_010645155.1). NCBI lineage: Eukaryota > Metazoa > Arthropoda > Copepoda > Harpacticoida > Harpacticidae > Tigriopus > Tigriopus japonicus. Next base: position 1,108,115 of record CM021317.1, on the reverse strand, counting down.
TTAAAGGAACCTTTTCTTCTAAGAAACACATCTAAACTATTTCGCTCATCTGATAGGGCAGTTTGGTTATTGAAAATCCTCAAGTCTGCTGGAAATGTGTCTAAGGTATTAACGCGATGTGCAAAAAGTGAATTTCAACTATTGTGGAGTTTAAACAAGGGCCAATTAATGTCACACGATCGGGTGATTGACAACAAAATCTCCGTGATGTGGAATCTAGGCTTGAGCAAGCTTTTTTACGGGAGGTTGTAAGGTAGGGTTACCGCTTGGAGAATGGGTGCTTTGCTCTTGTTTATGTGCAAACATGAATGTGAGTTTGATTTGCAACCCTGCTTAGAAGTCACTAAAGTCAGGGATGTCTTGCCTTTTGGCGATCCTTAAAGAAAAAACGGGTTTATGAAGACTGCTGTCGGCAACCGGTGGGCCGCGGCCCAAATGTGGGCCCAAGGGTGGTCGTTGGTAGGTCCAGGAGCTATGGAGAAAGTCCAAAAGAGTGGGCCCGAGAGCCATCCATAGTTCTGTACTTGTGGGCCCAAAGCTCTTTGACCGCTAATTTGTGGGCCCCTGAACCAACCAATGCCTGTTTGGTGGGACCCAGACAACACAAATCAAATTTCGTGGGCCTTGACCCAAAAATGGTTGCCGACCCCTGTGCTAGAAGATCAGTTCCTACATACATACATATGAACAAACCACTTGAAAACACTGCAAAGATCTCTTATTCAAAGGGAAAGAATCCGGCGTGTCTGATTTTGTCGTTGAATCCAAGGACTTTGAAAATGAAGACCGAAAGAAAATCATAAAGCAATTGAATTGTAAGAGGCTTTGGTGGCATACAGATGTGTTTTAGGTGTTATATCATGGTTTTATGCACAATTGGGGATTTTACAATGACGCTTTGAACAAGGAAACGGACCAAGAAGACTTTTTTATTCTCGTAATCCTAGTGATGTTTTTGCAGAATCGGTTTTGAACATTTTCTCTTCTTGCACCAATAACGCTTCTCTTGTAGAATATTTATGTTCTAATGGTCATTTATTCTAAAGCACATTCCAGAAATTGTGAGACGGCTTGGATAACTTGGAAAGAACTTTGCCAATGATATTTAATCTGAAATTCAAGCCAGAAAGGAAGGCAAAGCTAAAGCCAGATCATAAGGAAAACTCGGAAAATTCATGTCAATAACTTGAAAAAGCCCCAATCTTGCAATTTTTAATGTGTTTCGTTGGATTAGGTTGTTGTCAATATGGTTGTCTTTGCTAACTACGTGTGTAATAATGGTTTCTTTCCTTTTTTCGTTACTAAACACCAAAAATTGTGTTGACCTCTTCTTGCAAAATGCAATCGACGCGTCTCACTCCAGTTATAACGTACTCCACGGTACAGGGAAATGCCATAAACGGCCTCCCTGGGTACTAGGGACCATTTGGCCCAAATTAGAAAGCATAATAGACTCTGGGTTAAATTCAGGGTATCAAACAGGGAGGACACGTGGCGTCGTGGTTAGCGCAGTTTCCTATAGTGAGAGGAGCCCCAGGTTCGATTCTCCTTACCGACCTTTCTCACGGAAACTTTTAGACGCTAATTCACACTCACAGACGGAGAACCATTCTGATGACATGAGATTGCCAATTGGAAGAAACTTTGGACGATGTGATGGCTGGTTTTGCTGGCCGGGTGAAGCTCAACCCTCCGACCCTAGCTACAACAATTCAAAAAAAATTAAGATCACAAGCAGACCATGTGTGTCGTGCTAAAGTTATAAAAGTTAAAGTACGTAAGACTAAAGAAGACTTACCAGAGGGACTGTAAAAATCCAAACTTTCAAGTCTTTTTATGGTTACATATAGAAACGAGGTGGGTCCCGAATTGTACCATGACAAGATGAGCAAGGGACTTTGATTTATGATGAACAACCCAAGGTTAAAATATTTAATCACTGCTTTTCGTCTTTGTTTGCTCCCCCTCTCCTACGATGGGTGAAATTTTTCAGCTAGATTTGGGCATCAACGATCTTACAATGACAATTTAATCTCAAAAAGTCATTGAACAGGCTCATTGGTGTAAGTATTCTACATCCCAAGGACCGGATAGGAAATCCTCTGGTCTGTTGAATGAGCTTGGAAAATCCCCAGCCTATGTGCTCTAACTTTTCTTTTCTTGGTCAATGTCGCCTGGTGAGGTTCACGTGGATTGGAGATGTGCAAAAATTTTCTCTCTATTTGATAGGGGTGATGCAAAACTTCCTTGATCCAACTATGGTCCAATATCCTGGACTTATGTTTGCTGGGAAGCTCATGGAGGGATTAATCAAAGATTGGCTTTGGAATAACATCTTTGTCAAGTCATGAAGAGACTTCGTAGTTGACTGAATGTATTTGACTAGAATAGGACCATGACTATACATTTCCCTTTCCCGGGGGCGTGGCATCGATTGAGATGGATTCAGCACTGGTTACTGAAGAGAGCTCAACGCGTTACTTTGAAAGGAATTTCTTCAGATTGGAGTCCCGGGTCTTTGGGAATTCAGAAGGGGAGTGTGCTTGGTCCTCTGCCCTTTTCTATCTATATGAATGAAATTGTTGCATGAAGCCCAGTATGCTCACTCAAATTCGCCAATGACTCCAAAATATTTATATCAGTGAACTCTGTGCATGATTAAATCAAATTACAAAGTGCTCTTGACCAAATACACGAGCTACTACACAAAACTGCGCCATTTGCATGACATTCAAACTCAAACTCACAAAAATTGAGGATTGGCATACCCTTAGCTTCACTCAAGATTGTGCGTGATGGAAACAACACTGTGTTCTTTGGGGACAAGCTCCAGCAAGGACAACAGTTCGTTTGGCCTGCTCTGGAATCTGGTATTCCATTGATCCCAAACTGTTCATCTGATGGGTTGATGCATTGGAGTAAGACTCTAGACTAGAGATCAACTTTGATAGACGCACACGTGATTAGGAGGGTGACCGCAATTTGTTAGGAGTGAGCCTTGAAGATTCATTCCCAGGAGTCTGTCTATGGGGAGTAGAGGTAGCTAGCATTTTGTCTCCGTAGTCCATTACTGCTTTAAGGCCCTCATTAGGGTAGCTCATTATTTGGAAGGCCCTCAGGAAGGTCAAGTTATATTTGAAAGGCCCTCAGGAAGGTCAAGTCATATTTGGAAGGCCCTTAGGAAGGTCAAGCTATATTTGGAAGCCACTCTGTAAGGTCAAGTTATATTTGGAAGACTTGGATCGTGCTTGAGTCACAGGATGCATATTTTGTTCATGTCCAAGTTTTGGATTTTTTGTATTTTAGTCCTAAACGTCAGGGCCTTTCAACCCTGATTGTGGACGGAATATAGGATTAGTATGATGAGATATTGGCATAGAAACGAGAGGTTGGGAGTGTGGTATTGTAGAGTTCTTCTCTTCTCTCTCTATCTACGGACTTAGCTATATCGCTCTCTAAATAAAGATCAGTACGCTTCCAACTCATCATGGCGCAGTCGGTCTGAACGACCCTCCTTACTCCTTTTCTCGCCTTAAACTATGGTTGAGAATCGAACTGCATTGCCCTCACTTTTTGATTCGGGAGTCGGGAAACTCCATGAGCAAAAGTGATTCAAAATGGAAAGA
>CM021317.1:947425-1103569 GCA_010645155.1 Tigriopus japonicus | reverse complement strand
AAATTTCAAAAGGTTCGAAATATAACCTGAGAAGAAAGTGAATCTCTCGAAAATTTCAAAAGGTTCGAAATATAACCTGAGAAGAAAGTGAATCTCTCGAAAATTTCAAAAGGTTCGAAATATAACCTAAAAAGAAAGTGAATCTCTCGAAAATTTCAAAAGGTTCGAAGTATAACCTGAGAAGAAATTGATATTCTCAAAAATTTCCAATTAATCAAGAGGCAAGAATGAAAATTTTGATCAATCAATCCACAATGAAGAGATCATCTTTGTTGGTCACGAGGAGACCATAAGCACGCTTTCCAAATGTTCAAAATAACGGATCAAATTTCAACATCCAGCTTGCAAAATTAACCGAGGAACAAAGAGCAAAACGACTCTTCAAGACACCTTCAACTTCAGAAAAGTATTGAAGAATTTGCCGGATTCCCAACAAGCGAAATTTAAAACTTTGAAGACACTCCCTACTTCAGAAATAGTATTGAGGAATTGTCGGTCACCTATTCAGCGAAATGGGAAACCGATCTCCAATTTAATGTCTTCTACAATGGAACTTCCACTTCAAAATTCAGAATTCGGACAATGTCTTTTATATGCAATAAGGCCATAAAGGCAAAAATGTCTAATGCTTCGTATTTTCAAATATCTTTCAAATTATTGCACGTTTGCATTAGCAATAATCTTGGGGGGAGGTGTAGAGTTCTTCTCTTCTCTCTCTATCTACAGACTTAGCTATATCGCTCTCTAAATAAAGATCAGTAAGCTTCCAACTCATCAGGTATATGGAATGTTGCATGCATATAGATCCATTTATTATAAATCATTCCAGTTCTAGTTAACTCATCTGTGAAATCACAATTTTACATAACTATTTTTAACGGCCTTTTTCCATTTGACCTGTCTTTTTTGCATCGTTATATGATTTTACATTTATCCTTTTTCAAACACCATGACATGGCAATGAGTCGCAATAAACATCATCTTCATAATTTGGGAGAAGCAAAGCAAAGACAAGATGCCACATCCCGAAAAAGAGGTTTTTCAAATATTTGCCTTCTATGAATACATTTGTTTGGGTGAGGTTTAACTAGTCGATGATGACAAACGGCTCTTGCTGCCCACAATGAAACTTTATGACTGGCCTTCTCTTGTGTCTTCTCTCCGGGAACTTTGTGCTCTTTGTGTGCACCAAATTTTTGCGATCAAGATGCAAATGAGGTGCCGACTCCATCTGATATTGATAGAAAAGGAAGAAAGTACCTTTCACCTCTAAGATCAAGACAGGAGTGGTAAGAAGACAGCAGAAGCATTGAGCCAAACGATTTTGTCCTTTTCATGGACAATAGCTCACCTAGGAACCAATGGCTAATGGGCTGTGCTTTGCAAAACCTTCTTAGAAGTGATGGTAGAACCTAGATACACTAAGATAGATATTGGCATTCGTAGGCTAACACACGGTGCCGATGATTCACGCTGGTGATTGGTCAAGAGCATTCAGTTGAACATTCAGCTAATTCTAACGAAGTTCAACAACAAACCAGAGTACTTCTTCTTGAAGAAAAGGTTCCTTTAATCATGAACTTCGGCTTCCCGCATGATGAATGACGTCACAGACAGTCCGTGCCGGGTCGGGCAATCATAGATTTGAATGCCAATCTCTGCCTTCTAGTATTTCTAGTAGAACCCATGTAAACACAAATTTTAACAAAGAGTGGTGTTCTTGTCTAACATAGAAATACTAGAAGGCAGAGATTGGCATTCAAATCTATGATTGCCCGGCACGGACTGTCTGTGACGTCATTCATCATGCGGGAAGCCGAAGTTCATGATTAAAGGAACCTTTTCTTCTAAGAAACACATCTAAACTATTTCGCTCATCTGATAGGGCAGTTTGGTTATTGAAAATCCTCAAGTCTGCTGGAAATGTGTCTAAGGTATTAACGCGATATGCAAAAAGTGAATTTCAATTAGTGTGGAGTTTAAACAGGGGCCGATTAATTCACATGATCGGGTAATTGACAACAAAAACTTAGTGATGTGAAATCTCGGCTTGCGCAAGTTTTTTCACGGGAGGTGGCAGGGTAGGGTTACCTCTTAGAGAATGGGTGCTTTGCTCTGGTGTATGAGCAAACACGAATTTGAGGTTGATTTGCAACCCTGCTCAGAAGTCACGAAAGTCAGGGATGCCTTGCCTTTTGTCGCTTCTTAAAGAAAAAAAAACCTGTTTATGAAGGCTGGTAGACAGTGGGGAATATGATTTCACTTAAGAAAATTGGCAACCCCAGCACCAGGTCAGATCACTACAAAATCAACAAAGAAGAAGTACTCTGGTTTGTTGTTGAACTTCGTTAGAATTAGCTGAATGTTCAACTGAATGCTCTTGACCAATCACCAGCGTGAATCATCGGCACCATGTGTTAGCCTACGAATGCCAATATCTATCTTAGTGTATCTAGTCTAACATACAATATCACATATTCTGCCTGTTATCAAGGGACCAACAAACAACCACTACTTGTCAAGTTATATTCCTTCTTTGTGATCTCCTCATGTCCTAATATGGCGGGCAGGATATTGCGGTAACAAGGACAATGATCTTGCTTAGCTTTTTTGCACGTCCACGTACAAATTCTATCTATCAACATTGCATCTCAAACAAATTATAGGTAAGAGCCTACACCCTGTTAGCCTTTTTCAGCACTTAATATGTTTTTTTGTTATGTAGAAATTCGAACCAACAACAAGAGGTGAACGTCTCAATATGGTTTAGGTTGGGTATACAAGTTCAGAAGGCCAAAGATAAGACTCGAAGGGGAAATTAGATCGCTTAATGTAAACTTTGAGGAACATATATCTAAGGCTGGCAACCAGAACACTTATGCTCATAAATCAAGACTTGCTTAGACACGGCTATGTTCATTTCAGAAAAAAACAAGGACACCCTGTTTGATTACGTGTGATGCGTTTGAGTATTGTTGAATTATGCTTTTTTCAAATTGCTTTATCATCTCTAGGAATTTGAAACTGCGCCTGATTTTGCTTCTTGCCATCTATTTCGAGCCATAGGCTCCTTTAAAATATTAAGCAAATTCTTTGACCTATTCTCTTCTGGTATATACAGCTTCTAAATCTCAATCAAACATTACTGAAATATAATTTCAGGTTTTACAATGTTAATTTTGAAATCACGAAACTCTTACTCCTTTTTACAAATTCCTGTCATGCAACTAGTTGATATACATATTCTTCATGGGGAAACCAACGTAATCCAGTTTGAAGGAACCGCGAAAAGTCGAACTTGATTCATGATCCATAAAAAGGACAATTATTTCCTCAAATGATACAAAGACGCAGGCAATTGAGATAAAGGTTGTTTTCTAATCATATAAACAGTAGCCATATACAAAGTAAATTATACCAAGTAGAATTACCTGCATGTTTCAGCTTCAATAGTGGGAACTCGGCTCTCTATTGTGATAGGTGTTCTATATCAATGATTAAATCTATCTCATTATGAAAATGAGGCACTTTTCAATTAAAATGATCTGAATTATGCAGCTTGCAAAAAACATTTGTGCTTCAAGTCAAAGCTGTCTGACCAAAAAACGGAGAGTACAAACTATGTAAAAAGTGACGTATCTGGTCAAGGTTCCTTAGTAAAACAAACCGTTAGGTTTATGGGACGGCCTTAGGATCTCTTTCTTGCAATCTTTAAAAACATCATATTTGGTTTGGGTGGATTATGGATAATATGTACAATATGGACATGAATAATAATGGCTGGCTGGCTGGCTGGATGACTGGATTTCTCTTAAGTGAATGATTGCACTTTTTATCATGTGAAAAAGAATGTCTGTATGTGGAGAAATTTGGTGGGTCAAATATTACAGTGATTTCATAGGGGAGCCGTCGTAGAAAACATCTTGACACTTTTCTTAAATATATGTCGCACTTAGCATGTTGAATTTCCAACAGCGTGTTATTCCAAGGGAAGGACGCATTCGCAAAAGCTGTTCTTTGGGCAATTAAAGAGATTCAGACTCAATAAGCTCTAGCTAGAACTGAATTTGCCGTCATTTCGCAAGTGTGACGTTTTTCAATTAAAGAGCGAGAAGTCACTTGCATTTAAAATATGCTACGTTGATATTCAGTTAATATGTTTGTCTTTGACACATAAAATTCTATAAGGTATTATCAAAAGTTGCATCATCAAATTGTATTTGCATTGCAAACAAAATTAAATAGATTTTCAGCGGGTTTCTTTTATCAAATTTGACCCCTCCCTGTTGCTTCCTTAGTACTGCTCGCGCTTGTGGACATTGAGTCCTGCAGAGCTGCCCGATCGAAATTGAAAAAATACGGAGTCGTTCAAAAACGAGGCGTTTTGGATATTTTCAGTGGCTATACGTAATGAACTGATATTGCGACATATTAATGTGTTGTAAAATTTTCTACAAAAATACTCGGACTTTTTGTAGGTTAAAAATAAAACAGTACTTTCACCAAAACTCAAGTCTATCATCCGAATGCCAGATATATCAGGGTTTCAATGGAACTGGAATGGACTTCAATTTTTGAGTTTGAATCAACATTCTAGTCTTGTTTGACACAAAAACCAAGTAGTTTACTCTAAAAAAAACATTTGTATGGTTTTGATTTGACCAAAATTTTTAACCAATTTGATGAACGATTTCAAAGAATGCACATTTGGAATATTTGGCCTAAAAGCTCCGACCCTGATTTCCCCCTTGTTTTCGGATAGTTCCGACGTCAACCCTTAGATCATTTATTAATCACTAGATAGCGTGCAAGCTTTAGTCAGGCCGATTTGGCAAGCGGGGCGGAATGCGTTGAATTTATGCGGAAAATGTCGCCCTCACAACCGTTGAGCGGACAGTTAGTGTGACCAAACATGCCAATCAAGACCAACTTTTTTAAAACTTGTTCTTGAAGCCACATGGCAGTTTTTGTCCATATGTGTATTGGATTAACCCAACATAAAGCAAAAGCTTAAATTTGTGTTCTTCCTACCTCCAAGCGAACTTCCTTTCAGTGTTTCTTCGAATTCGCTGTCAAAAACTGCACGCCCCCTGACATATTCTTAAGCGCAGAGTTGAAAAGGGTGCGAGCAGAGACGGCTTGGCCACACTTCCAGTGAGGGAAACTCCCAGCCCTACGAGGGACTCTTGCGGCGCAATTCTGAAGTTGAAACCGAAAAACGGTTATTGTGCGCATGAACAAGCAATACCACTGGGCTCAAATCGACTATGTCCATCTCGGTTCCAAATTTGAAAGTAATCCTCAATAGATGGCGGTGCTGACCATCAAATGACGCTTCTGGTTGGAATTTGCTTCTCTACCGGGATAAATGTCAAGTAATATGATCAAACACTTTTTCCGACACACGAATTTTTTCGACTGGCGGCAGAAAACGGAACCCTTTAGTTGCGTGAGTAATTTTACAAATGTTGCGTTAGTTTAAAAGTTGCGTAATAATAGTCTCTTCAAATCATTAAAAAAAGTAATCGAGTGAAACAGTTTTTCCGACACATGAATGGAATCTGAATTGATATAGAATTGTTAATGGAATAATTGATATAATTGATCATGACATTTCAATCTTATACTGACTTTACCGATTTGATTATTATTCAAGACCGGTTCGGAGATTCTCCAAGGCCATTCAATTATTGACCAAGACCAATCCGAAGATCTAAAGATTAGTTCGTTATTATCCCGTTGTACTGAAAAAATATGTATGAATCTTTTATGAAATGTCCTAAAACTATGCATATGAAACTTTTCTGACCCAGAAAACTACGAGGAACAACTTTGAAATGAAACTAACTCAGGTCTAGATGAAAAGTTATATACCTAAAAAACTATTTCTTTTGGAAACTTAAGTCTAGTAGAATTGAATATGATTTAGAATATGATAATCAGCTGCTGGTGTATTTTGAGAATGAACTTATCTATCATTTACCCAACGCTGGTGGTATATGAAAACTTAAATTCCCAAGCAAATGATTTTTTTTATTTTCTAAAAAGAATAAGTTTTGGTATGTTTCGTCTTAACAGTTCAAAATGGTACTAGATCCTTATACACTCTTTTAAAAAAGATAGTATAAGTGATGTTTTAGGTGTACCAAATTAAATGCTGCTGCAATTGGTTCCATTGATAAGAAACAAATGTTTAAGTGTTTAGTAATTTCCATCTAAACTTAAAACAAATTATTTAGTAGCATGATCCAAGACTGATTCGAATATTGTTCAAAATTGATTTGGATGTCATGAAAGATCGATACGAAAATTGTCTAAGATTGATTCGGCTATTGTTCTAAAGTGGAACTTTTGTGAGTTCAATTCAGAGACTGTCCAAGACGGATTTAAAGATAAATTAGACTTTTAGACAGTATTATCGGGATTGGTCATGGACGAAATCACAATTGGTTTTACAAAATATCAGAATCAATCTTGAATAACATCTGAATCAATAAAGACCAACTTTCAAATGGTTCTTGAACAAGTTCCAGATTGAAAGTTGGTAAACACCGATCTGAAAACTGCCCAAAGGTTTGAAGATTCTCCAAGTCCCATCCAAAGCTTGCGCAAGAATAATTAAAAAGTTATCAAAGTTTTTCCTGATGAAGTCTTGGGCAATATCTAAAATGGCTGTGAATAATTTTGGAATCGGTCTTAGACAACATGTAAACTAGTTTTGGATAATACCGGAATTGGTCTTGAAAAATATTAAAATTGGTTTTGAATGATATCGGAATCGGTCTTCTGAATCAATCTTGAAAAATGATCTGGAACAAGTTCCCGATTTGAAAGTTGTTCAAAGCTAATCCAGAAATGCACAAATATTCAGATATTCTAACCGTCAAGTCTTGAGTTATAAGTTCCAGATCAATCTTTAGGCATATTCAGCTTGTAATGAGAGTAAATGATTAAAATAGTTTATATAATTGATGTTTATATGAAATTTGATCTACCAATGAGTTACTGTTGGCAGATCTGTACAACCCTTGAATAATGGGTTGGTCAGGAATAGTGTAAGATAAATGTCATTTGTGTTTTTTCCTTCCTCTTTATTTTGGTTGTCGTTTTCTTGGGAACCACTTACAAGAACGATAATCAACGGTGAATATGCCTATGGTTGAATGGATCAGACTGTTGTTCCAGGTTCTCTCTATCAATTGAATACTTGATTTGACTTTTGCCACCTTCAATTTGGGCGGCGCGATTATTGATTTATAATGATTTAGATCGCAATTGATGATTGTGATTGATTGAACTTAGTCAGTAAAAGAATGAAAATCAATATTAATTACATATAAATTGGGATTCCATTTAGTTTTCGAACAAACTGTTTTACTCGATTACTTTTTCAATGATTCGAACGGACGCAACTTTTAACCTAACGCAACATTAGTAAAATTACTCACGCAACTAAAGGGTTCCGTTTTCTGCCGCCAGTCGAAAAAATTCGTGTGTCGGAAAAACTGTTTGAGTAATATGAGAATCAGCGTTTTCTAATGAATCATTGAAGTTGCCATATTGGTGCCATGAGAAATAGGTTCGAATTTGCATTTTCACATAAAATCTTAGATATGGGGGAAGTTCATTGAATTTGTAAATGGTGCGTCAACATCATCATTTTCTTGGTGGTTAATTTGTCCAAGTTGCTAAACTGTTTTTTGAACGGCAACGCTGTCCATGGAGCAAACAAGGAAGCAAGGGTAGCCTTCAGTGTGGCCACTTGACAGGAATGTTGAACAAATTTCCGGGATTGAACATTATGGATTGAGACAAAAAAAACCAGCCATTAGCAAAGACTTCAAATAATATATTGCTTTTCAACACACATGAGTATGTTCTTTTCTTTTGAAAAGATACAGCTAGCTCAATATATGTGCCTTTTCCAAAGCTAATTATTAACTTCGCACTTCAGTTACAATACGTGCAAGATCACAACATCTCAACTTCATAGATTTGACAGATACGATATACTACCATGTCTTAAAATACAACTTCTTGTTAAAGACCTAAAAATTGTGGGGAAAATTGTTGAATTCCAACTCTTCCAGTTTTCAGCTTAGGATGTCCCAATTTGATTGCTCCACAACACGAAAATCTTTTTTTTTGTATTGAGCTAAATTGCATGTTGCAGATAGAAAACAAATTCCAATTTTGAGTTCTGATATTTCTTAAGGGTTTTAATTGCTTATTTATGCAATAAACACAATTGCTCTTATAATGCAATTATTTGACATGTATATGATAATAATCCTTCTGTCAAACTCCTTGTTTGGAAATAAGAAAATGTCTTCAAATGTTTTATTAAATCATTGATTTCAAACTTTGAAGGCAGAAATAAGTATGTGGCTGTGAAAGCAGATGGCTATGAGTAATTAGTTTGGACATGTTTTTCAGCAATAACTGAATGCAGTACAACAATAAACTGAGACTTTTCCTTCATAACAAAGCACACATTTAGCTCAGTTTGTCCTGTCTATGGATATCTGTGTTAGAGTTCTGATTCACTGAGTTTGAAAAAACGACTTAGTCCATCTCGTTACCGAATTTCAAATATCCGTCAATAGATGGACCTTCAAGGTTGGGAATCTAGGCGCTTCGCGCCTATATCTATGGTGCGAGGTAGAGACAAAAGGAGAAATCTTGGGTAGATGAAATCAGGAGGTGTTTCTTTGAAAGCGGGCGAGCGAACGATATTGATGTTCGGGAATTTCAAGATCGAAACGGACCATCACATTCGAGAAAAGCCAAATCGATGGAGAAAACCAGGCAAGCACACTCTGAACTAAACTTGCAAGTCAACTATCGAGCTTTGCCATCATAGCATACAAGCTAATGTCGATTGCACAAACTGCCATGAGTCATTGCAATATACCACTGGAACAATGGAACCACTGGTAAGTTTCACGAGCGACATTTAAAAGTCGTAAGTTATTTTAGTAGTTTAAGTCCGATCTTGAGATCAATCTTTGCGTGTAAAAAATAGCCTCTAGTTCCATTTTCACATCCATCTTCATTCCCCGAACTACCTTAAGAAGGCTTCGTTTGCTCAAACAAGCATTGTTCTTTATTTCAAGAGCAGTATCAATTCGAAATTTTGATGATAAAAATTAATCATTCCCAGAAATTCTTGAAGCGTTTTCACGGTGTTGGGTTGTGGAAACGAGTTAATTGCCTCCACTTTACTTCCCATTGGTGCAATTCCTGCTGCTGAGATTGTGTGACCTAGAAATACTAAAAGGCAGAGATTGGCATTCAAATCTATGATTGCCCGACCCGGCACGGACTGTCTGTGACGTCATTCATCATGCGGGAAGCCGAAGTTCATGATTAAAGGAACCTTTTCTTCTGAGAAACACATCTAAACTGTTTCGCTCATTTGATAGGGTAGTTTGGTTATTGAAAATCCTCAAGTCTGCTGGAAATGTGTCTAAGGTATTTACCTGATATGAAAAAAGTGAATTTCAATTAGTGTGGAGTTTAAACAGGGGCCGATTAATTCACATGATCGGGTGATTGACAACAAAATCTTAGTGATGTGGAATCTGGGCTTGCGCAAGTTTTTTTACGGGAGGTTGCAAGGTAGGGTTACCGCTTGGAGAATGGGTGCTTTGCTCTTGTATAAGAGCAAACACGAATGTGAGTTTGATTTGCAACCCTGCTCAGAAGTCACTACAGTCAGGGATCCCTTGCCATTTGGTGACTCTTAAAGAAAAAACGGGTTTATGAAGACTGGTAGTTAGAGGGGAATATGATTTCACATAACTAAATTGGCAACCCCAGCACCAAGTCAGATCACTACAAAATCAACAAAGAAGAAGTACTCTGGTTTGTTATTGAACTTCGTTAGAATTAGCTGAATGTTCAACTGAATGCTATTGACCAATCACCAGCGTGAATCATCGGCACCGTGTTTTAGCCTACGACGGCCAGTCTCTAGTAAGGGTCGCTAGTGTGACCTAGAAATTCTAGTTGTTCGTTTCCGAAAGAGCACTTGTCTGGATTTATGACCAAACCATGCTCTTGAAGCCTTTTAAACACACTTCCCAAGTCTTTTTCATGTTGATCTTCGGAGGGACTAAAAACCAAAATATCGTCCAAATACACAAAAACGCAGTTTATTTCAAGCAGCACGGAGTCCATTAATCGTTGAAATGTTTGTGCAGCATTTTTTAGTCCGAACGGCATTCTAAGAAACTCAAACAAGCCGAACGGTGTTATTATGGCGGTTTTTTTGAATGTCTTCCTCTGCCACAGGGACTTGGTGGTATCCACGCACTAGGTCGATCTTGGAAAAATATTGCAGCCCGCACAACTTGACTGACAAATCCTGAATGTGCGGCACGGGGTACCGGTCTGGAATTGTGATATCATTCAACCTTCTATAATCGCCGCACGGGCGGCATGACCCGTCTGGTTTTTGAACGACGTGAAGTGGTGAAGCCCATGGGCTACACGAAGGTCTCATAATCCCCATTTTCATCATCCTTTCGACTTCCGACTTGGAAATTGTATATTTGTCAGGTGCTAATCGTCGGGCTTTGGAGTAAGTAGGAGGTCCTGCAGTTTGAATGTGGTGCACGACAGAGTGTTTCAGATATGAATGAAGGAAACGTGGTTCCGCGATTTCAGAAAATTCCGCAAGAATAGCTGAATAAGTGGCCTTGTGACTGGAAAATGTGCACACCGAAGGTGAAAAAACTACTTTGGAAGAGCACGGGATGGAAGTAAAATGACTTTGATCTACGAGTTGCACATTAACTAAATCCACCATCAATCCATAATGTCGTAAAAAATCGGCCCCAAGTATTGCGTTGGAGACGTTAGCAATAATGAAATTCCAGCTATAATGTGAAGATGCAAAACGCAGTGGAATGTTTCTTGAGCCATAGGTACGGATCACCGTGCCATTAGCGGCAGCCAAATCTTCTTTATGTTCGACGAGACGTCTGTCTGATTCAGAGACAGGAATGACGGAGCGTTGGGCACCGGTGTCGATTAGATAAAGCAGGGATAACCTATATAATAGTATTAATACTGGATGCGAACTCGCGGAATTTCTCCGGCACGCAACCTCCGGTATGAGGCCGAGATTCGTAAACAAGAAGAACAAACCGCCATGTTGGGAGCGGAAAATCAAACGGAAATCGACCAAAATTCCAAAAGATAGTGCGCCAATCGGTGTTCCCTGTGTTTCAAGCGGGTCCAGCCAAGTCCTAGCCTTGGTAAAGGTCAACGCCATGCCCAAAAATCAGTCCGATGTTGGTGTTTCGAAGACATCCAGTTCACCCAAGAAAGAGTGAATGAAATAGTGAATGAATGACCACATCATGGAGTGCGAATGAACCCACAAAGGTGTCTAATCTACAAGATGACGATCAAAGTGATCAAATGAAATCTGATGACGAGGTTACCTGCAATGAACTTCGGAAGTGATAGCCCTAACTAAAGCAAAAAAACGAATATGTACCGGACTCCGAGCCCAAATTCTTCTTGCAAAAGGATTAAGAACCAACTTTCCCACGGACCAATACGGGGAGTTTCTTTACGCTCATCCATTGCACAACTTGAACAACTAAGAATATCTTACGATTACTTGAATTATCAATAACAAAATATCGTTTTTTTCCGAGCTCATATATCATCCGACTTGAACGTCTTATTAGTATCTTTGAACTTACAATTGAACCCATCCATCAATATTTCAGGTATTATCCTGAACTGAATTAACACATGCCAAACTTTGTATGAAATCAAGGTTGTTATAGATTGTGAGATTGTCACCTTGGCATAACATGTTCTATAAATGATGGTCCTTTTTCGAATTTCCTTTATTGTATGGTTGTGTCTTTTAGTTCAGGATAATAAGGACAGGTAAGATACTCTTAAGTTGTTCAAGTTGTGTGATGGACGAGTGCGATAAAACTCCCCGTTTTGATCCGGGTGAGAGTATGTGGGGAAAGTTGGTTCTTAATCCCTTTTCAAGAGGAATTTGCGTTCGGATTAAGGTCAATATAGAACAAAGAAAGAAGAAGTCCTCAGTGTCAAGAATTCGATCAAATGAAGAACAAATTAAGATGACTTTGAAACCTATCAGGTGGACCTACTAGCAATGGATGGGCTCAATATTTTGATCTGCCTTTGGAGTCAGTCAGCCCAAATTGGTGATCTGACAGTCTAACCCGGGTCCATGGACCCTCCCAAAGTCTTTAGAATGAAATGCTCCCATCAAGATTGAATTGTGTGGATTTTTTCATTCAATCTGATTGTTAATTCCTGGACAAGGGGATCTAAGAAGATCAATCAAACCTTATCAAGCCTGTAGAGCCTATCCCTGCAATGATAAGACATGATCCTTTGGTCCTGAAGGACCCTTAGCCCCAGTCCTGCGTGGTCCCGACCTTCTTGAGCCCCAAGACTTGAAACGTTTTCAATCAAATCCACAATCAAGGCTTTAATCCTCATGTTTTTCACTCATTTTGTCTCAAGGACGTTGTGATTGCCTTTGTTCCTGTTCCAATCCGGATCAGATGGCTGATCTGATCCAGAACCGTCAAAAGTGCCCTTCAATGGTTATAGCCAACAACATCTCTGACTTGGACTCCATCTTGTTTCAAAATGAGACCATTCTTGTTCTTTCATTTTCTTATGGAAATGGTTCCTGCGTTGTGGAGGTGTTGAAGAGGATGGAAGAGGAGTAACCCTCCAGATATCACCACAGATACTTCTATTTAGCATTGTTTCACAGAAGTTGGACTAATGGGTGAAGCAAGATTCCATCTATGCATTTTCCTGATTGTTAAGAGGACTAAAATCCTTTGGAGAGCTGAATGTCAAAAGTTCATGAGACGAGTAAAAGGAGTGCTGGGACCTCTAAAATCATGGTGAAGAACAATTAGTCAATAAATATTAACACAAAAAGTTTGACTGAATTCTTTCAAGATGCATGTTCAACAGTTTTACTCGTTAATAAGGAATAAATGACATTGTGTCAAAATATAACCTCGGCCTCATACTATTTTTTTCAAAAATCGGAGTTCGTGTCCACCCCTTTCAGGGGTTCCTGGATAAAGACGTCCAGAAAGGCTGTCGCGGAGGTGAAGTAAGCTGCTAAGAGAAGATCCAATCGTTGCCGCAGCTACCTTCGATTGGGGAATTCGTTTCCCGACAATGACGGGTCCGTTAATGTTTGAAAGAGACATGGAGGAGTGCATGTTCGTGCATGAGGGCCATACCGAAAATGATTCCCGCAAATTTTGTTGGATGTGCGGTTGGTTTGTTGAGGTCGCTTGCTTAATCGGACCGAATCGATATAAGGAGCGAAGTTCTGGACATTCGCCACTAGCGTTGGACGCTCTATATGAATTTTATCGGCCTTCATAGCTAATTCTCGAAGGCTTTCACCTTCGACCGTGGAAACCGATGACCTCAAAGGAAAAAAACATTTTGATAGTGAACCAAGCATTGGGAATACTTGGGCAATTGAGCCCTCATGTACCAAGACATTATCTCCTTCCAGTCATACACAGCCTCGTGCTCTCACGCATAAGATATGGACTCGCTCTCTACGGTGACGTTCGGCTGAATGAAGAGGACCCCATGTCGGAACAAATGACACGATTCCAAGTTATCCTTAACCACGTCATGCGTTTCATGGCAGGCAAGGAAATTCGAGACAAGGTGACAATTCAGCACTTGATGGAAAAGACGTTGATACTCTCAATAAATGAACTGGCAGCACGGGAAATCCTCCGTGAGTGTCGGCAGGCCCTAATTGGAACTGTTCCATGCGTTTCGAGTGGCCTCCAATTTCACGACCCAACGGACGTGGCGACGAGATTGAAAGGTAGCCACTACATGCGCATCCCTCACCCTAGCGTCAACAACAAGAAAAAAAGCAGCCCGAGTCTGGAATTGTCTGCCACCGGAAGTCAGATCCACCCAAGAGAACCGTTTTTTAAAGGCGTCAGAACGTTTGTAAAAACACTACCAATTTAACCAAAAAGTGTGCAATGCACTTAATCTGAAATACATACTGTACATACATACATTCCTTAAAGGGAAATGAAATGAAACGTTACAGACTTTCATATGAGCACTCTTTAGAGAATTTGGCAAAAATACGAAGCTTCTCCTCAGACGACTGGTAATGAAGTAAAATGTTGTGACAAGTGATGTCCTCAAAGTTCCTGTGACCAGGTGAGAATTGAGAGTGCGTAACGCGCATGAAACCGCAAGCCTCGGCGCAAAATCCCGTCACGAACACGTCATCAATGTGAAGGAATGGCAGACTTCTGGTTTGCTCGTAAAGACAAGGAATCACAGCTTGAGGTAAGAGATACCCAGATCCGCTGAGGAACGGGGGAAATTGGTCCCCTTGGAACATATAGGTGGGACAAACTGAAGCGTCGGTGAACTCTTTGTCCGAGTCCGCGGGTGGTCTCATCAAGGTGCCTTGAAAAAAAGAGAGAAGAGTTTCGTTCACAAGAACCACCATAAGAAGAAAAGATTAACAGGCAAATCACACTTGGGCTTAATGCGACGATTTTTCAAACAAAGTAACGATTTCTGGCCTTAAAATGTCAAATTTGGCCAAACACGTGTCTCAATTCTGGGCAAACCTTTTATTATTGCCTTGGAAAGCCCCCTTCCTGAAGATGATGTCCACCATGCTAGGTGGCTGCTTCTTCGGATTGGCCGAGAATTGGAATCTCCTCCAAGAGTTCCAATTCGGTTTCCGGAGAAGCCACTCGAACAGGAGAATGCAAAAGGCTTAATAACTTGAGAACAGTAAGATATATGTAACCAACCTGGACATGATCGTAGTCTCGAGATTTAACCTATTCCCAAAAAGCCAACCGCTCCTTGAAGCAGGTCGCAATGGAATCTCTAGGGATGTTTTTGCTCACCCCCAACGGAGTTTTCTGGAGGCCCTACAGTTTCTGGATGTTGTTCTATTCCAGTTTTTCGTCCCAATTCACTTCGTTTGACGGCATCAAATAGGGTCAAAAACAGGGTTGTCAAAAATGTTTAATAAACAAATTTAGTTGCCCAAACTGAAATTTTGCGTGATAATTGTTTTTTTTAATTGATCTTGTGGATCAATAATCACAGGGTCGTTGGCATTCTTTTTGGTATACCCTTCGTACTAATTCTTTGAAAGGGTTTGGTGAAAGTTCGTGTAAAGCATTTAATTCGTACAATAACTTCCCGCAGGATTTGAGTGATCGTGACAAAAAATGCCAAACGTTGCTCTTAATTGCTCAAAAATCGAAACAATTTTTAATTTTTAACAATAAAATGGTTAAAAGATGTCATTTTTGGTGCAAGTTGCATTTTGCAACTTTATTCGAGGCCTAATGAATAAATTGAAATCGGAAATGTTCAAGTTTTGAAACTCTTTCATGAAGAGCCTCACAAATTTCCACCCTACACGATTCCATTCAAAAAAATGTTTTGAAGGTTTGGCCATCACCCAACCAAGTATTTATTGAAGTTTCGGTCAACAGCAATTAAAATTCATCAAAAGATTCTACGTGGTGAAGCTTGTTATTTAGATCATTAGTTTAATGAGGTCACTGGAGGTAAAGATTTCGGACAAATAAACTATGAACCTTTTCAACCCAAGAAAAAGCAATCAAACATCATTAAATTGGCAAGAACAATATTACATTTGAAAAAAAATGACAAACAAAAGTTTACATTCACTTATTGTAAATTTGCATTTCAATCTTACTTATCTTTTATGAAAAAAATCGATTTCAGTTTTTGTGAAACCCTATCGGTCTCGTTCTTTAGATCCGAAATTTTGTCGTGAGCTCAAAACGTCAAGTAGATTTTAACACCGAGCTAAAACCAACCCATTTTTGGACCTAAAACTGTACATGCCAGAGATTGACACCCCCAAGTTATCAATGGGGGATGCAGGGGGAGGTTTGAGTGATCTCTTCAAAAATCTTATCGCGGGCGGATGAAAGAAGAGAAAAGGCTTGTTCGTCAATGTAAGATTTTGGTCAGTGCAAGGGTTTTCGCGTTTTACAGACCGCCCTAATGACTTAGATGCTACAAAAATTGTCGAATTGCCGGTTTGGACATTTTGACTCTCGGTTTTGTAAGAATTTGCAAAATTATTCTTTTGATCAAAAAATGGCAAGCACTTCAACAAGACCTTTGATATTGAAGAGAAACACGTACAAAAAACGGCATTTTGTTTGATACCATGATGGTTTTGGAGCTTTACAATACAAATCAGTGCTTTTAACATCACTTACACTTGTACTTACCCAAAAAAGTGGCCTTTTGTTGAGAATTTTCTCGTGCAAGAACGAGCAAATAAAGTGTGCATTTTTTTCCAAAATCCTAACCAAAGGTGTTCAAACTTGCAATTCGACATTTTTCATGGCATCTAATTCACAAGGGCGGTCTGTAAATTGCGAAAACCCTTAAACTGCCCAAATTCTCACGAGCCACCCACTGTTGCCAAACAAGCCTTTTCTCTTCTTTCATCCGCCCGCGATAAGATTTTTGAAGAGATCACTCAAACCTCCCCCTGCATCCCCCATTGCACTTCTAATGCTAATGATTCTAAATTGATCTCACCTCCAAAAACAAAGCCGGTCAAAGCATTATCGAATGGCCTGGCCAACAGGCGATGTGAAACGAGATGATATAGCCGCTCTAGATTCAGATATGAGTCATCATCCATGATCATGGACACCTCCGGGTTCAATCCGAATTGGTGATCGTGGATGTAGCTCAATATGGACACAGTCTTCATCGTCACATTTTCATAGGTGTCAAGTCCGTGAACAATTACCAAATCACAATGGGTCAGGATCTCGATCTTCAAATGTTTTCTCAGTTGAGGATCTTCCACTTGGCCAGAGAAAAACATGACCTTCACATCGGGATGATCTTTTTGAAACGAGGCCCAAGTCTCTCTGATGGTGTCACGTGTCTCAAACCTTTGGGAAGCCGTTTTCACCCCGATGAACAACTTGACCCCATTCAGATTTTGATTAGGGCATTGCTCAATGACATAATCTTTGATCATGATTTGCCTCATATCCCTGGATTTGCCTGGAGGCCAACCTTTCACAATGGGACCTTTATAGGTTTTGGGGTCAGTTCCCACTAAAGCCCATTCCGGTTTGAGCGCACTAATTTCTCCATGATTGAGTAGGTAGGTCACGAGTTTGTAATCGATTTGTGCCCAGTCTTCATGGATATGCCCTCCTCGTCGATGGTATTGTGTATGATAAATTCCGAAATATGCCAAGCACATGATTATGGCGACCACCAAAAGCAGGGCCACGTTTCGCACCATGACAAACCTCGTGGTCGCGAGAAAAAGCTGCAAGTTCAAAGTAGTCTTAATTAATAAGGGTGATTCTAGTTTTCAAGGAGCAGAGTGCCTTACATGGAGATTATAGTTCCTTAGAGAGAAGCAAAGTCAAACTAAGTTGACTAAAAAATGCAATTGGTTCCGCACATGGGACTGAAATTCACTTGAACTCATTTCAAAAGATATCTGTTTTGTTTGGGTTGCTGAAAACTGTAACGTCACAATTGAACAACAATCTCATTGCAACTTGAGATCAACTATTTCAAAGCCCTCAAATTGACTATTCAAAGCAAATTGGTTAGGAAAGATTAAATGAACAGGTGTGTATGAGCATCTTTTTGATCCTAGGTTCAATTTAAAAAAGATAAGAGACAATCAACGGGCATGACATTCAATAGATTCACGTCCACAGAGTTGGGCAGATCGTTTGTCACAATGTTCAAATAACTTTTACTTCCTCGCACTCCCCCAATAGAAATATACGTATTTCTAACTATGCATAAAACTTTTCCTTAAAAAAATGTTTCAATGCTTTTTCCATGTTTAACAAATATAAAACGGCTTGTTAAGCCAAAAAGTAACGGCATTAGTTTCATAAGAGTGCAATCACTCTTTATTAACCAACATATCTGATGATTGTGAAGATGTCAAATACTTCTCCTTTAAAAAATCCATCCAGCATTAACCTTTTTCTTTCAAGACGTATGAAACTGAAAAATCGTAAAATTTGAAAATAAAACTTTTGACAACAAAATTGACATCTTCTTGTTCCTTGAAACCTTTAAATAATGAAGTATTTTGACCTCAAAAAACCATCAAATTTCACGTGATGCTTTAGTACATATTAATGGTGAATCTCTTAAGGCAAACAATCATTTGATGGCGCTATTTGAAAAAGTCAAAAATTTGATCTTGTAGATCTGTTTGTCAAAGATTAGAAAAAAGAAAAAAAATATAAATTTATTAAAAACGGGCTATAGGTTGCCGAAAAAAACAAATATTTCAGGCTAAAAGGTTCTTTGTTTAAAATTTGCACCTTCGTAGTGCCAAAACTTCTCAACACTGAACGGTGTTTTTTGATAAATGAAGTGGTTTACCGGGTGGGGATTTAATTTGCGCACATGTTTGACCGATTAACTTGTTAAAAAAATTTATTTAGTAGGAATATTATACTTTTTAGTATGAGGTTAGTAAGAATTTTAGAATTCGAAGAAATGTATTAAACAAAAGTTGTAAGAAAAGGTCCAAAATATACTATTTATTCAACGAAACCGCCATCGGCCCCAATAACAGCCTCCAAACGACCTCGGAAGGCCCTGCAGACGCTGCAGTTGCACTCCTTATCGAGGTTGCGCCAGGACTTCGCGACGCGCCTCTTCAGAACGTCCACATTCGGTGCACGAGTACCACAGGCCAAGTCCTCCTTGCACAGGCCTACCTCTCGACACGCACCCATATGCTATAGTCCAATGGGTTCAGGTCGGGGGAGGACGGCGGCCAGAAGTCTTTCAGTCAGAAAGTCGCGTTCTCGTCCAAGTATTTCTGGGTGATTTTAGCAGTTAGCAGAACCACCTATGACTTGTTGTCAGCGACTTTTTTCATCCACGGAATGAGTGTAGTCTTCAAGACATCGATACAGCCCTTTGCTGTAAGGCGATACCCAACGGGGAAGAATATCGGCGGCGACACCTCACCCGTGGAGGCCACGACGCCCAAAAACATTACCGAGGACGGGTGCTTTGACCTCCATACTGACCTCGCGAGATCATTTGAGGGCTGGCCGAGGTCCAAATAGTGGTTGTTTTGCCAATTGACCACTGGATCGACGGTGAAGTTCTTCTTGTCTGAGAAGAAAATGATCTCGGGCGCTTTTTCACAGAATTCAGCAGCTTCTTAGACCTCTCCAGACGATTTTTCCGGCCGACCTCAGAAAATGAAGGCCGTCGTTTGACAAGGGAGCGGCCTCCGGCCTCGTGTACGACCTTGTGGACCATCTTCGGGTTGACAGCGTACATCTTTGCGACGGACCTCATCGACTCACGCAGGTGCTTCTTCAAGTAACGTTTGATGTTTTTTTCAGTGGTTCCCAACGTTTTTGGCCTCTGATTTTTGGCTCGATTATCGACCAGAGGCTGGCCATTGCGAATCCGGCTTCGAACTTTCTAGAATTCGTCCTGCCGACGCCCAAGGCCTTGCAAACGTTGTTGGTCTTGGTGCCAATGCGCAACAGCTCTTCGATGGATTCTTCATTCGACATGTCAAAAATGGAGCAATTTTCGCAAAACTGCTTTGTTTCTCTTGTAGAGGATAAACAGACGCTTCGATTTTGGCGAGAAAATTCAAAATCGGTCGGTTAGAAGTATGTCTAAAAGGCCTTTAAACATGATGTGCGCGAATTCAATCCCCACCCTGTACGACATCCAACAGATGTTATCCCTCCTCAGTCAAAATTCACAATCAAATATGAATGGCGGCAAAGATGAATATGAATGTTTGATATCGTTTGTACTATATATCATACTTCAATTATACATTACACAGAGGAGGAATCATCGCATAATGGGTACCGCGACGGACAGCTTTGTTGAAAGATGCACTCTGATCCTTGTTGAAGATCATGGTTCCAACAGAGCTCCTTTGAATTCAAAACCAGTATTGAGCACTATGAATGATGCAAATGGAACCTCACTAGAGTGCACATGGGGTAAGAATATCATTGTTACAGTCCTGTGCTGGTGGTGAGTGTTGTTATTGGCGATTCCCTTAAGATGTGTGGCAGCTTGTTCCATACGTGGTAACAAAACCATACTTTCTCTAAATTTAGCTTGCACGCCAAATTGGCATGAACATTGTACACACTAACTCAGTTGTTTGGGCACTGGCATTTACATATAGTAAAAGCAAGTATTCGGTTAATCCACAAGCCACCGAATTTCTATAGATTGGGAGGCAAACGAAAAGAATTATGATTTCCAGTAGGAACTAATCAACTATGTTCTTCGGCAAATGAGACCTTGTCCATGTTGACTAGAATGCGTATTTCAATTTTCAACTCAATCAAACGTCGGAGTCAAAAGTTATTTTCTCTCAAAGTTCAGTGCTAATCCTACCGAGAATGAATGAACCAGATCTTCTTTCATTTTATGCCTCTTCATAACTTTTCACTCCGTCATTCGATTGACCTGAAAATTGAAAAACAAGCAAAGTCTCGTTTGCAGATGAACACAATTGAATCAATCCATCTGGATATCAAAATTCTCATTGTTAGCCTCCAGCTTCAGAAATTCAGTGCTTCTTGTGACGTCTTTTTGGAAGTCTCCAAGGAATAAAACATGGCAGGCACAAGCTGATTAAGAACTTCAACATGCCCCTTTGAGCCGTAAATTGACCTGTAAGCTCTAATAATGCTATTTTCAAAGTTGAAGAGAACTAAGGAACAAGTGATATATAGGAGTAAAAAATTCAAGCGTTGCTTATCAAAGTTTGGATATCTTTAACGTTTTGTACATTTTTTCATCTGGAGAGAAACTTGAAATTTACATGGGAT
This sequence comes from Tigriopus japonicus, assembly GCA_010645155.1. Lineage (NCBI taxonomy): Eukaryota > Metazoa > Arthropoda > Copepoda > Harpacticoida > Harpacticidae > Tigriopus > Tigriopus japonicus. The sequence goes on along the minus strand of CM021317.1, from coordinate 1,082,639 downwards.
TGTTCCGTACGTCCTTTTGAGTTGAACGCTGTATTGTAAAAAACTCTCCCGTGTTTTTTTTTTTCAATACCGCTACAAGGAATGGGATTCCCTGAAAAGAGAGTTAATCATAAATGTAGTTTCAATAATTAATGTTTATATGAAATTTGATCTACCCATGAGTAACTGTTGGCAGATCTATACAACCCCTGTAAAGTGGGTTGGTCAGGAATAGTTTTTAAAAAATTGTCCAGTCCTGCCTTAAATGCTGTTAGAGGATCAACTCTTACATATTCCCGACGAAGACAAATAGGCAACAAGTTGAACAATAAAGGAGCCCGATAAAGAAGAGAGGAGGACTTCATTGTTCGAACTAGTCTTGATTCCTTAGGATTTGAAGGTGCTCTCAGAGCGCACGTATAAGTTTTTTTTAGCACAATATTTTTTTTCAACGGTGTTTACTATGAATTGAGGTTGTGTGATGTATCTAAATATTACGTAATGCTTAATGACGCAGTATTTAACACAAAAAAATTGGAAAAAATGACAAATGAACGAAAAAAACCTCCGCGTTTTATGCCAAAACTTTTGTTCGGTTTCTAGGCGGAAAATTTGATTTTTTTTTCGGTTCTGTTTTGCTTAAGTCGAAAATAAAATATCGCAAGTGCATTTTTTCAAAGATTTTTGAAAAGACAAAAACTAGCAAAAAGAAAATATAAAGTTAACAAGCAGTAAACAAACATATATTCAGGCGTAAAACTTTATCTGCGTGAAATCTGCTCATAATGGCAAAACTCCATCAAACACCATATGGCGTCATTTGATAAACCGAGTGTTTTGTGACACTCAAAAGTCAAGCAGATGTAATCCCTCCACAAGCAAACTTCACAATCAAATATGAATTGTGGCCAATGATGAAATTATGAACTCTAGCAATTATCACGGAAAGCATTATCACGCTTACATAAAGCTTGCTAGAACGCTTACGCCTTTTGGTTACATTTAGGCGAGAAACTGATGATAATACGATTTCTCCAACCGTCTCAATATAGGACTTTATCGATTCAAATTTGAGTTGTGGCCTGTTTCACTTGCATGATGTACTCACTGCATGTAGTTACTGAGCAGGAAAGGGTGGAAAAGTTACTTGCTTTTAAGACATGTTCCAAAAATTTATGTGCTGAAAGGAGGATGAAAGGTGCATTCGACCCTAAGTTTAAGAACTTTAACATACTTTTTTGTGCAAGGACAATTCGTAGTGTAAATTTCCATACACTTACTACATGCGGCCTAATGCTTGATTTTTTTTGTACTACATTTTAAACTCCAAATATACCTTACACAGAGGATGAATCTTGGCATAATGAGTACCTCTCCGGACGGATTTTTTGAAAACGACACTTTGATCTTGGTTGAGACGCATTGTCCCAACTATGCTCGTTTGAACTCAAAATGAGCACAAATCACGATGATTAAAATGGAACATCACGAGAAGGCACAAGTGGTAGAATGGTAATGTTAGAGTCCTGAAGGCTCTAACAATAATGTGCTGTTCATTGCTGATTACTTCTAGATGGATGGGTGAAAGCGACGTGGTAAGCAAACAATAGCTACTCTGAAGGTTTTGCGCAAGTTTGGCATGGACATTGTACTCAATCAGTCAGTTGTTTCGGTACTTTCAATGCAATTTTAATGAGCTTGTCTGACATGAAGTTGGTGGCTCAGTGGAACATTTTCCTCTTTCAAAATGTTCTGCTATTGACGACGAAAAGCGTTGCTCTTAATGACACTATGAGTTAACACATATACCTGGTTAAAAGGTTCTGAACCACTACTGCAAATGGTTTTATGGCTCAGGAGTCCTTTCTGGCCTTCCTTTGTTTGCACACTCACCCACTGAAGACCGTGTCATAAACATAATTCAATGGAATCATTGGAAAACGGAAAGCCTTGAAAAGAAGCGTCCGCTTAGTAAGAGGGCTTTTTTATTAGGCACTTTTTTACTCGTGGCCCATGTACATCCAGCCAGGAAAAGGTCATTTGTGACAAAATACTCCATTTTGCAATTTCGACAAGGACAAGGTTTTTCTTTGATTGGGGCATAATTTCCACATGTTGGACCTTGAACCAATCTTTTACTTTTTTCAAGCTCTCACAACAGTCAAAAGATGGCGTTAAGCTCATTTGATTAGAGATTTCTGACGTTAGAGAGCGCTGCACGTGATACGTTGAGATGCAAACTTGAAAGGGAATATGGACCAAGGTGGTAAATAGGCCCTGCCTTTTTTGACTAAAGAATTGGAGCCTCCTCCTTGAAATTGAAATGTGGCAGGCATTTTCAGTTTGAGATTGGTTTTATTACATTATTTATCATAGTCAGTTGGGCATTCCTTGATAAACTTGGAGAATATTTTGAGTCTGTCTGAAGGTGTTTGATAATGTAGTAGAAGATGATGGCAAGTGATGTCTGAAAGCTTTTTCTTGCCCGGCGAAAATTGCGAGTGTGCCACTCGCGGAAATCCGCAGGCTTCCGCACAAAATCCGGGGATGAAAACATCGTTGATGTGCAGGAATGGAAGCTTAAAGGCTTGCTTGACAAGACAGGGTAAGGTGATTCGTGGCACAAGATAACCGGAACCACTTAAATGCGGTGGAGTCGTAGTACCGTTGTACATGTAGGTGGGACACTCGGATGGCAACACAAACTTGTTTGTTGTATTTGGTTTTGGTCGGAGCACGGGACCTGCAAAACAGATAATTCATCTCAGAAATACAGTAGAGCATACAGGACGTCCAAGAATAGATTGACAATTACATCGGAAAATGAAATTTATTTTGATAAATTCAAACTACATATCTTGTGAGTAATTCATTGGTCAAACTGTCCAACGTTCAATTAAAGACATGTTCGAACTCTATTTGACATTCCTGCGATCAAGTTGTTCAACGTAGTTGTTTTGATTCTGACCCATGCCATTTTGCATTACCTTCAAGCCGTTCTCTTTTTGCGACAGGAGGTAAACAATTTAGATCATTCTGGAAATAGGCTAAAGATTTTTGATTACGCTCATGTCAGGGCTGTTTGAGGGCCATTCCTATTTTCTCTAGAATGAATTTAAATTCCTCTTGGACCATTTTTGGGTTCTCTGGGCAGGATGGCAAGGAGCGTTATCCTCTGGAAGATGGCTTGTGACATGTCTCGCAAAACTTTTCTTCGCAGAATTGATCTGGTCTTTCTTGTTCTATTGATAGTTGGTAACAGAAACTTTTTTCAAAATCACTTCCGTGTTTGTATTCTGACGTCACAGAGGCGTTTGTTGTTACTTCATGCAACTCGCTGACTGCACGATGGCTCATTGCACCCCAAACCAAAATTTTGGTCGGAAATTATACTGAAGGTGTACTTACACCATACCCCTTGTTCTGAGCCCAAACTCGGTCGTTTTGAGAGTTTGGCACATGTAAAAATTCAAGGGGACTTTCATCTGAAGAAATGACCATTCTTTTAATCTTCAAAAGACGACTGCTTTCTCTCTTTCCCCCGACCATTGCGGTTTTTCCGTTGAGCATTGCTCAATTTCGGACAAACCCTGACCTTGAATGGCTGAGTGGTAAGATTGTTTCTCAAATAGTTTTCGACCGAGATTTTGAATACTGGATAACCAGATGCTGTCAATCGTTTTGATAATTTTCTTGTTGATTAACGGTTTGCGGTCAATGATTTGGTTTTCACAATTTTGGCGATTCGTGAAATCTATGATTATCGTCCTCGACCAGGCCGGTTTTGAAGGCTGCCAAAGGTTTGTTCCTTGAACTTCCACCTGGTTATTGTATTGCAATGAACCCAAAGACTTTGAGCAACAAAAGTACTGCTCAACCCCCTTCAATCATTCCAACAATCTTGAGAGGAGATGTGATTAAATGGATAAGGCACCTTTCTATCATGATATGGGTTGTTGGTTCGAAACTCCACCCTGACCATTCTCGGAAGAATAAACTTTTTTCCCAGATCACACATGGCAGACCTCAATCAAAATTGACAAACGCAAAACAGCTTACAAATTTTTGAGGTTCGTTAGGTGTAAGCTGTGAACATCTTTTTCTTGTTTTGATTTCCATAGAGTGACCGCACAGCATGCGTTGAAATCTGCCTCCTCTCTAGCGTAGGTCAAGACAAGCTTGATGAAAAAAGTTTTATCAAGAGCCGAAAACTCGAACCCTTATTTCTTGCAAGCTGCTTGAACAGATTTTCTCTCTGTTTTGATACTGTCGCTTGATCAGCTTATGCAGAGTCAATCCACGAATAGGACAAGAAACAGCTCAAACAGAACAACTTCACTATTCGGCAAGGATGGCTCAAGCCAGGATTACTTTCAAAATACACACTAGGTCCGATTAGTACAATGGAAATTCAACGGAACAATATATTTGTGGCAAAAACCTCACATTTTAGTACAATGATCGGACCTAGTGTGTATTTTTGAAATCCGTCCTGAAGTACAGTGGTTCCTGTATTCGGTCATCAAGGTCCCATCGATGAAAGGAAAACTGGACACGACGCCTCGAATGGCGGCCAACATGTGAACCAACCATCACAAGGACAACACTATATATATGCTAAATACTAAAATAATTGGAATGTCCAATCACGGTACTGAAAAAAATTATTTCAAGTTTGTGTGGAAATTCCCAAACACTATGAAATTAGATTCAGACTCAGGAAACCAAGAGGAACAACTTTGATTTACTGAGTTTCTCAAAGTCAGGTCGTGATTAAAAGTTATATACCTAAAAATCCATTAAATAAATTATTTTTGAAAACCTAGTTAGTACACTTTTAGAGCAGATTTAGAAAGCAGAAACTTTCTTTAGGTCATTTTTTTGGGAAAAAAAACTTTTTAGTCAATGGTATTTGGAAAAAAAACTTTTTTTTCAGCCATCGAATTTTATCGGTCGTTGTTTGCCAATCACTCCATATTAAATAAGTTCTCGTCTAAGCCCAATTGAATGATGGCTAAATGTTTTAGGCAGGTTTGTTTAAAAGTAATTTTTGACAAATTTCGTGCATAGTGTTGGGCAGAATGATTATTTGAACTTGTGTAAAAGAGCACAGGAATTGGACCCCACAAAATGTCAACGTGAACCCTCCACCGCGAGCGCCTCTTGTCAGATTCGTATATGGTTGCTAGATGGGGATTTTTATGCCACTTTTTGGCACTATTTTACAAGATGATAATATTTCAGTGGTGTCGTTTCACTAATATGTCGTGTTTTGATTGAATAATGTCACTTCCGTTTTGACAACTCTGCCTTAATAAGACCACAGGAGGTGCTGGCGGCGGAGGGTTTACGCTTACATTTTGTGGGGCTCATTCATTACTGAATCACCCTGAATAACAAGTTGATGAAATAAAGAACATTCGATCTCAATCTTTTACATCAATCAATCTTAGAAACAAGAAGTTCTGTTCCTTTCTTAAGAGTACTGAACTGTTGAGGTCAGTCCGAAATTGGCCTTAAAACTAGTTTGAAGCGAAAATCCCCCAAAACTACGTCTGGGTACCAGCAATTAAACAGTTTACCTAAACGTCAGAGTATCTTACTTGTAGGTAGATTAGATCCCCGTTAGATAACACAACAGCAACAAAGTTCTTAGTGTGCACTTACCACCGTAAACAAATCCTGTCAAAAAATTATCAACCGCTGTAACCAATAACTTATGTGAGATCAAATGATGCAAACGAGGCAGATTCAAGTAAGCATCATCGTCCATCACCATGGTCACACCTGGATTTAGTCCCAGTTGATGATCGTTGATGTATCTCAGGAGAGACACGGCCTTAATTGTTCGATTGTCATAGGAGTCGACGCCGTGAACCATCACCAAATCACAATGTACTTGCATCTCAGCCTTCAATCGATTCATCAATGAAGGGGTAGTGGGCTGTCCTATGAAAAACAGGACTTTCACATCTGGATGGTCGTATTGGAATGAGGCCCACGTCTCTCTGGTGGTATCACGGGTCTCAAAGCGATTGGAAACGGATTTCACGGCAACAAGGAGCTTCACGCCACTCAAGTCCTGTTCTTGGCAATGGTCAACAACGTAATCCTTGACCAAGATCTTGTTCATATCGCGGGTTTTCCCTGGAGGCCAGCCTTCAACAATGGGGCCCTTATAGGTCTTGGGATCGCTGCCTACAAGGGCCCATTCGGGCTTCAGGAGGTTATATGTTCCATCATTGACTAATGGTTCAGGGATGTCGATATCGGCCCAAGTTGACTGAGTTATGATTTTGGTTGTGTTATTGAATTGGATGACTGCCATCAAAGGCAAATACAAGAGCATTGCCAAAGTAAAACAGGTGAGAAATATTTGCAACCTTTGTATACTTTTCATTCTGACCTAAAATATAAAAATATCATCTTTGGTACACAATGACGAAAATGTCGTGACCATTTCCTGTGGGATAATCCATGAAGCCATTTTTTCGGCAAAGCTTTTTTGAATAATTATCGTACGTTATTGCGAGCAGGCGTCTTTTGCGTTGCTCTTGATAAATCGGCTGGTTCAAACTAAGTTCTGTGTTGTGTTGTGTTCGTGTGAATCCAAGGTAAGTCATTTTTATGCTTTTTAGCCTTTCCTTTCTTTCTCTAATTACTTTAGTTTTATTCTTATTATTTTGTTAATTAGCTGATGATCTAACAACTTTTAAGGCAGGATAAGATAAATAGGTGAATATTACTAGAGGATGTGAATAATTGCAGAATCTAGTGGAATTTAGCCCTTTTACCCTCATATCTTTGGCCTTTAGCTAGACCGAAGTGTAGGCAAACAATCGAGTAACCAAAATGAGAGGATAGTAAAGTGTAGTGGTTAATTGAACCTTGTTGTTAAACAAACGCATAGAAAACCCTCTTGACAATTACACTGTATGAATGTACTAAAAACTCTAAAAACTGATGGGTTGACTAAACTGAAAATCCGTACTTAATTTACTTACGACATACTTCCTCAATGACAAATGCTGAATAAGTACTAAAGTCTAACTGAATTTCAGCATTTGACACCATTATGCTATGTCTTCTCTTCTGGATCAAATTGCACCACCGATGTATTTAGTTCATATCTTCTATTGATATGTAATCCAACTACCTTGAAATTTACCATCATTTCTAACCTTTATAGCTCCATTTGTCGTTTTTAAAGTTATCGTGATATTTCTTTGGATGTAATTCATTGATGTTTTTAATTCAAACTTTCTATCTCTCTAGATTAGGATAGTAATCTCACCAGAGGAGGAGGAACCCAATTCACGATACAATTTGTGCCCTGAATAAAATCGCAAACAAAGGTGATTTACAACTATCAAATTTCACATGTTGACGGGTTGGAAAGGACTGAACCAAACAAGTTAAAGTTTGTAATAGACGAGAAATCGGCTCGCCCTCGTGTTCAAATTCTTGTCAACGAGGGCTAAGCCAACATGGCAAATGTAACCGTGTCAGCTTAATGCAAGTTCAATAAAAAAGATTAATGCATCGCCAAAATGAAGAGGGAATTTATACCATCATCTCCAAAACTCCCCAAGGCAAGTGCAAAACTTGACTTGCTCTTGTACTCTTGCATACACTGATCGTCCTTTGCTCGAAGAAAAGCAATTATTGCACTACCGCTCAAACCCATTGAAAAGTTCTAAAATCAAGTTAATGCAGCACTTTACCTCCAATCTACATGCCGAAAATAAGCTATTCTCGTCCATAAATTGTTGCATGAGCTATTTGTTGTGGAAACCTTCTACGTTTTCACATTTCCTTCAAAAAAGAGGCTTTGTACCGGGTGGGGATTAAATTCGCGCACATGTTTGACATATTTACTTATACGAAATCATTATTTTGTAAGAATTTTAGAATTCGAAGAAATGTATTTAACAAAAGTTGTAGGAAAAGGTCCAAAATATACTATTTATTTAACAAAACCGCCATTGGTCTCGATAACGCCCTCCAAACGACCTTGGAAGGCCCTGCAGACGTTGCAGTTGTACTCCTTGTCGAGGTTGTGCCAGGACTTCGCGACGCGCCTCTTCAGAACGTCCACATTCGGTGCACGAGTACCACAGGCCTACCTCTCGACACGCACCCATATGCTATAGTCCAGGGGACGGAAACCGTTTTTGTGTCAAAGCCCTCCAAATTTGGTTTGGTAAAGTGTGGGCCCACCATACAGATGGTGGCAGGTTCAAGGGCCCACAAATTAACGATCTAAGACCTCTGGGCCCACAAGTATAGTACTATGGATGTCTCTTGGGCCCATTATTTTGGACTTTACTCATAGCTCGCGGGCCCACTAACGATCACCCTTGGGCCCACATGTGGGCCGCAGCCCACTGGTTGCCAACCCCTGCTATAGACCAATGGGTTCAGGTCGGGGGAGGACGGCGGCCAGCAGTCTTTCAGCCTCAAAGTCACGTTCTCCTCAAGTATTTTTGGGTGATTCTAGTTGTATGGGCGGGAGCCCCATCCTGCTGAAACACCTTTGATTTGTTGCCAGCGACTTTTTTCATCCAAGGGATGAGTGCAGTCTTCAAGACATCGATACAGCCCTTTGCTGTAAGGCGAAACCCGACGGGGAAGAATATCGGCGGCGACACCTCACCCGTGGAGGCCAGGACGCCCAAAAACATTACCAAAACCGAGTGTTTTGACCTCGATACTGACCTCGCGGGATCATCTGAGGGCTGGCTGAGGTCCAAGTAGCGGTTGTTTTGCCTGTTGACCATTGGATCGACGGTGAAGTTCTTTTTGTCTGAGAAGAGCACGATCTCGGGCGCCTTTTTCTAATAATCAGCAACTTCTTAGACCTCTCCAGACGATTTTTCCGGCCGACCTCAGAAAAAAGAGATAGTCTTTTGGCAACTAGGGAGCGGCTTCCGGCCTCATGTATGACCTTGCGGACCATCTTCGGGTTGACAGCGTACATCTTTGCGACGGACCTCATCGACTCACGCAGGTGCTTCTTAAAGTAACGCTTGATGGTTTTTCCAGTGGTTCCCAACGTTTTTGGCCTCTGATTTTTGGCTTGATTGTCGACCAGAGGCTATCCATCGAAAATCCGACGTTGAACATGCAGACACTCGTCCTGCCGACGCCCAAGGCCTTGCAAACGTTGCTGGTCTTGGTGCCGATGCACAACAGCTCTTCGATGCCTTGACCCTTCGACCCTTGCTTAAAGTTCGACTTGTCGAAAAATCGAGCGATTTTTGCAAAACTGCTTTGTTTCTCTTGTAGAAGATAAACAGACGCTTTGATTTTTGCGAGAAAATTCAAAATCGGTCAGTTAGAAGTATGTCTAAAGGGCCTTTTAACGTGATGTGCGCGTATATAATCCCCACCCGGTAGTTAAAGTCTTTTGTCGCCAAAAATTTATTTGACTGAATTGATTCATATTTGTAGGTCCAATCATTCAAAATATTTCTGTCCTTTTTGTAACTGATTTCGGGAAAAGTTGGCTATAAAAAATGAAAAGTTGAATTGGACCAACAACAACATTAACACAGGATGAGGTCTTGGATAGTACAGCCCTAAGCATGAACGACTCATTTGTCATCAATGTGAATGATGAATGTGTAAAAGTTGCCTGGTTACTTGTTTTTAGCCCAAAGTCGTACATCAACCGTTATTTTTCGCCCTTTATGACAGATTCAACTATTTTCCAACAAAAAACTTTTCTTTTACAATTTTAGCCAAATTTGTATCTCAATGCTTTTTTGCAAAAATTTGCAACTAGTGCTTCCACATATTGCCGCTTTTGGGCGTCTGGTGAACGCGCTTTTTGAGCCCTTTGCCTCTTTTGCTTTAAAAGTCCAAGGATAAAAACGAAAACTAACATGTTTGACCTTTAAAATCTCTTTCACCTCTAATATTATTGGCGTTAAATCAAACCATACAAACAATTACTAATAGGTTGGAAACTTTTCCGACAAACTATAAAAAATAAGCATTTGTTCATGCCAGTTTCTAAAACAAACTTATTTCTGTGTTACAATTTTTCAAAATGTCTTTCAAAACAAGCTTTTGAAGGAGTACGAAAGATTGCGTTGTAAGACCAAAAGTACTAGAATTGGATGTACCTCCTCCGAGACATTTACGGTAGATCCTTGGAACTACCTTAGCCGCAATGATCTACAGTAATTGTTCACAACTCTTATAGTTGAACAAAACACTGCTACAAATATAGTTCACTTAACGTAGAGTTCATTGGCAGGAACAAGACTGAGGCGATTGTTCAGAGAGAGATTTTTGAGAGAGGTCCCAGGTTCGATTCTCCTCTTCGACCTTTCGCAAGGAAACTTTTTACCCACAGACGGAGATGCTGATACCGGACATGAGATTGCCTATCGGAAAAACTTCGGACGATGTGATGGCTGGCTTCAATGGCCGGGCGAGGCTCAACCCTCCGACCCTAGCACAAACAATCCAAAAAAAAAGATATGAAACTTAACTTATTTACCAAACATGATGTCAAGAAAGTACTATTTTATTCATGGTTGAATTTTAATAAAGTTTAGTTGCATAATAGTACTTAAGCCTTGCAATAGAGTTCCAAAAGCAATATTAATATTCATTTGTGTGCTTTCATTTAATAAAGAGCTGACTTTGATATAATTACAGTTATCTAAACATTTCCATCATTAAAATGCATGGTACTCATTGTTACACATTGAAGTGCCACCTGGTTGCAAATTTCCATGGATTTCGTAATGTAGACCTACTTGACTAAGCATTAAGGCTCAGATTTGCCAATTTATTATTTTTTGCCGTTTTTTCTACTTTTTAAAAACTTTTTACCTTGCTTTTCATATTTTTTTTCCTTGCTCTAATCGTCATCAACTCATCAAGGCCAAAGGTGCACCAAATCCTAGGCCAAACTCCTTTATTCATACAATCACTAGATTGATCAAATGATCTCTGATTGTCAAACATGCCAAGAAAATCATCCTAGCCATTGTAATGAACGTTTGATCCAAATTAACTCCTCTCGCCCTTTCGAACAAGTCTCCATCGACCTTTTTGAGCTCTCAGGCAAACAGTACATGTTTTGGGGACCGTTACTCTGGTTGTCCGTCAATCTCCAAGTTGACTCATCTAGACATAGCAGTCATGACAGCAAACTTTCTTGTGGTTTGTTCAATGTGAAATCCCCTAAAGAGTACGCATTGATGGAAGTCCACAATTCCGGGCTGAATATTCAACATTTTGTTAAAAATGCAAAATAACTCATGAGCTCAGGTCCCCTTGCAATTCACGATCCAATGGACACGCAGAGGCGGAACTTATGTTATGAAATTACTCCTTGATAAACATAATCAAAATTGGCCTGATTTCCTCTTGGCACTTCTGCATTGCATTGGGGGAACACCCCGCCCGGCGTACGAACGGATTGAGCCCTTCCTGCTCAGTGGGTTTTAAATCGCCAACGAACCCTTTGTCCTTGTTCAACAAAAGGTAAGGATCGTTTAACTGACGGTAACCATGAGGTCATGGAAAAATCCCATCACGGATATCTTGATAAGTCCAAAAAATTACATGATGTATCCTCACGCAATCTTTTACCTCCCTCCAGTGGAACAAATTGACGAATCCAAGACAATCAATCAAAGAAATGGAATAGGATTGGAACGATCGAAAAAGTGAAAAATAATCAAAAACCACACGATAAATCCATTGATGGAGGAGCCATATTCAGAAACCGAAAGTTTATACGTCCGATTTCAATCCAATCCTGGATCCCGTGTCGCACCATCATTCTAGCCTATTTTTTGCATACTCGGGAAAGTGAAATAGCCGCTAGAGGCGCGGCAATCGCGCGACTCATTTCAGCGCCATCTAGCGGGAAAAGTTCGACCTAGATTTCCACAAAGGACCTGTGTTTCGAAGTTTTGTCTTTAGCGATCGACTCCCAAATTGAATTTCATCCATGAAAAAGGGCTGGAAAGATGGGAATAGTTTAGAAAGACGAGTATTTAATTGATGTGTGTAGTACGTTATTGTTATGCTTCAGAATATGAGATAGCTGTTGTATCGCAATATATTGTATGCAAATGAGACATGTATTCAGCTGTACGGCTGGTCTAATTTACATGTTTGCACAAATGATAATAGAATATAGGAAAGCAATAAAGAATAAAGGAAAGTGTGTTAAATTCTTAACCTTGTGACTAAACTTCATTTGAAGTGGAGGTTCAAAGGATTTCCTGGTTGCCATTCCTGTTTCAGGTTTTCACTTGCTTCTTCAAAGCCCAAGTCACCGTGATCATTGTACTGGACTATGTTATACAGTAATTAAGTAATAAGTCGAATCTGATAGAACGTGATGGAAAAGAACGGAAAGAATGTACGAACAGAAACGAGTTATCAAAGAGGAAGCAGGAAAGCGAACTTGATTCAAATCATCAAGCTTTTCCCTCTTGTCATTAGGTTTGTGAGCTATTCACAAGAATAAAGAAAACATAAGATTACAAGATGAAATTAATGATCAAATAAGCTTTGAAGAGTGTGTCCATCTGTTCCTTCATGGTGACTACTGATGGATTTGAGTTCGTATTTTGCAATACTTTTGCCATCTTGGTCCTTAAGGGTCAAAAAGCTTGACCACTGCTAAACTTCTCAAACAGCAAGATACCTAATCTCCAAGTAAAATGTGGCAACACTCCAACTCGGAACCCATCACTAATGGTGACCCACCTTTCGAAACGTCTTTGGATGAATCGGATCTGACTCTCCGACTGAAGACCGGACGGAAGGAAGGAGTACAAATAGTTTGAATTTTTATCACTAGATGGTGCTAGAACGAGTCGCGCGATTGCCGCGCCTCTAGCGGCAGTTTCACTTTCCGAAGTATGCAAAAAAAGGCTAGAACTTAAGACGCATAAAACTGTCAAATTAAACGAAAAAAGACGAACAGAGTTGGCTGATTAGACGAAAAAAAGACGAATAAAATTGACCGATTAAACGAAAAAGACGAATAAAAGTGATCACCCTGTGTGTTGTATATTTGGAAATAAACAGATATATGCTAGATCATGGCGCAATTGGTACGATCGAGAACGCTCCCAAAACGAAAAAAGGGAAATCTGAGAATATCCCAGCCACCCCAGCACAATGGTAGTGGCCGGTAACCAGGAAGCCATCACCACCGCCTGCAGGAGCCGGGCCACCTTCGCAACCAACGCGAGGGCCATTGTGGAGACCTTGATGGCCAAGATCCAAGAGAGTGAGGGTCTCACTAGACGCACAGCAATACCCGCCCTGGAAGAGGCCGAGGACATGCTCCTGGGCGCCCAGACCAAGCTGGAGAAAAACCAGGAAGCAGCCGCCAAGTGCACGGCGCTGGAGGGGATCACGGACGAAGAGGCCGAGCAGGATCACCACACGCTCCAAGTTAGGGAACTAGACCGTAAATTGAGCGCCCCAACTTCAAGATCCGCTGCCTCACGAGGGCGGCCACAGTATCCTCTGCATCCAGAAGCGCGACCGGATCATCCGCTGGCCCCGCCTCCCAAGCTGGTAGAGGCCAGGCCCACCCGTCGGCCCCCAGGACCTTCAACTTCTCCTCACTGTCAGAGTTGGCTTAGGATGCCACCTTCAAAGGATTTAAGGACTGGAGGGAGAAATGGGACAACAACGTCAAAGTGCATAAGCTGAGCACCTTCGAGAGGGAGGTCCAAGTGTACCCTCTGACAACAGCCCTTGGCGCCCACGCCTCCAGGATCGTGAAGACCCACGAGTAGATCGATGTTGATGACCCCAGCACCACCGTGCCCATGATACTGGACCGACTCCAGGCCTACTTCAGAGCCAAGAGAAACGTGGCCGTGGACCTTGTGGCCTTCAACAACCGCCGCAAGCACAAGCATGAAACCTTTGACGATTTCAGGTTTGCGCTCACCGATCTGGCCGATGATGCGGATGTCTGCCCCCATTGCAGAGAGCGGCAAATTGTCACCCGCATTATTGTAGGTACAAAAGACAACAGGGCCCGGGACGAGCTCTTGGAGGAGCACCAGTTTCCCACCCTGGAGAGAGCCATCGACAGCTGCAACGCAAAGGAGGCTGCTTATGCCAATCGGAGCAAGCTGGGCGGCGCCGAAGTGAACTGGGTTGGCCAGAACAGGAGCGACAGGGGCCGCTCCAATGGGCGCAACAAGGGTCAAGGCAGGAGCCAGAGCCAGAGCCAGGGAGGCAACCGCAAGTGTGGCTGCTGTGGACGCGACATCCATGAGAAGAAGGGCAACAAGAACGAGAAAACCGACCAGTCCAAGGAGGCCAAGGTCTCATCCGTGGTGTGTTGCCAGGTGAACAACAACACCGGACCGTTCTGCACACTGCAAAAAATCAGGTTGAGCTTTGAGGATCCCAAGAGTGGAATGAATGTTGGCCAGCTTGAGGTGCTGCCCAACACCGGCTCCGGGTCCAACCTGATGTCCGTCAGCCACTACAAGAGGTTAGGTTACAACAACAGGGCTCTGCGCAAGTGCGAGGACGCATTGGCCACCGCCAACAACCTGCCCATCGAGACGGTGGGGCGCAAGACTTTGGTGATCAGACTTAGAGAGGTGGGATTCAAGACCTCCTTCGTCATTACTAGGGACGGGCAGAAAGTGCAAATAATCTTACCCTTTTAGTTACCAAAAGTTGCAAAAAAATGTGCCCAAAAGTGCAAAACAAAGTGCAGAAAAATGTTGAAAGTGCAAATAAATGTCAAAAAAGAGCAAATAGATGTCGAAAAAAGAGCAAATAAGTGTCAAAAAAGAGCAAATAAATGTCAAAAAAGTGCAAATAAATGTAAAAAAGAGCAAATAACTTGCATTTGGACTTAAAACGTCATTCATGGAGTACCCACGGCTCCAAATTGAGCAGGAGAAGTCATTTACAAGTTCTAAAGACATTTGAGACTAGTTTGAGGTGAAGAGACAATGCCGCACAAGTAATAGAGTTCTATTAATTAGGTCACTAGCAAAAAGGATGTAGAGTCATGAAAAATACTCTAGTCAACATTCTTCTGAATTTTTCATTCCTAAGGTAGTCTCGTGGATGTATGTACCTAAAATATTGTCGAAATAAATTTAGCAATTGTTTTATATGGCTTTACATCACTCCAATTTTGTCCTTCAAAAATAGACATTCAAAATTGAACAGAAAAATACCCAAGTGTGCCTAACAATTAGATCAAAGAAAATAGTCATAAATGTGTTTTAAGCATGTTTTTAGTGGCATTACTTCAATATTTGACCCATGGCCTAATTACCAGAACTCAATTTCAAATGTGGCATTCACTGTCTCATCACATCAAAACTGTTCTCAAATACTTTTGGAACTTAAAAGTAATATCTTCGAGTCAATGTAACAATGTGTACTGCTACATTGATGTATCCTTAGCTTGATGATTTTAAGTTTATAACGGACGGCCCTTTTTAGAAATAGCGATCTTTGTAGGCAACAAACCTAATTCTGCAATCTATATTGTTAGTAGATCCTTCCATTACCATAACATGAGTTTCTTTAGGTTTGCTATTTGTTGGTTGCATGCAATGAGATTCTTTAGTCTAATCTTTAGTTTAGTAAACAGGATGTTATAGTTAAAGCAAGATGGTGAATAAAGTGTGAGGTTTGCGTCTGAAATGCACATATTTCTTCAAGGTGCTAAGAATGGTTGATTGCAAATGCAAGCTTTTTCGACTAGTTCAAAATTTGATCTTGAAACTAAAAATTCTTTCAAAAGCCACTACATTTTCTTAACAATTTGTCAATTTTGGCCAAAAACGTAAATAAAAAGTGCAAAAGTGCGGAAAAATGGGTTTATGTTACCAAAAATATTTTTACCATATTTGCCCGTCCCTAGTCATTACCAATGAGTACAATGTAACGCTCATCAACTTGCAGTGTTGCAAAGCTCTCTGCTTGGTCCCTGGCAAGTTCCCCAAGCAGATCAGGCCCTGCACTGTGCTGGACACTGAGAAGCAGCAGACAGGACATGATCCCAAGATCCTCAAGCGAAAGAGGAATGAACTTTTGGAGGAATTTGAGGACGTGTTCAACTGTGAATCAACGCTCAAACCAATGAAGGGCGAACCCATCCACATTGAGCTGACCAAGGATGTGCAGCCGTTCCATGTGAATGGACCCAGGCCCATACCCATTCCAATAAAAGAGGAGGCCAAGAATACCATTGAGGACCTCAAGCACAAGGATATCATTGAGGAGGTCACAGAGGACACCCCTTGGCTCCACCCTGCCACCTTTGTGATGAAGAAGAGTGGCAAGTGCCGGCTCTGCGTGGACTTGCGAAGGCTCAACTTATACGTCAAGTGGCCAGTCCACCCCATGACTACACCGAAGCAGGCGGTCTCCTCAATCCCCTATCAGCCAGGTACTTCACAATGTGTGATGCCAAGCACAGGTACTTCCAGGTCCCTTTGGATGAGGAGAGCCAGCTGCTCACAACGTTCAGTGCCAGCTCCTACCAAGCCAGGCCCAGGAGCCCATGATGAGGGACCCCATGCCCACCCCAGTGTTTGAGGAGATTGCTACCGATTTTTGCGAGGCATCCGGCACCCACTTCCTTGTTTTGGCCGACAGATACTCTGGCTGGCCTGAAGTGTACCAGTTCAGACAGGCGCCCACTGCCAACACCCTCATCACCTGCCTGAGAGAGATGTTTTGCAAGTCAGGGGTCCCAGTGAGACTCCAGTCAGATGGCGGGTTACAATTCACCGCCCAAGAGACCCAAGACTTTCTGCATCAGTGGAAAGTCAGACATCGCTTGTCAACAGCAGGATACGCCCAGTCAAATGGGCAAGCAGAGGTTACCGTGAAGCAAGTCAAAGCCCTGCTCCTAAAGACAGGTGGCAAAGTCAACAAGACCTTCCGGAAAGGCATGCTTGAGCTGCGGAACACCCCAAGGGAAGGGGGGAAGTCTCCAGCCAAGATCGTGTTTGGGCACCCAATACGCTTGCACGTGCCATGCCACCACAAGGCCTTTGACAAGAAGTGGTTGGTGGCCATGGAGGACCATGACAGTAAAATGGCCGAGGTCAGGGCCAGGAAGACCAAGAGCTACAACAAGGCTTCCAGAGAGCTCCCTCCACTCCCTGTTGGAACCAAGGTACGCATCCACGCATCCAGAGCTACCAAAGCAAGCTCTGGGACAGGATTGACCTGGTGGTCCAGAGAGGTCGCTCGCGGGACTACAGAGTCAAACTCCCATCTGGCAGGTGCCTATGGAGGAATAGGAAATTCCTTCGGCCAATTAAGGCCCACCAACCAGCCCCACCGCCCGAAGAGGACGGAGAGAAGGAAAATGAGGCTGTGATAGAGGAGGAAGCGACAGAGCGTGAGAAGCAAATATTGGAGCCAACAGAGAGGAAGTTGAGGCAGTCCAAGCGCCTCCGATTCAAGCTCCATCCAAGGACCTAAGTGTCGTTACAACTTGCCGCAGTTATTATGTATTCGTCGACCATCTGCCCAAAGAAATAGAGAGGGGGAAGGTCACCCTGTGTGTTGTATATTTGGAAATAAACAGATATATCCTAGATCAAAAAGTTCCCAACAGACGAAAAAAAAAGAAAAAAAATACTTGCAAAATGGAAAAAATCGAATTAATTTCCCAAAAAGGCGAATGAACCTATCGTATAAGAAAGAAGAAGAATTAAATGCCCGTCCAGACGAAAAAAGACGTTTAAAGCTGCTGTCACAAAATAGACGTTATTTATGTCTCTATTGATAAGGAATCTGTCTGAACCGATCTGATTGTCAAAAACGGCGAAATCTAAAAAAATTAGAAAAAGGAAGTACCTAACGAGCAAGAATTAGCCAGTAGTACATATGTCAAATAAAAACCAAGAGTTAAAATGCCTTTTTAAAGGAACGTTTTTGGTACAGCTATACTTAAAATAAGATTTGCAAATCCAATAATTGTTCTGATGGCCTTTTCAACCCAATAGCATTCTTTTCTTTCTGTGTCTGTCGAGCAATTGTACGAGTACAAGTTAATTTATAAGTGTGGATTGTATTTTGTTTGTGCAAAACCGCAACTGACAATCAAATTATTACATTGGCAATGATTGGAGGGGTTGAAATTTCCTTGAAGTTTTTATTTGCTTGGAAAATTGAAAAAAAAACGTTACAAGCGCTTGAAATCTAAGAAAATCCAATTTTTTGGCCAATTAGACGAAAAAAGACGAATAAAATCCAAATTAGACGAAAAAATTTCGCGACGAATAAAGGCCAAAAAGACGAACAAGTTTATTCGTCTTAAGTTCCTGTCGTTTGCTAAAGTTTGCTAATCGAAAGCTGTCCTTGAATTTGGAAGGAAAATTTGGGTGTTTTTCTTAATTTCGTTTCTCCACATTCGTCCACTTCAAGATTGCTGAGGTTGAGTTTTTCTTCGCGGATTTTGAACGGACACATGACATTCAAGGGAGATTCTTTATCTTTAATAAACCCGTTGGGTGAGGCAGCCAAAAAACGGTAGATTTGGATTAAGAATTAAACCAGCTTTAGTCACGATTTTTCCAGTCTGTTTCTGTTCTGAAAATTTTCTTGTTGCCACACTCTCGTAAGTCTGGTCATGAATGATAGCAGGAACGGCGAGATTCTTCGGTTTAAACATTGACTCACAAAACTTGTGCTTGTAGCGCTTTTTCGTGATTTGACAAATTTCTCCCAAATGGCTGGCTGTTAATCGTCTTTGACGGTATTTAAACCACTTCTGAGATTTTGCCTAATCTCTAGTCATTAATGCAATTTTCTCAGCGTCTATTTTCGGTAACATTTATGTTATCGCGGATCTAATATTACGGGAACTTCTTAACCAGATAGTCATGATCACTAATCGCAACTTGAACATTTGCTTTTCCGTACGAATAACGGAGCGAAATATCCTGTGAAAATTGTGAGCAAAAGTTTGTCGTAATATTTCGGACTTTGTCAGTAAAAGATGGCCTCTTGCGATTCTCAAGCAGCCTTGGATCATCATCATCAACCCGCCGGGAAACGAGATCTCCTGGCCACGCGATGGTTCCGCCACCCTCGGTTGAGGCACCACCCTCCAAAGGCACCACTTACTCCCCCAAATGCAGTCGAGGCACACGACAGTCGGCTCGCAGGTCGGCACGAACCGACTGCGCCAGGTTGCATCAGGAGAGATGTTGGTAAATGACTAGTTGTTTTCTGTACTAAGACACGGATATATATACATAATGGAAAGTGACTAGTACGAGTAAGAGCATGTAGAAGGGAGCAGACATGAGAATACAACACCTGAAGAGATAAATTTTGCAAAAGAGTGACTTTTGACTCCTCAATTGTTTGATCATACCAAACTGTAGTATAAATAACCAGGCTCGACTAAGTGCATTAGCTGCCTTTTGAAGGTTCACTTCTGAGATGAATTATTTGTTTTGCAGGTCCCGTGCTCCGACCAAAACCAAATGCAACAAACAAGTTTGTGTTGCCATCTGAGTGTCCCACCTACATGTACAACGGTACTACAACTCCACCGCATTTAAGTGGTTCCGGTTATCTTGTGCCACGGATCACCTTACCCTGTCTTGTCAAGCAAGCCTTTAGGCTTCCATTCCTGCATATCAACGATGTTTTCATCACCGGATTTTGCGCGGAAGCTTGCGGATTTCCGCGAGTGGCACACTCTCAATTTTCGCCCTTGAAAAAAAATCTCGAGGACATTACGTGCCACAACTTGCTATTGCACTATCAAACACCTAATGATAGACTGAAAATATTTCACAAACTTGTCAAGGAGTGTCAAATTAGTGGCGATAAGTAGAAATATTTTGTAAATAGTTTGGCAGCTTTGTGGGTGATTTTTAAATATTTTGAATGTTGAGGCACAACTTGGAACTTGTGGTGAAGAGAAGAGTTTATTGTACTTTTTTTTTGACCGCCTTCTCCTTTTTTGAGACTTTCTCCGAGCCTGAAGAGGTCAGGTCCAAAATATTATTTCACTTCAACTTATTTTTTGCCCTACAAATCAATTCATTGTCCTACTAATCACTTTATTGCCCTTTGAATGAACCATGTCTTTCGAACAGAGCTAGCTCTTAAAGCCGGTATTGAGGATTGAGATCTATTAAATACTAGATGGAGTGTGAGCCTAATAATGTGTCTCCGGTCGACAACTGTTGAGCGGGCAAAAGTGCGGGAACATTTGAAATGTGTGACCAGGCAAATGTCAACTGTACAATTGATGAACCAAATGTGGATTAGAGTTTTGTTTTTGGGTCACTTTTTGTTATTGCTAGTGGTCACTTTCTTGAAATCACCGAAGACGTCACTAGGTGACCATGCCTTGGATTTGAATTCTACAGTACAACATTTCTCAAAGGGGAACTTTTTTGCCAATACCTTGAATCGGTCATTGTTAGGAAGACCACAAAATTAAGCTTTTGCGTTATGTAGGGTTAAACCAATACATATATGGGCATACATATTGTGCATACATATTGTGGCTTCAAGAACGAGTTTTGAAAAATTGTTCTTGGTGCGCGTGTTTAGTCACACTAAGTGTCCGCTCAACAGTTGTGAGGGCGACATTTTCCTCACAAATTCAAGGCATTTCGCCCCCTTTTCCAAATCATACTGGCTAAAGCTTGCACGCTATCTACTGATTAATAATTGATCCTATGTATTGAGCAGGCAAAGCATGCCAGCTGGATATTACGAATGTCCAAGGTTGAACTGATTTTCAGGGTTGAAAATTGTAATAGAAGTCCCAAGAAGGATGAGTTGGTCAACAAAATACCATGTGCACCCGCAAATGAAGGGAGTAATGGCCAAAATCCGGCCGGGGGAGTTTCATTTTATTGGCGACCCGAGGGCGTTAGCCCGAGGGGTGTCAATTAAAATGAAATGAGTGATGTTGGATCTTGGCCATTACTCCCTTCATTTGTGGGTGCATAAATATTATTTAAGTTTGAAATGGCGTCTGTGTGCTACGGACGCGTGTGTTAACGAATGGCAAAGACAATGGCGTTTTACATACTTCATTGCCCGGAGAGTAAAACTGAACTGACAAGAAAATGTTAATTGTCTGATGGAGGTAAAAGAGCAAAGCGGGAAAATGAAAATGTTAGGGTGACTAGAAATGCATCAAATATAACCATCAAACACCCCTTTCGACTTTAAGGCGTGTCCTTTAAGGAACCCAAAAATACCGGGTTGATCAAACGCCTTGGTTAGGCGGATCTTCGGGTGCAGTCGTTCGGTTCTTAGACCGATTGCGCCATGCGTGCTACGGACGCATATGTTAACGTATGGCAAAGGCAATGGCGTTTCACATACTTTATTGTCCGGAGAGTAAAATAGAACTGACTAGTACCGGGTGCGTATGGTATTTGTTGATTTCAGGAGTTCTGCAGGAAAAAGGCTGCCATTTCAAAAATCTTGGTCCGATTCGAGAAATATGCACATATTTGGATTCAGCAATGAAAATACTATTATTTTAGTCAAAGAAACCGCCTTTCTCGTGAAAACTCTTTCCAGTCTGGGCCTGAATCGGGAGCAGGCCTTGGCTGCCAAGTCCTTGGACAAGTTTGCAAATTCATGGCGGTTTTTTTGCTTCAATTCGTCTGAGGTGTTGCATGGAGTTCGGTTGGTATGTCTTTTAACCACGCCCAATATGAAAAAATCCAACGGATTGAGATTCGAAGAGTTAGGAGGTCAAAATTAAGTCCGGTCCAACGAAATCGCCATAACTGTCCTACAGCCAGACTTTGTTTATTGTACTTTCCGGTGCGAAGTTCTAACAAGACCTTTTGTCTTTTCCTCCAAATTGGAACTTTAAATTATTCTTTTGATGCCATTTTTCGTCCACACACTCACATATGACTCATCTTTGAGCTGTCAAAATTTCAAACCTATAGCTCTAACAGATATTCCAAAAAACACCACCAAAGTTGATCAACAAATACCATACGCACCCTGTATATGTAAAATGTCTGATGGAGGTAAACGAGCAAAGCGGGAAAATGAAGATGTTAGGGTGACTAGAAATGCATGAAGCCCAAGCCTTGCCCGTCCCTAACCCTGTGGGGCCCTAAGCCCTAACTCTGCAGGGACCTAACCATGTGGGGAAGTAAGCCCTCGCAATGTTGTCCCGTAACTCTGCGGAGCCCCAACTTATTATGAGGACCTAAGCCCTAGCACTATGGGGGCCTTCTTAAACTTATGAGGTTAAGCCGTATGATAACCTTTGAGCCCTGTGGGCCAAATCCTAAGGACTTGAAGATTCTTCTATCAAGATCCAGCCCTCTCCATGGCGCCCCCTCGTTAGGGATGGGTGACACCGGCATTTTTGCATCATTG
Source organism: Tigriopus japonicus (assembly GCA_010645155.1). NCBI lineage: Eukaryota > Metazoa > Arthropoda > Copepoda > Harpacticoida > Harpacticidae > Tigriopus > Tigriopus japonicus. The sequence goes on along the minus strand of CM021317.1, from coordinate 1,060,277 downwards.
CCGACATTGATCAATACTGGCCATATTGTCATTGTCAACACTAACACTGACATCAGTGTCAACATCAACCTTAACACTGACTATGAAAGGGTTATTTAGAAGAGTTTTCATATTTTTCAAAAATATGAAACATTGTAGGTGTCAACACCTCATCACCAACACCCTTTTCAACCTTACCTAGCCCACATACTTTATCGTCTGACCTGTGGTCTCCCCTTCTATTTTGACTGTATCTGCCTTTGAAAGTGGTATAACATGGTTGTGCGAAATTGTAAGTATGCCCACCAGGATAAAAGCTTTGACTTGTATTTTATTAAGTAAGGCATGAATCTTAAATATCTTTTAAATATTTTGGCCAATTTTCAGAAAATGAAGTTTATTCTAGCTAGCGTTTGGGGAAATATTAAAATGTATAGATGATAACAAGGGATAGGCGAAAAATTTAGTCACTGACTTTGGCTTTACTGATATGAAACGTTGCAAAAAGATGCTTAAAATGTAAAATAAAATGCAAATGACACCAAAAAGCAGCAAATAAACTTATTCATGGACTAAAAAGAGTTACTCATACAATATTGTGCCTTTTATGCTAAAATTTTTAATGCTTTGCCCTCCAAGCGGTCGGTCGTCCAACATCCAGTGGTTGAGAAATCTATGATTGTGTGTAGAACATTGGATCATCTGGGATTTCTAATAAATGATGGTGTCTAGCCTTTTTTTTGCATACTTCGGAAAGTGAAACTGCCGCTAGAGGCGCGGCAATCGCGCGACTCGTTCTAGCACCATCTAGTGATAAAAATTCAAACTATTTGTACTCCTTCCTTCCGTCCGGTCTTCAGTCGGAGAGTCAGATCCGATTCATCCAAAGACGTTTCGAAAGGTGGGTCACCATTAGTGATGGGTTCCGAGTTGGGAGTGTTGCCACATTTTACTTGGAGATTAGGTATCTTGCTGTTTGAGAAGTTTAGCAGTGGTCAAGCTTTTTGACCCTTAAGGACCAAGATGGCAAAAGTATTGCAAAATACGAACTCAAATCCATCAGTAGTCACCATGAAGGAACAGATGGACACACTCTTCAAAGCTTATTTGATCATTAATTTCATCTTGTAATCTTATGTTTTCTTTATTCTTGTGAATAGCTCACAAACCTAATGACAAGAGGGAAAAGCTTGATGATTTGAATCAAGTTCGCTTTCCTGCTTCCTCTTTGATAACTCGTTTCTGTTCATACATTCTTTCCGTTCTTTTCCATCACGTTCTATCAGATTCGACTTATTACTTAATTACTGTATAACATAGTCCAGTACAATGATCACGGTGACTTGGGCTTTGAAGAAGCAAGTGAAAACCTGAAACAGGAATGACAACCAGGAAATCCTTTGAACCTCCACTTCAAATGAAGTTTAGTCACAAGGTTAAGAATTTAACACACTTTCCTTTATTCTTTATTGCTTTCCTATATTCTATTATCATTTGTGCAAACATGTAAATTAGACCAGCCGTACAGCTGAATACATGTCTCATTTGCATACAATATATTGCGATACAACAGCTATCTCATATTCTGAAGCATAACAATAACGTACTACACACATCAATTAAATACTCGTCTTTCTAAACTATTCCCATCTTTCCAGCCCTTTTTCATGGTTGAAATTCAATTTGGGAGTCGATCGCTAAAGACAAAACTTCGAAACACAGGTCCTTTGTGGAAATCTAGGTCGAACTTTTCCCGCTAGATGGCGCTGAAATGAGTCGCGCGATTGCCGCGCCTCTAGCGGCTATTTCACTTTCCCGAGTATGCAAAAAATAGGCTAGAGTCTTAAGTTCCTGCCCCTAGTTATTTCGTTGTTTTCTCTTTTGTCGACATTCTTGTTCTTGAAATTCCAAAAGACGAGTCGCGATTTTATGCTGTCAAAGTTGGAGTCATTTTATGACGAGCACTATATACGGTATATCATGTCTCAAATGTAATATTGAGATTGTTTTGGTTCAAAAAACTTCAAGAGAACAAAAAATATCTTGTTATTGTGTGGGATACTCAGTTTGGCTTTAAATTTTGGCCAAAGTTGCAAAAAGAGAAACAAACGAAAATTATTTTGTCACCATATTTACGTGGTCTCCGAGGATTGTAGGCCGTTTTAAGTTTTTTTTATTAACGTAATTATTTTGAGAAATTATGTAACGAACTCGGTTTTTTCTCATTTTCTCATTAATTGTAGTTGGAACTGATTTTTTCCTATCTGCCACATCTTTGTAAGTCTTACTTCATAACTTGAAATAGCTGATAAACTAAATACATATTGTTACAACTGTAATAAATCCTCTCAGATCTCTGACTAAATTAACCACTCATTCCGACCTAAATCATAAACCGTAAGCAACAGACTTTATAGTGTATAATTTTTTAAAAAGTGCAAAAATCATTGTTCCAGTGAGATAAAATATCGAAGAATGAATTTTGCCTCAAATATGCAACGACTTTAAAAATTTTGGAAGAAGTAGAAAAAATGGAAGAGTAAAAATTTCATTTACACAACTGCGCCATTGATAAGAATACGCTAGCGATCATATTTTCACCACAAATTCGGTTATCCTGCCAATTTTCCCATTTATCCTGTTTATCCCGGTGTGAACGGGATATTTAGTAAAAGTTGATCAAGCGACTAACCTTGGCAAGTGTGCTTCACATCTTTAAAATTTTACCCATTTCTGAGCGTATAGACTATGTGGGTAGTACCTATAAGTGGGTGACTAAAAGGCGTACGTAGAAAGGGACCACATAAAAGGCAAACTGCACTTACCATCGTAAACATATCCTGTCAGAAAATTATCGACCGATGTAGCCAATAGCTTATGTGAGATCAAATGATGCAAACGAGGCAGATTCAAGTACGCATCATCGTCCATCACCATGGTCACATCTGGATTTAGCCCCAGTTGATGATCGTTGATGTATCTCAGGAGAGACACGGCCTTAATTGTTCGATTGTCATAGGAGTCGACGCCGTGAACCATCACCAAATCACAATGTACTTGCATCTCAGCCTTCAATCGATTCATCAATGAAGGGGTAGTGGGCTGTCCTATGAAAAACAGGACTTTCACATCTGGATGGTCGTATTGGAATGAGGCCCACGTCTCTCTGGTGGTATCACGGGTCTCAAAGCGATTGGAAACGGATTTCACGGCTACAAGGAGCTTCACGCCACTCAAGTCCTGTTCTTGGCAATGGTCAACAACGTAATCCTTGACCAAGATCTTGTTCATATCGCGGGTTTTCCCTGGAGGCCAGCCTTCAACAATGGGGCCCTTATAGGTCTTGGGATCGCTGCCTACAAGGGCCCATTCGGGCTTCAGGAGGTTATATGTTCCATCATTGACTAATGGTTCAGGGATGTCGATATCGGCCCAAGTTGACTGAGTTATGAATTTGGTTGTGTTATTGGATTGGATGACAGCCATCAAAGGCAAATACAAGAGTATTGCCAAAGCAAAAAAGGTGAAAAGTATTTGCAACCTTTTTATGCTTTTCATCCTGAACTAAAAGCGAAAAAAGTGTGAGGCATTATCCCATTCATTTTTGACTAACAAATATATTTTAAAAAAGATAACTTTGGTGCAAATTCCAGCATGCGCTCTTCTTAAAGTTTTTCCTTTGTTTCCTCGTTCATCCAAGAAGTAAACACCCAAACCAATATGAACGGAGGCTTGTTCTTTTTGGAGCCAAATCTTGATAAAATACGGTAAATACAAAACAGGAATGCCTTCTCTTTCAGACATGGCACAAAAATGTAAAAACATGCTGAAGTCTTAACGAAGGCGCAGAGCCTTAATGACGTTGATTATGTTGTCAAAAGATTAGTTGTTGAGCACCATGGTTGATATTCGTGACCCACCGGAGAACTCCACCCACCGGACGAAGATCAAAAAACATTGTCATTGTGGTGGCCTAGAATTTGACTCTTGAATTTTATGATATGGCGTTTAATGGATGAGTGTAATCGAACGAATTCAGCTGGGGATTCTGGGGCCAAAATGGCTAGGGATGCGTCGGAGTTGAGACTCACACTCCATAAAATTTAATCAAAATTCGTTAGCCCAACTCGGTTACCTCATTTTGACAATCAATTTAAATAAGAATATGTTCCTCACGTTGCAAACTAAAACTTTGAAATGTCAGAACCTAGTTCTGACCCATCCCTAGTTCTTTTGGCCCCAGAATCCCCAGCTGAATTCCTTCGATTACACTCATCCATTGGTCCAGTTTTACGCCCTTGCAAGTTCTGCTGTGGGTCAAGTTGTCTGCTGGGTCCAGTTATCTGAAGGGTCGAGTTGTCTGGTGGGTTGAGTTGTCCATTGGGTTGAGTTGTTTTAGGTCGAGTTTTCTATTGGGTCAAGTTGTCCGCTGGGTCGAGTTGTCTGGTGGATCAAGTTGTCCACCTGGGTCGAATTGTCCAATAGGTCGAGTTGTCCAATGGGTCGAGTTGTCCAATGGGTCGAGTTGTCCAATGGGTCGAGTTGTCCAATGGGTCGAGTTGTCCAATGGGTCGAGTTGTCCAATGGGTCGACTTGTCCAATGGGTCGACTTGTCCAATGGGTCGACTTGTCCAATGGGTCGACTTGTCCAATGGGTCGACTTGTCCAATGGGTCGACTTGTCCAATGGGTCGACTTGTCCAATGGGTCGAGTTGTCCAATGGGTCGACTTGTCCAATGGGTCGAGTTGTCCAATGGGTCGACTTGTCCAATGGGTCGAGTTGTCCAATGGGTCGAGTTGTCCCATGGGTCGAGTTATCCAATAAGTCAATGTGTCCATTGGGTTGAGTTGTCCTGAAACCGTTCAAAAGCACTAGCGACTCTTAAAGAAAATATCTAGTCCTGACTAGAGCACTAGAATAACAGAGTACAGTCATAAAGTGCGCCATCTAGTGCATTTCATGCGGCAACAGCTCGCCGTTCCCATGATACACATGTTTTTAAAGATTGCAATGGTCATTCATCAGTTTTGGACAAAGTGAAGTGCCTAAAATGTTGATGGCGGAACTCCAAATAGAACTTATTTGTTTTTCTGATGAATTTTGACATAAATCATGCCTGAATTACCTTTATAGTAGTCAAATTTCCATGCCAATTTGAAAGGGATTTTACCAATAATTTCAACCAAAAACCACAAGTCCTAACAATACTCAGTCAACGAGCTGTTGCCAGCGAGTTTTTCTCGTTTTACAGCTGTTGCCACATGAAATTCACTAGATGGCGCACTTTATGACCGTACTCTGTTATTATAGTGCTCTAGTCCTGACTAGATACCCTATTGGCCATTGGCAACCGCACGGAGAATGTTTACAAAAATCCGCTCGTCAGCTGTCCTCGTTTGAGGCTTGTCAACAAATCTCAAAAACTGTTTCTTCTGTACTCGAGAGTTGTCTCTTAGTACTAAAATGGCTTGTTTCACTCCAAAATAAGTAACAAATATTGATGATGACTGAGTAACAGTTCTACAAATGAAATGCGCATTAATAGTCAGGATAGAGGAACCTCTGTAGCTTTTCATAAAAATAATGTGGTGCCTAAAAACTTTGTTAATAGCTTAAAGGAAAAATACAAACGTAGGTACGTTTGTAATGTTCAATTAATGAGGAGGAGATATTTTTGGTACGTTTTGAGATCATTAAAACATGTCGTGTTTTTTTCCAATATATCATGGTTAGGGGTGCACTTTTCGTGCAAATAGATAGACCAAAAAGTGCAAATTAAAGTGCAAATAAAAGTGCAAAAAGTACAAACATTTTTTATGAAATACAATAATTGGTTGACTGATCTTGTTCATTTGGGAAAACACGAAAATTGCTAAGCCCCTTTGTTGTTTCAAAAATGCTTTTCAAGTCAAAAAAGATCAGAAATGCATTTCTCCCAATATTGGGTCACATGTCAACATATATGAGTCAGATTTTACAGTATATCAAAATTAGGTCAAATTGATGGTCTTTTAGTACACTCTCAACAGAGCTGTTGCTTTTAAAAAAAAGACAGCTAATCATCTGAGAGTACACTTAAGGATTGTTAATGTGGCTTTACTTAGTTTAATTGTAAAAAATAAATATGCAGATACATGCAATGTCTATCTAACCTTTTGACCGATTGGCTTCATTTCAATATTCAAGCCAAAGGGGTTTTTAATAAACATAAGGACCATACTTGGTTAGGTTTTTTCAAGTGCTTTTGGTCTTTGTTAGTTTTGATTCAAAGTGGGTAAGTTGATTTCTACTAATTCCTATGTTTATTCAACGTTTCCTTCTCTGCATTGATTGGTTTTGTTAAGAAGAATTGTTATTAATGTCAAAAAATTGAATTTTCAGCGAAAAATAATAGTGTTCAAACATGATATAATTTACCAGCCCATAAGGTAAACTATTTACCCCAACAAGTGAGGCCAATTTCAATGTTTGGAACAATCAACAATATATTAAATTTCTTGATTTAAATATATTAAATTTCAAGAAGATGAAGAGCAAGGCCCCGTCAACATCAGGGGTTTCTCCCTTCCAACTTTCACTTTTCCGGACCCAAATCCAACCACTCCTACAAGATCTCTTCAGCCACGCCCTCCAAACATCTTTCTTCTCACCAGACTAGATGGAGTCAGCCATCATCTTCATCCATAAGAAGAGGCCCAAGGACATTCCAGACAATCATAGGACCATCGCCTTGGAAAACCCCTTCTTGAAGATGATGTCCACCCTGTTAGCTGTCCGTTTCTCCGGATTGGCCGAGGAAAGGAATCTCCTTCCCGAGTTCCAATTCGGTTTCCGGAGAAGCCGCTCAACCACATCGGCAGCCACTCTCCTCTTCAAAATTGTGCACGCAAACATCAGCACTAAGAGGAGAGTTTACGGATGCTTTGTGGATTTCTCCAAAGCATTCGACAGGGTGGACCGAACGCGGTTATTCTCCAAACTCCAACTATGGGGAATTCCGTGTTCCATATGCGTCCTGCTGTCCAACATTTATGCAGGACTCAAATGTTCCATTCGTTCTGGTGAGGACCTATCCCCCTGCTTCTTCACATTCATCGGCCTTCCGCAGGGGGATCCAGTATCGCCAATTCTTTTCAATCTTTATGTATCCGACCTGCCCGAAGCTCTCTCCCACCAAAGCCCCACCATCAATAGCAATAGAATACAATACTTACAGTATGCAGACGACCTGGTTCTCTTGGCTGATTCAACCATGGAATTGCAAAATGCCATCAATGCTCTCCACGGTTATTGTCAAGAGAACGGCCTTCAAGTCAACACCATCAAGACGAAGGCCATGGTTTTCCATAAAGGTCGTCTGCCTCCCACCTCCTTCCACATCAAGAATAGTCCGATTGAAATCGTCCAGTTTTTTAACTATGTCGGTTTCACCTTCACCACCCAACTCTCCTTCACCAAACACCTCAACATCGCAATAACCAAGGCCAGGGCCAGGATCGGATACATCTGCAATAGACTTCCCATCAAGAATCTTCCTCTGCCAATAGTTCTTCAACTCTTCTGGACCTAAATCACCCCCATCTTCCTCTACGGCCTTCACCTCTGGCTTCCCAACTCTGCCCAATCCGCTCTCAAATCCGCCGATGCCACCTTCACCAAATTCCTCAAACGATACCTCTGCGTGCCCCAATATGCCAATAATGCATGGACGCATTTCCTATGCGAAACCGAGCCCCTCACCATCGGGCTGGCAAGGTTAGTGTCCAACAGTGTTGGGAACCTGACCTTTCCGGAGGCAATGTCTGGACACATGCTGTCCTTCCCGGTCAAGGACTTGACAACACCTTATTGTCCTTGGCCTGACATCCCTTCGGAATATTGGCGGTCACGCACCTTCGTCCGGCTTCCTGCCCAACTCCATCAAAGACGGGAACTGACGAAGGATCTGTTCAATCTGACCCACCCTCTCTACTGCAATAACCAAGATTTTCATCATCTACCTCTACCCAACTACATCTTTACAGTCTGTCAAACCCCGCTTCATTTCTTCCATGTGCATTGAATGTATTCTAGTCAACTCACTGTGATAGCATGATTTACGTAACTATTTTTAACGTGTTTTTAACATTTGACATGTCCTTTTACAGTTATATATGATCATACATATATCTTTTTTGATACGCCATGACATGACCAAGAGTCGCAATAAACATTATTATTATTATTAAATTTCTTTAGCCATGCTGGGTTTTTTTTGACGGAAATTTTTTTACGCGGAATTTGGAAAAAAATGCTTATATTTTTGGAATTTCTGCCCAAAAACTAGATATTAGCAAAAAATCACGGAAAGTGCAAAAACGGGTAAAAACGGGAAAAAGTGCAAATAAAGCAAAAAAAACCGGCCAAACGTATAAAAAAGTGCATTTGCATGAAAAGTGCACTCCTACTCATCTAATCCTAAAAAGGCACATTCTTCTTTCGAAAACTCCAGCCGCTTTAACACCTTTTCCTTGAACTTGTCATATTTGTTTTCAATGTCTACAAGACACGGTTGCACTATTATTTTTGGACTTTTTTGGTGATGATTCATAGGGACAGGAACTTTAGACGAATAAACTTTTTCGTCTTTATTCGTCTTTTTTACTCTTATTCGTCGCGATTACTATATTCATTTAATTTGGATTTTATTAGTCTTTTTTCGTCTAATCCGGCAATTTCGCTCAACTTTTTTCGTCTAATTAGTCAAAATTTGTTTTTTTTTTCTCAAATTTCAAAGCAAATAGACACTTTTTTGAAAAGTTCAACTCCAAAGCTTGAGCCAAAGTAATAGTTTGATTTTGAGTTGCGTTATTGCACGAACAAAATATGATCCACACTTAAATTTTAACTTTTAGAGTTTCCTAACAGACACAGAAAGATATGGCAAATCTTTTGTGGCACTTCTAGTAGCTTTCCTCATTTTCACCCCGCAGCACCGCAACAGATCGACTCCAAATTTATGCTAAACAACACTTTGCCAATAGTTGATGGAAGAATGACCTAAGTCACGGAATTGTACGAGAGCACTGGATTGAACGTCTGTCTTCTTTGACGAATCGATCGAAGTTGACTCCGTTGATTTAGTTCGAGTATTGTCATTTTGGTCTTTTTTTAAGTCTTTGGACAAAAGTTTCATAAAATATGACTTTTCTAAAAGCGATTAAACTTCGAGAAAAAAATTGGCAATACTATCTATTATCAACTATGTAGGAAATTTTCCCCGAATTCCTGCACAAAAAATTCTGAGTATGGCACATTATTGAAAGCCAATTTTCTGTACTCACCCCTTGAAAACAACTAAGTTTAAAGCAATGAAACGGGTTATCTCTCTTACACTCCTATTACCAGAATCACATCAGCGCCTTTTTAACGATTCTCACCTAATCTTCTCATTTCAATGTGGTAAATTCGCTGATAAAAAAAGTCTGAAAAAACGAATGAATGTAGGGCAGTTCCTCTTTGCTTCTCTACTTCTCTCTATTTCATCTCAGCCTCTTTATCTCTTTCTATAAAGGCTGGTCTACACGAGAAACATTTTGGCTATTTTATTTGTCAGATATTCCGAAAATGTTAGGCGATTGCCAAATGTTTCTTTTCTGTTGCTTCTACACGTGAACGTGCAGTTTGTCAAATATTTTACCCCTTGGCCAAAGAATTGCCCATTTTTTCAAATTGTTTCAAACTGACACTGCCAAATAGTGTTTGAAAACCAGTCATCTTTAGCTGAGTCCCGAAATTTAGAAAGTGAATTGTATACTGCCACATATTGTCACTTTTCAACGACATTTTCTTCGATCAAGATTTTTTTTCTTTCTTTCAGTGTAATTTGTTTCGGATGGAAAGGCTTTTGCATAACGCCACGTTGTGGACACTGACGTTATGTAATGTCATTTTCAGTCATTTTCTTGCCCCCCAACCATTTTAAGACCTCTACTCTCCACTGGCATTTGGTTTTGTCGAGTTGGGTTTTGGTGAATAATGCTGCCACATGGCAACGTTGCACCTTATAAACTATAGAGGGCTAAATGGAGAGAAATGTCACTCCCATTAGCAAGGATTTTGTTATGAACACAGTTTGCTGTCTCTCTGCTTCCCCAGTCATGGCGCCAAATTCAAAAATTCGTCATAGACCTCATGTGCTTGTCCCTACACTCGAAATGCAAAAAGGGTTCCAAGCTCCATCAATGAGTTGGACTCAGTTCAAGAAGTGTACTTGCAACTCAACCAACATGACTATGGGTCAAACTATTAAAAATCAGAAAATAATTTGTACCCAGAGGGTACATTCAAATATTAATTCAAGAGTACCAATCAAAACTTTCTAACCATTTGACATTTAGGACTTGTGCAACATTTGGTCAACCTGGCCCACTGTCCAGTTGTATTTCAAAGCATAGATATGCTTTCCCTACGACTTTGTCGGATGATTCTGGGGTTAACATGGACAGATTAACATCAATAAGCTCTCTTTCTTCAAGTCTTGTCACTGAGAACGAACTTGTCTCTGGTCATAATCAAATTGGACACACTCCCACGGTTGGGACAATCAGGTCTTTGAAGAAAAGGCTGATCATGATCTGATCAATAGGCCCTGGAAAATTATCCTATTTTGCTGTGGAGAAGAAATTCAAGATGTTTTAAGGGTAAGGCTAGCTGAAGATAACTAACCATTATCTGACCCTACATTATTCAACATCTGGGATTTCTGCTCCACAACAAAATAAAGTTATTTTCTGGGGCCTAATAATCAAACATTTGCAATATGTCTAGCCCTGTCTTAAACGACTTAACCTCTTGTTTATTCCCTGACAAGATTTGACGGCAACAAATTCAAAGCTACAAATTTACATGAGACAAATCTTATTTTACTAGTATGGCAGAAAATAGGAATTGGTTCTGCTCAAATCACCCTTAATTAAAACATCAATATTCTTTGGAAACCTTGGGCTGATTTACAAAACCATTTTCCACCTATTGTCCCACAAAGATGAAAATGTCGTATCTAAACATATCTATGTTACGAAGTCCAAGTGTTTCAGCACGCAAAGAATAATCTCAGGATAACACAACCTTTCAATCATAAAATTTCTGACATGCTCAAATTCGAGTTTGACAACCGTATTTCATGTTCTAATGTGCTTTGGGTGTTGGGATGACAATGGGCTTGGAAGCTAATGGTAAAAGAAGTTATTTTTGTGACCCGTTTGTCTACAAAATCTGCTCAAAAATTGACAAATTTCTGCCTGGTCAGTCGAGCCACTCTTCTTTTTAGAGCACTTTGAGGTGCTCTGTCCAACTCCAGGCTGACAAGGCCAAAGCAATTTTCCATTCAAGCGGCTGAGTGGGAGTGTCTCTTCTCTTCATTTAGCCCTCTAATAAACTCTTCTGAGCCTGTCAGTTGACGCATTTGAGACGTGCGTGACTAGTCTATTACACTTACAACTGATTATCGATGACTTTTGTTGTCGTCCATTTCCGTGGAGCCTCGCAATCTTTCACAAATGACCTTCGATTTTGGTGATCTTGATGCCAAAAGTTAGAGGATTTTAGTTTTGCCCTTCAATCCATTAATTTGAAACTTTTTACTTAACAAAAATCGTTTTGTGATTGGACACCCTGCATGCGTCGATGTGTATTTCGATTGTCGACGAGAAAAAGTTAGCATAGTGACAAATGTTTTTTCAGCATGTTCAAAGTCAGAAACACTTGATAAACAAAATGTTATATTTGCCATCAAGCAAATTTTGTCTTGCATTTGACCAAATATTTGCTTTTTTGTTTCACGTGTAGACCAGCCTTCAATGGATAAATATTGGCTTTTGTATGCCAAGCGTGCACCAAGGTGTGCTAGTAGCATTGTCTTCGAGTCAACTTCAAGTAAAGCTGTCCGTACACTCTACACGTGAAACAAAACGGCAAATATTTTATAAAATGCTAATGATGTAGCTAGTCCATTGATTTATTAAAGGTCGGACTAGAAAGTTACTTTGTAAGTGCACCAAAGCGCAAAACGGGTTCCATGAAGAAAACTTTTCTATGGCATATTCATTGATCAGTCATTTGATCATTCATGATGATTCGAAATCATCATGATCAAGCAGAGTTCGGTTTTATCCAGTTTATTTTCGCGGAACTATCCTCAAAATATCTCTCAAATCTACTTTATAGACTTAAAAAGTTAGCGATGTTGATGACTTACATTTTTATCAGATGGAATCTTTGAATTTAGCTCCAGTAGCTCAAATGCTCGTATGCATGTTCAACTATTTTAGGTAATTAAAAGTTTCTGCAGAAAACCAAACACCTTCCCTTTAAATTTTTCGCCGAAATATTTGGGGACACTGTTGATGTAGCCACTTTCTTCGTCCAGAAACTACTGATGTGTTTCGAGTTGGGTTTTTAGCCGAGTTTTGCCATTTTGCTTTTTAGGGTCAAAAATCTGACCACAACTAAACTTTTCAATCAGCAATAGACCTTATCTGCCATAAAATATGGCAGCACTGCCAACTCGAAATCCATTTTTAAATCTACAGGGAGCGCCACTTAAAATCGGACAGAGGTTTGATGAAGGCCAGCAATGCCAATTTCAATTTTAGAGCGAAGACCCCAAAATCCAGTTCATAGGCCAATCACTTGTTATTACGTATTTTGAGGGGATTGGGAGTCTCTAGCTGTTTCAGCAAGAAAAAAGGCAACCAAGAAAGATATGTAACCAACCTGTAACAAGATCATAACATCGTTCAAGCAATTGTCAGGACCATTGCTTCAAGGCCCCTTGAAGCGAAATCAACCAGATATTAATCCAAGAAGTTTTTTATTTCCGCCATTCTAGAGAAGATGGTGGGGAGTAAAGGTTCAAAAAAATGTGGCTTCCTTGGCAGTAACCTTTAAGGCTGCATGGACTAAAATTCCAGCAGAGCAACTGCGGATCATTTGATCATATGCAGAGAGTAGATTCAAGGTCGTGGTTAAAAGCAAGGGCCTCTATGTTGAATAACTTAGTAATATATATTTTAAAGATTGTTCCAACCAACATCATTTGTAACAAAGGCTTTTTGATTCGATTTTAGTTCCTTCAAATTAGCAATTCTTCTTGTCCGCTTTTAAGTGGTGCACCCTGTATCAATGAAACTCGAAATCGAACTAGTTCAAGTGTTGCCAAATTGGTCCCTGTTTAGGTCTCTTCAAAAAGTTCAACACAACCTGCCCTTCTTAACAGCGATAAACTTCCGAGTCAAAACTGGCAGCACTCCTGGTTCGAAACACATCACTTCCAGAAATCTCTAACTTGGAAGGTAACTAACTCCAAACGATCATTTTTTTGAAAAAAAAACTCAAATTACAGTTGACTGTAGTTTTCATGTAGCTCCTTGATATGGAGCTCCTAGGTGACTATTATGAACTAGCTAATAGCTCGTAAGTCTTTAAAAAAAACTCACATCTGAACCCAAAAGCTTTGTTCTTCCATGAAATTACTACTAATGGCAAGTAGGGCGTTTTAATGCGAAAACTATTGATAAATAGTTTGTAAAACACGAACCAGCTTCTAGTACGCGAGTATTTCTTGGTTTAGCCAATTTACTCATCGTCATTTCAAAAAAATATATATATATCGGTTCAAATAGTAATGAATTTATGAGTTTGGGACCCAATTCCCCAAGAGTATCGGACCAAAACTCGAAAAAGAATGACGTAGCGGTCACGGAAATGTGCGTGTTACAATGCATTTATTTATCCAGGATGACAGGATTCAGGAAGTGAACATGTTACCCTCATCATCCACTGAAGTTCCTCCTCGGAAAAGTCGTCGGTGCATCTCCGGATAGCTAAGCAAAGCAATGTCGATCTTACGAAGAGGTGAGCGTGAAGAAGCACACAATAAAAAGACAAACGTGACAAGCGTAAACGGCCATGTTAACTGCACTGAGATCAAGGAAGAAGGCTCAGGCGATGTAGGCAATGTTGTTGGAGAGTCAAAATCCTGAAACCGAAGAACGGAATGAGTATCGATGTTGTTGAAGGCTTCTGTAAATCTTGATGCTCGAACTTGGACTTAGAAACTTTGTCATTTTGTAAAGAAATGTTTTTTTCTGATGAACAGGGTGACAACTATGTTTCAAACCCGAATTTTTTGAAAGCTCTAAATAAATCCGTTTCGCCGCAATGACGTCACGCGATGACGTGGAATATAGGTCATGTGACCATAGATAAATTAATCAGAGATATCTCAATTCTGACGTTACCAAATCGCCCTCTTTGAGGGATTACCTTATAAAATTCTTATGAGTGCGCTACCTTGTTTATAACGCAAATATCCTTCATGAACTTTGATTCTCAGAGTCAAACCAAAAATACAGCCTGAGTCATCTAGCGGTCACGGATCTCCGTATTGTCGCGGCTGTCTGCTTGATTAGCTAGAACCCAATAGCCTGGAGGTGGTCTGTGATGTGACCTCAGCACAAAAGTAGGACATTGTTCTGAATGCAATGCTATGATTTTTGCTAAAAGCTGTTTTAGCTCAGTCAATCCCACTTTTCAAGGCTTAACAATTAAGTAAAGAGGTACCAATGCAGATTCCCAAGATAAGCAGTTCCAAGATGAATTCTTGGGACAGCTTATCCTTAATCTAAATCAAAATTGCATGGACAATGTTCATGATAATTAGAGGCCGGGAAAAAATGTTGGAAAAACGTCCAAAAAATGTCATTAAAATGTCAGGAAAAAGGGCAAAAAATGTTGAAATATAGGGCAAAAAGGGCAAAAAATTTTGAAATTTAGGGCAAAAAATGTAGGACAATACGCAAAAAATAACTGTTTTATTGCTTTGACGCACCTCAGTTTTGACCAATTTCTGAGATCAGCAAGCATCATTGTAAAAATTTAATGGCTGGAAAAGGACTGCTATCTTACGCTGCAACTTTGCTGTGAAGTGATGTTTGCTATCAAACACCTTTTTCTATCGTATTTGGCAATTCTGTTCAAATTCACTGCAGAACTGCACCGTTTTAAGGGCCTTCTTGGGCTAGGCGTCAGTTGAAGTTCGGCCGTCCTGTGGTGAGAGGTTCTTCCTTGAGAAGACTACTTAATACAGTGTGACCAGACATCTGAAGGAAATAATGCCATCAAAACAGTTTATGTTTTAGGTGAGATAGCACATTCAGACTCTTTGAAAGGCAATAGATATTATTATTATTACTCATTTATTGCGATGTCTTTTATCATCAACATGGTTTCGAAACATTACAAAAGTAAAGCGTATGGTATGGATGTGCCAAATCACCACAGATCAAACATATGCAATCATCAGTAGGAATGGGATGGAATTCTTTCCTACTGCAATTAACATGGTGTTCAGCGTCAAGTATTTCCCGAAATATTAGCCTTCGGTGCCTCGGGTACACTGAAATCAGAGGAAGAACGCGGCTTCGCCAGAAGTATGAAGGAATATCAGAAAAAAGAGTGATTGAGGGCGGTTTGGGAAGGTCGTTGAAAAGGGTGAGCTGAACTCCCTTGAAATAGATATTAAACTCTGAGTAAATAATGGCAACAGTGCCAACAAAAAACATACTTTACTCTACTCATAGCTATTTACCCACGTAAAATAATCACGGAAACAGGGGTCACAAAGTTTCTGATTTGAACTTTTTCACAACTTTTTGACAAAAAGAAACTTAAAGGGCACTTTTCCCCCTTTCCAAAGATTTGAAATAAATTGGCATTGTAAAATGTGAAGTTGAAGAAAATTTTGGCGGGAAATTTCAAGCCTTCATTCATTTGATTAATTGGTCCTTCAGAACCGGTTTGGGATGACATTTTTGAGCAAAAATTACAAAAAATGTTAAAAAAATGTTGAAAATTTCCAAAAAATGTCAAATAAAATTAAAATGTTATATTCACGTAATATTGGCAAAAAATGTAAAAAATTATTTTTAATGTAAAAAAATTTTTTCCCGGGCTCTAATGATAATGATTTGAATCATTTCTGACACTGATATATTATTAATTTCAGTTATCAAAAGAGTGTCAAATTGAACTACTACAACCATAAAGGTAGTTTTTCTGAAAGTTAGTATTTTGAATAAAGTAAGTCAAGAACGTAAATCAACCAAGGCAAAAAATGTTTTGAACAAGCTTTTTCTAATGATCCTGATCTGATTCAGTATGTCCATGTTACACCTATTAGCTTGTAAAGCATTAAGATAATCATGTTAGACCATAACATTCTTGAAATAGGGTCGACCACTACTTAAAAGTCGGTGAGTTCAAGTGTTCAACCTGCGCAAAAAGGGTGTGGCCAAGTTCAAGTTCAAAGATCCACACTGGCCTCTTATTGTCAAAATATTGGGCGAGTTGGAATTGACATCCACTCTGAAGCAGGAACCATCCATAGATGTAACCATAAAAAGGCTGATTTCAATTTTTGATGAGGTTTGTTTGTCCCTCGGCATACCAGAAATAGTGGCAAAAGGTAGATCATTGTCAAGAATTTCAAAATGTAGACAGACGTTGTTCAAAAGGAGTTGTCAGATTTTAAATAGACTTCGGCGTAATTCAAGTCCATTTGTTGTAGGTAGCCTCCAAAGCAAATTGGAAGTGGCCCCAGAATCAATGGAGGCCCAAAGGGCCTCCATTGATTCTGATCAGTTAGAGAAGGAAAGAAGAGTGATCCAGGAGGTTAAGACTAATCCAAAGGCGTTTTTTCGTTTGCAAACACAAAGAGAAAAATGAAACATCCAGTAGGACCTTTTGAGGTCGACGGTAAAACCGTCAAAGATAGTGAGGTTATGGCCAATATGCTTTTAGATCAGTTCTCAAGTGTAATTTTGATTCCAAAACGGGTAGGAAAAGCAGGCCATGACTGTAGCAATGTTTTTGATGTGCCTGGCATTGATAGTCAGGATAATCAATTGGAGGATCTGGTATTAACAGATCAAGATGCTTTTGAGGCCATCAAGAGCTGTAAGCTCTCGAGTTCTCCTGGACCCGATAATGTGACTTCTCAGTTTCTGATGAAATGTTCACAGATTCTTGCCCCTGTTTTCTCCTATTTGATGCGTCGCATCTAAGATCAGGGCAAGTTTCCCTCTTCACTAAAGGTAATTCATGTCGTTCCAATTTTTAAGGGCGGAGATAAGTCTCCCTAGTAATTATAGGCCCATTTCTCTGACTTCCAGAATTGCAAAGGTCTTGAGATCTTTTCAAGAACCTTTGCAAAGGTGAGCCTCAATGCAAAGGTCCTTGAGAAGACCATGAAGTCCAAGCTTGTAGATCATTTGGCAGGCCATAACATCATTCCCCCTGGGTAGCATGGGTTTTGAGCCCATTTTAGTTCAGTCAACCAATGTGTTCCCCACATTGAGCAGATTATTGACGGGCTTGGAAGTCACGAGTCAGTTGATGTACTTTATTTTGACTTTGCCAAGGCCTTTGTTGTTCCCCATTGAATTTTGGGTCCAAAAATGCCAAAATGTCTTTTGGTATTTCGTCGATCTAAACCTAGAAAGCCATTCGAAACAAAGTGGTGACTGATCTATTTGGCCTTTAGGATCAAAAACTTTACAACTTGAATTCTCAGAAACAAGAGATCGAATCTCCCTATGAAATATGGCAGCACTGCCAACTCGAAGTCCATCAGCAATAACAATGATCAAACTCGAACTCGATTTTGGTCCGAGTGTTGTCATATTCGTCCTTGTTTAGGTCTTTTCTCAAAATGTTCAAAACAGCCTCCCTATTTGAATAACAATCAAACTTTGAATCGAAAATGGCAACACTCCCAACTCGAAATTTATCAGTACCACAGAGCCCTGTGGTACTACTCGTAAGTGTTACCTATACATACAACAAAAATTCCAACTTTGTTCTCTTAGGTTGCGTTGAGTATATCCAAAATGTTACGCTCAGGAAAAAAGTTGTTATCTCAATTATAGTTAGTTGAGATGAGGAAGCTTTTATGAACTTACAGACTAACCATCAGCAATTTAAAGCTTTGAAAGTATTGCAAAGTAAAAAGAAGTCAAACTTGCAAGTCTTTGGATGACTCCCAACGAATTCGAAGGAAAAAAATGCGCACAATTGAGTAAAAACTTGGTCATGTAATTACCCCTTCACCTGATAATTTTGTTTATAAGATCTGATCATCCCAAATATCCTTCAACAGATCAATTATATACTATTTAGTGCACGCAAGAGATGGCTTTCATATTATGCTTTAAAAGTGGCGTTCCAACTCATTTTTATGGGAATGGAAAAGACTTCATGTTTCATCTCAAGACTATCAAGGGCATCAAAGCAGCTTCTTGGTCTCACCTGGGAAATCAAGGCAGACTCGTCACGTGTTCCGGTTTCAAGGTTGGCGCTAAAGTTGTCACGGTCGTGTGCCAAAAATCCGTTCCAACCTTGACACAAGACAACAACAAAGGCCATGGCCAATAATCCGGCCAATTTGGTCCAAAGACTAAGCAACAAGAAGAAATTGATGGCCACAAAGGACAAAATCCCATTTGCCACCAAGTTTGGAGTAATTGGCACATCCATTGCCAACGCTGAAAATGTACAAGAAGAAAAGAAGTTCTCATTACGTACGATTCGACAAATCCAAATCTTTATTGAAAAAGCCACATGTGGCTTTCTGAGCTGGTTTTTTACGAGGGGTTTCAGTAAAAACGTGTTTGTCATACAAGGGGTTCAATCAATAAAAGAAACCAAATACTATGATTTAAGGATGAAACGGCAAAACCAAATAATGCACAAGCGTGCACATCTTGTTTACGAAAATGCTGTTTTTTGGGTTGAATTATGTAATTGGAAGAAAATGTGTCTTTTTACGAGAGTTCTAGATTACTTTCACGTTGTTTAATCAAGTGCACACCAGATTTTTTTCCCTTTTTTGGCTTTCTTAAAAAATAAAATAAATCAGATGGACACAATCAAAACCGAAATTTCCCTATATTAGCCAAAACAAACTATTGAAATCATTCACTCATTCAGTCAATCATTCTCGCTTGGCAGTTTTTGCAACATTAATAAGGTTTTTCTTTGAAAAAAATGCGTCAATCAATTGCTGAGTCATTAGGCCTACAGTTCTATATAGACAGAAATGTCACTTCAGTTAGGTCAGTGAGGATTGGTTTTGTGCTCATTTCAGCAGTCCAGCAACAAGGGTGCCAAGTGACTTGATTCTTTACGCATTGGTTTTCTTGTTTGAGCATAGCAGTTGAGAGAGCAATTCCGCCACTGTCTCCCTGAAATCGCAAATTCCCGTTTTGAATCACATAACTACCTGTGCACAATGTCAAATCCGATCGCACACACAGTGCAAGCTTGTTGAATCACAAACAATTTGGGAGTGACTTTTCTGTGTATTTAGAACTGTAATTAGGCCTACATCAACAAAAAGTTATTCGCCGGCCGATAAACTGTTATGATTATGGACTGGAACTTTAGACGAATAAATTTATTAGTTTAACCTATAGCTTATAGAGTCCTTTAAGCTGAACCAGTAAAATAGAAATAAAGTGCTACCTTTGAGCATTATTAAACAAGATTTCTGTTCTTATGTGTCCAATAAACATTGAGAAGTTCAAAAAATAGATCAAACTTTTGTGTCAGAGTGCAATTATCTGGAGCTGTATTAGTAAGGTGACCTCCCAGTCAGCTGTTAGTTAAAGGACTCCATAAACTTACAGTTTAATTGGTCTTTTCTTCGTTTTATGTGGAGTTCAGTTTGTCTCTTTTCGAAGGATAGAGAGTTTAATTCGTCTTTTCATCTAATCTAGTTATTGTATTTGTCCTTTTTTGTCTAATTGGGCAATTTGATTTGTCTTTTTCGTCAAATTTGACAGTTTTATTCGTCGAATTACGTCGAAATTTCATGTTTCTAGTTATGTATTTTTCTTCGCACAAGCAACTTTTGCCGAGAAGTACTCAACTTCCAATTTTTGAAAACAAATCAAAAATCAAAATTAAAATCCCTCAACTAAAAAAAATGTTACATAGAGCTGTCAGTCTTTCATGCTGTTTTGAGTCATCTTACATCCTTACCAAATACTTGAACCAATGCCCCTCCGAGAATCATATCAATGAAGGTCCAAGGAGAGAAGAACAAGGTGGAAAATAGCACAATGGCGCCAAAATACACGTCCTCCACTTGGTAGATCTGACTTGATCCGTAGAGGCCGTTCTTCATTAGAGTTGAGAGCACCTTAATCCCCAATTGAAAGCTGCCCTCGGTGTTCGTCCTATTTAAAGATAACCCCCCCTCGTACATCGCACTCGAGCCATTTTGAAGTCGTTGTGTCCGAAGAGACGATGAAGGCGAAGTGAAGGCCGAAAAGGTCGGATCATTATTTTTTCCCTGAGGAGACAAGCTCAGTGGCCTTTGGACGGGGGCTCGTTGTACATTTCGGACATGAACCATTAAGGCCATTGTGTTGAAGGCCAGATGAAGTGGAGGTAAATTAGAGCGTTCCAAGTGATTCACAACGGCCGTTTGTAAAAACGTGCTAGAATAAAGAGGAAATCAAAACGAAGTGCACTTCAGAATACATAATGGGGTTCTTCTCTTTAGTTTTTACTGACAAGACAGTTTTAGTTGCTCTAAACCTAAAAAGTTAGGTATGACGTAAAAAGGCACAACTTTGAAATCCAACTTTTTGGAAAGTGTATTTTTGACCCCAACTAAAATCTAGGCAAAAGTGAGGCAGGCTATAGCTTGCTGAACCTTTTTGGGAAAATAGACATAACTCAAAATTCTAGGCCGTCACAAGTCTCTGTGCTTCACAGCGTGCATTATCTTTAGTTTAATTTACTCTTTAAGTTCGTATGTCAAAAAGACCGGGAGAGGCAAAACGTTTTTTGTGTTTAACGGCCTTTGTCGAGGATTCCTTTTTATTAGATTACACTACACTTTTTACTGCACGTTATGTGTTGAATGTTCGACTAACAGTTTGATGAATAACGCATTTCCAACTAAATAAAATTTACACAAGAGAAGCAAATTCGCCAAAAAAATCCATCCCATTCTTGGGCTCACTTTAAGGGATTGTGTTTTATACAAATTGATTTACACACGAAAAAGTGAATTTACAAGATGTAAGATTGGTTAATCAATCACTTCTGATTTTCATCCTAATGTTACAAGCTCGAGACTTAAATAGTTTTTATTTACATCCATCTCCGGATGCGGGCATTTATCAGCTGATTAAGAATCATTTTTGGACTCAAGCTGGTTCCAACGGTACCCAAACAATTTCTGTCCGAGCTAGTTGAAGGTTTCGAGTACCTATACGTAATAAAATAATAATTATGATAATAAAATAATAATAACAATAAGTAAATACTAAAACGTATTTTTAAGCTTGCTAAATGGCAAACATTAAAAATCACTTTCGTTACCAGCACGTGTAGAAGGTAACTCGGCTTTCCGTAACTGATTAACCTAGTCAAATTCCTTTAAGAAAATAAACATTGCCCAGAGTACACGATTGTTTTGGACATCAGATATCCGATTTTATCCAAACTGTATATTTTTGGTGTTTTTCTGCTTTCGGTTTAGAGTTAAAACGAAGCAAAAACATGCATTGTAGACATATCAAATTGTCAAACTGGCCAGTCATGATACTTTGGACCATGCATTGCCCTCCTGTCATGAAAAGTTCTTCCAGATTTACGTTTCCTTACCTCAAAACAGCAAAACAAAGAGTGGCTCCCAAATTTTGCCACACAAGGCCAAACGGTCTTTGAGCCATTCCACCTTCAAAGGAGTCCGCATGAAACCGGGGTTCATTGGTTTGCTCAGCCACATCGACCACGTCTCTGGCCATGAATGTGCCCAACATGAAGGCTGGTGTCCCCATTAACCCTTGATCAAGATACGAAAGGTGTTGGTGAGTCGATGCCACTTCCGAGTTTGAGCTCCATAATAAACATTGGGCGGTGATTTGGGAGACCAGAAACGACAAAGATCCCGTCACAGCCGCTGGAGGCATGTAGTAGCACAAACTGATGAAGATCATCAAACCACTACAAAGGAAAAAAAGTTAGTATAACAAACCATTTAAAAAGACTTTGTCTTTAGCATTTGAAGGAAGTTTTGAGCAGGCACTCGCAATTTGAACTCCGAGTGCCGAATGCGACTGCATCAGAAAGTAGCGGTAAGCTAAACCAAGTGGTAAATTCATTGGAATGGTGGAATAGTTTCTTATCCAACATCTTAAAGTGCCTTTCAAAAATGATCGGGTTTCATCCCTATTATTATTATCCACGTTTTTTAAAAGGCAATAAATTGCAATATACATTTTTTGGCAACCCAAGAGGCTCAAAAGGTCGCTGAGTTGTTTACCTTGTTCGAACGGTAGGCCAAGTGGAAATAATTTGGAACGCCAAGTATGTAGGAAATGGCTTGGAAAAGCATAATGATATGTATCCACAAACACACCATAACCATAACCCTCGCTTTTAGAGTTACTGGACAAATTTTGGCACAAGGTGCTGCTCAGAAATGTTGAGGTGTATTATCGCTTTGCTAATAATTTTGCTCCGAGTGTTTGGCTGAGCTCCAGTTCAATATTCAACAAAATTAGTTTCGTTCCTTCATAGTTGTTGTAGTAGTAGATGAAGTTTCCAAATTGAGGCTCTTGTGTCAGCGCAGTTGAATTCGATTTGCATAATTTAAAACTATGTGTGTGGACAAAGAGAAGTAAGCCGCCCATTTCTCGGATGCAACCACGAATGCCATCCATTCCTGGAGAGCAAATCAGGATCGCCATTATAGCTTTAGCTGTGGAAAAGGTAATTTCACCGACGTTTAGCATTAAGACAGACGGCCACCTCGTAATTCACTTAAGGCCCGCTAAAAGGCAATTGGTACCAGGAGGCAAGACCAAAGCACAGATATTTTCAGATACGACATGTTGGGCCAGTCCCCCTTATCGATTTGTTAGCTACTTTTGCAATTAGCTCCGTTGCAATCTGCTTCCTAGGCAAAGTCGTAATTCAAAGTACAACCTTGATTGATTATGTCCGCATTGAATGAGTTGATGAACATGACAAAATAATAAGTTGATTCACATTTCATTCATTTTTTTCTCATAATTCATCAATCACATATTCATCAATTCTTGGTTTGATTAAATATCAAGTTGTTGCTGAATGAATTTATATTCAGTCTGAAATGTTGTTACCTCGCAAAATTTGACCAATTTTGCCAATCATGAACAAGCTATTTCAATAAATCAAGACTCAAGCATCATTCCATGTCATACCTGACCTGCATTTTGGACATATTTGCTCGGGGGAATAATCATTGGCACTTTTAGTAATATTACGGCAACCTTTGTTCAGATATCTGTGAAAATTGTCCTTGAAAAAGGCAAGTGTCTCGCATATATGGATATCTTTGGTCCAAAATAACTTTGCTCAGATCCAGTGGCCATTTCATTCAAAAAACATGATTCCCTTTCTCTTACTGGAAATTGTGATCATTACCGCTAGTTTTGTTTTCTGAAGAAATTAGGAGTAAAATCCAAAGTTAAGCCCTCTTATAGCTGAAATCAAATAAACTGATTCATCAAATCATCGCATCTGCTCATATCTGTGGTCCAAAATAAACTCGCTCAGATCCAGCGGTCATTTCATTCATTCATGAAGGGCAATTACGATTCTTGGACCAAGGACATTAGAAGTGTTCAGATGACGCCCAAATAAACACCAGTTCTCGCTAGTTGAAATGAGAAGTAATTAGTACCCAAAGTACAAGTTTACATATTGATGTTCCGTTGTAACGCACTTAGTTATGGCAGTTTTTTTTTGGTTTAAACGGAGTCATTATGAAGAGAATTTTAACTTTTCGACACAGGGCAGAAAAAGGAAGGAAAAGCGCTCAACAAAAGAGTCTAAGTTGGACAAACAAGGGTAAATTTGTTGCTGACCGAATCAAATTAACATGTATTTTCCAAAATCTTTACAAAAATGTGTTATTTTTACGCACATTCCCTTCATATGCGTGTTTGCTTTTGGCATTTGCCGTGCATACCGTGACACAACAAGTAATAATACCTATGTTTCTAGCCACATTTAATTCAGTTCTTTTAGATGGAACTCGGTCTCACCTGAAAATGTTATTTACGTGCATTGGTTGTCCCACTGCCCTGAAGAACGTGCTAAGAAATCCAATGGGACACCATGCCCAAGATGAATTCACACGTTGTCTTAGGTTGATGCCTAAAGCCTCTTGGTTACCCAACATCCGATCATGAAGTCTGGCCCACAGTCTGGCTCCAACCGATTGTGACAGGACGTCAGATTCGTGAAGAGTGGACTCGGGCAGAGATGGAGAAACCACGTCTGCTTTGTTGGTTGCTCTGGTACTAATGGGCAACTTTCTCAGAGCCTGATGGAGAGAGAACTTATCCCATTAGAAGTTGACATGGTTAGGAGGACACACGGAGAAAAGGTAACATTAGAACAGTGCTAGGTCCTTGGAGACTTTCAAGAGTTAAGGGTTGACGGATCAATAAAGTGGATTTTTTCACGAACAGTTTTTGAAACTGTGTTTTCAAGGTTTTCATTCATGGCCCCTTTTTGATGCTCAGTTACCAACACATTAGTTGACGCTCATTCTTTTCTTTGGCTAATACTTTTTTGTAAAGAATATCTTTGAGTACCCCCCAAGAACGGCGGAAGTCTTGACGACAAGGTTTGCAGTTTTTGCTGGTTGGTTTGCGGGTCTTTTTAAATTATCATTACAAGGAATATAATTCCCTGTAAAGAAACTTAATATTCAATTGCTATTCCATAAAATTAACATTTATATGATACTGTATATGGTTATTTTTTGATTGGTTGCAGGTTTTTTACTACCGCCACAAGGATTGTGAATCCCTGGAAAAGTAAATCATAAAAAATAAACAAGAAGAAGAATATTTATACAAAATTGGGTCTGCCAACGAATAGTGAGACGGGAGACGTTTGGGGTAAGAATTGATTTCCTTTCTTTTTGCTTAAGTGTAAATGTCCTTTTCTGGTGGGATCGATCAAAGTGAGCTTTTAGAGCGCATTACCTTTAACCCTGATCATATGATGTTCAATTGGGTTGAAAATTGAAGCATCCGCAAGAAGAGGGCTTCATTTGCAGAAAAAAACATGATTCGCTTTCTATTCATGGAAATTATAATTGTTAACCCTAGTCGTCCAAAGAAATTAGGAGTCAAGACAAAAGTTATGCCCTCTTAAAGCTGGAATCAAACAAAATCCTATATCAAAATCAGCAATCATTGCAAGAGAATGATGATAAAAATCACCAAAATTAATTCATCCTCGGGTAGTAATCATAATGCAATAGCCCTCTGTTTGTTTGCGCTTTCTCGTGGCGAAAAAAAGCGTGGACAGATCTGACGAATCCCTTGAATGGGCACATAATCAAGTAATAAAAAATTACAGCAACTATAAAAGCGCTAAAACATAATAAAAACAATAGGCATAAGAGCTAGGAGTACTTGGTAAGAGTCATAAGTTGTGATGATTGTAAAAGTTAGACAGAAATCGGATTATGATCATATGTACCAATTGTTGTTACAATGCCGTAGCTGCTTCTATTTTCAATTCAATATAGGTTTAAGTTGAGAGATAATGAATGCCATTCTTGTTTTTTTAGATGCGTGTCCACCTCTTAGGCTTCCTTTTTAAACTTTGCCGTAAAGATTTTGAATCTAATATTGAAAATGTTTCCTAATATATTTTATAAAACATAGACATTCTATTTCAAAATCAAAACACTTTAGCTCCCTTTTTCCCTCTCAAATCATATGGGGGACCAGTCAATCTCATCCCCTGGTGCCCGAGTCCATGGACCGCGCCACTGCTTGACACAAACCTCTTGTTGCAACTAGAGAGCTATTAGAGAAATGACACTCCGAAATTATTTTAGCCACCCAGCCTGCACCGTGTGTGCAATGGGCTTTGAAGTTAGACACACTTAGTTGCGTGATTCAAAACCGGAGCTTGCATTTTCAGGGAGTCACTGGCACTTTGATGGAAGGCGAGGAATTTAGTCCGAACACAATTCACCAATGGGACATGACAAAGGTTGCTTTTTTCAAGTGAGCGTTTTAAATCATACCGATAGCGGCAAAACAGGGCTGTTGGCTGTGCTGCATTGCTTATGCTGCAATTACACTACACTTGTTTTGTCGCATTTTAACGGCACTTATGTGAGTCACATCGCATTTGAGCTACAAATGTGTCACATTTCCGACTTGGAACATGTTCTAATTTTGTGTGATGTGAAGCACATTTTGTGACGTTCGTGTGCTAAAACGTCATGAGAAAGTCCGACGTGACGAAAAATTCAAATCTCAATATAAGACAATATTCATTCATTTGAACTCAACAATCTAATTTCCGTGTTAAAAAAGAAGCTAGTGTCTCAAATAGAATTTAAAAATAGTTGGTTGATCTAATTTTTGGGTTATGATCACATCAAGGTTGAATTAAGAAAAGTCGCTTTGGTCAACTAGGCTTTTCGAAAGACATCGAGCAGTGTTGTCATATAGGTTGAAAATTAGAGGTTATGCGCCCTGAAAATAAAAATTTCAATGACTGAAAAAGTAAAAAAGAATACACGAGAATGAAAGCCAAGCAAAATACAAATTAGAATATATCTGTCAACAAAAATGAACTTAAAACTTGACTCTCAAGTAAAAGGAAACAGAATTGTCATTTCTAGTTCTTTTGTGGAAAGATTTGTCTGTTTATAAACGAAACGCCACGAAAGAATAATGAAGTCATATCATATGACGTTGATAAGTATATTTCATTGATTCACCAATCTTGCAAGTTCCAACACGTTTCCCCGCGTCAATAGAATTTCATTATATGGAATCCCTGACGGTGAGCTCTAGGATGGGAAAGGAGATTTGAGGAATTTGATCCCGTCGTGTAAATGCAAATGTGTAATCCAATGCGATGTGACTCACATAAGCGCTGTTAAAATGCGACAAAACATGTGTCGTGTAATTGTACCTTTAGCCCAATTAAGCGTCCATTCAATGATTCTTTGTCCTTGGAGACGATCTCTATTTCAAGTTTTGATACCTCTGCTCACACTTGGTTGATAATATGCTCAATTTATTCATTTGAAAAGAAAATGAGGCATTTAAAGCCATGTTTTACTAGAAAGAAACATTAAAAAGATATTTCATTTCTATGAATGGGAAACATTTTGAAATATTGACATGATTCTTTGGAACCACTGAACAAATCAGCATCTTTAAATTATGGCTTGGATCAATATGAAGTACAAATTTTTTGCAAAAGCAGATGGCTTGGTTAATTGATTTTTATTCAATCACCTTAAATTTAAACTTTGCATATTTTTGACCGAATTCCAGGAAATGGGAAAAAAACTTGGATTCGCCAAAATGGACTGGGCATCTCAACGCCGCCAACGGCCCTGTTCTACCGCTAGCGTTAAGATTTAAAACGCTCATTTCAAGCAACCTTTGACCTGCCCTTTGACCTGCAAGTTGGACCATTCAAGTTGTTGAAGCCGTGATTACTGCATGTAAATTAAAACCACAGGTCTCTAGGACGCGGCAAGTCTGGGATACGAGGCAATGAACCATGGAGTGCTGTCAATAGCTGACCAATGTTCAATCATTGCTCTACGACTGCGAGCCTCCTAACATAATCCATTTTGTTGTATGAAATGTTGCCGCATATTCCTTACTTTTCGCTTTTAGCATAACAGGCCAACTCCTTATTGCTTTGGTAATTCGGTCCATGAATTTTGGATTATTAATATTAGCTATAACGAGCATCTTGGCATGTCACGCTACGTTCATCACCAATGACACATTCCATCAATGAAAGCCTGAACATCGCGTGAAGCTTGTCAGGCATCTCGATTAAGACGGAACTTGTCAGAATAAGCCCATGTCTTTCTTCAAACGAAAGCATTCATTGAGGAGTTGCCAGGACATAGGATGGTTTTTTTTGTTTAGTACTTTCTTTTAGATCTTGAAAACACGCCGTTCTACCCTTCAAAAGGGACTCTTGCTCGCGATCTTGAATGGACACCTTAAATAACATTGTCGCTTGGGCAAGATTGCATGCTAAATTATGTACCACACACTCAGGTCGATTCAACTTTCCTCCGCTTCGTTCTTCGCCTTTTTCTCCTTCTATTTTCCTTCCTCAGAGTTTATGCTTCAACTGGAAACTTCTAAGTTTTATTAAAGACATGTAGTGACACGTCTCCAAGCCACCAAATACACAACACGTTGTCAAAGGTGGGGTTTCTCAGTAATTTGTTAGTGCGATGCATTACTGTAAATTATTGGAAACACTGGAAACAATGACATTGCTGAAAATTTCACGGTCTATCCGTTTCGTTTCTCAGCTTTAATTTGAACTGATTTGTATGTCTAAAATTGTCCCAAAAAATAAACAAATAAAGCGCATGTTCCGTTAAAATGATCATGCTCACAAACTCTCGCTTCACAAGTTTCATTTAAAAGGATTCCAACCATCTATGTTCATTCCCATCTTCATCTGCATTAACCAAACAATAATCAAACACTATCATTTCAAATTATCAGAGGCCCTAAAGTAAAAAAATTACAAACTTCGGGATGACGCAACTCAAATCTGTAGTTTTTTTGTGAAATTCATTCTCTAGAGTAATCAAGCAACAGTCTTGGCGGTGTTGTTTAAAATATGCACAAGCTTTCGAAGATAAAACACGATAACTCTCACTTACAGTAATAGAACCATCAACATTTGAAGAATTAGAGAAGCATAAACATCTAACGAATTTCACTATCCATACCCATGTTTGCCATCCATCCAAGCATGCGAGTAACAAGAAAGAAAAGGGGAATATGGTTTAGACTCCAAGGAATGGTAGCTGCTCCTACGAAAAGGCTCAACAGTTCGAAAACCAGAACACGCAGCAGTATTTGCGTGGAGTGGTTGGAACCAATGGAACAACCAACCTACGTATTGGTGGTGCCACCAAGAGAGCAACAGTTCGTGTGATGTTGACAAACATGTCGGGGCCTCTGTCACAGTGGGCGACTTTTCTCGTGCATTCTACTCTGGATCCAAGTGGAACCTAATCTGGAGTATCTCTCGAAATAGGAAACGAGCCAAAAGTTTGGGGAACAACTAAAGAACAGAGTAGAGTGCTTTCTGGGCCACATGCAGAGAGTGTTTGGAAAAAGATTCGCTTGAGAGAATAAGTTGGCTAACAATGCCCGTTGAAGCGTGGAGTTTTTGATAGTTGTTGGCTTATTTGATGGTCGATTGAAGTTTATTTGGAGGAGGTGTATTCAAATTCAAGCTAATCTCATGAAGGATGAAGTGCCAATTCAGGTCGACCAAAACAACTCGTGTAGTGAGATTTGAATGGAAATGTGTATCCTTGAGGAAACATGTGTAGAAAGTACACTGAAAAACAGGATTACAAGAGCTAAGAGTAAAAGTAAGAATAAAGAAGTTTCAAATAGCCTGATGTGTTTTCATTGCCGATGGATCGAAAGAAGGTGTCGGTTTCGGTTTCGAGTCTACCCGAAAACGAAACAGACATTCACTTTACCTAAAGAATGGACTTTGACAGAAAAATTGAGGTTTTTTCCTTGAACTTGTGAAACAATTATTCTTGAACAAGAATTATCATTTGCCCTCTTCAATCCTAAATGTCTTATAGGTAGCGAAGAATTAACAACTTTGCAGTTAAGTGCTTTCGGTTTCGGTTAAGAGCCCTTTCATTCGACCTCTAGTTTTCACCCTCCGCAAATTACTTTTGTTGTTTCAAAACAGACTTTGAAGCCCTTTTGAAATTCTCGAGAGGCTTGATGAAGACGCTTATTACTTGCCAACAAGGTTTTTGGGTCTCAACTAATGGTTTCTATCCATACATTGAACGCAAAATTATCATGGCTTCTCAATCAAAAGCCATCGACAAAGACATACTGTACTTCATAATGTAAACTGCTGATTGCTACTTTCCGTGCTCCAATCTCCTTCAAATCTTCATCCGTTTGTTTTGGAAGGCCACAATTGCATCTTCGTCGACACACTCAACGCGTCCTCGAATGCCCTCGATCCACTTTCTTATTTTTGGAACAAGCCAAGAATAACACACTCTGTGTCTCTCTTACCCCAATAGACCAATGGGTCTTGTCCGTGGAACCACTGCTTCCACTCAGCATAAGGGCTCGGAAATCTACGCTTTGACTTCGAGAACCATGGCTCTCTTCCATATGGATCACGGAACATCGTGGCGAACTGAATCTTCGTCCAATCACGGACACCTCATTGCCTTGGAAGCCTCCCCACTCTTTGGGGGATCGAATGGTTCGATGGGTGGCATTTGGAGGCGGGGTGAGGAATTGGCGTGTGGAAATGAAGATGGGTCCACCCCCTTCGACCTTGCACGAAGTGGGTCGAGGAATTTGTACCATAGGAGTCATTGGAACACACACGAGGTGAAGGAAGAAGAAGAAGAAAGACCTTTTGTGAAGTGCACAAAGAGCCAAAATGCATGCCTGCCTTTGAATCCCGGGTTTCATTCCTCCCTCGCCTTGCGTGAGGATTAAGCCTCGATTTGAGAATTAAGTACCGTACTTCCAAATATGTAGGGAACGTTTTTGGACACGGAATGCTCTTTTCCGGACATCGGAGAAGTATCTCATTGTAATTTGAATATTCTCACAATGACACATGTGTATTCATGAAGTTCATATTTTATGTGTTTGGCTGATCGTCATAACAACTTCTTTGTCAGTCGGAGAAATACCGAAATTAGACAAAAATATTTTTATTGAATAATACCTTGCCAATTGACGGAAAACGAGGTGTTCAGAAATAGTTGATACTTTTTCCTGACGTTCTAAGCCTATTGAACTTAATTATATTAAAATAAAGACAAAAACGTTGAAATCTTATCAAATATTGAATTTGATTTGTTGGTCTAAAAGTTCCAGCACTCCCAAAGGTTCATAGTGAGCATACAAATAGAGGTAGTATAAATATGAATATAACGTTTTAACTCTTTAAACAAACTTCAGGAAAAAATGACAACACTTTTTTTTCAGTTCATCGTAAGTAATTTTTAAGCTCATTCTGAAAACAGCTGACCCCGTATTTTTGGCTAATTTTTTTTCTTTTCTTTTGAAGAACTAACAATGTCAAGTATCGAAAATTGGATTAAGCAAAGAAATATAGTAAAAGTTTTCTTTCCGTTGTTCTATGAAACATACTGTTTAGAGCATTGTTGCTAGACAATATCTAATATCTAATAAAAATATCTTTTAATACTAGAGGGAGTGTAAGCCTAAAAATGTGTCTCCCGTCGCCAACTGTTGAGTGGACAAGAGTGCGGGAACATTTGAAATGTGTGACCAGGCCAATGTCAATCATGCAATTGATGAATCAAATGTGGAATTGAGTCATGTTTTTGGGTATTTTTTTTTGTTTTTGATAGTGGTCATTTTCTTGAAAGAACCGACGACGTCACAAGGTGACCATACCTTGGATTTGAATACTACAACTAGGAACTCTTTTGCCATTACATTGAATAAGTCACTGTTAGGAAGAACACTAATTTAAGCTTCTGCGTTATGTAGAGTTAATCTAATACATTTATGGACCAAAAATAACTAGTGGCTTCAAGAACGAGTTTTAAAAAGTTGGTATTGATTCGCATGTTTGGTCACACTAACTGTCCGCTCAACAGTTGTCAGCGGGTGGGGTGACTAACTCCAGTTTACCATTACATTTCGCCAGACGGCGCACTGTATTGAAAATGCCTATGTACGGTGTGAGGCGGGCAGCCTCACAACGACGTTCTAAAAAAGTAACTGAAAAGTTGTTAAGAATTCTGCCAAAATTCGAGAAGACAGCCAACTGGCCGCCCAAACAAGCCCAAAATCAACGTCCTCCCTTGGTTGTGACGGCGACATTTTCCTCATAAATTCAACACATTCCGCCTCGCGTGCCAAATCAGCCTGACTAAAGCTTGCACGTTATCTAGTAATTAATAAATGATCTAAGATTAGACCCCAGTGAAGTCAACCCGTCCGATGGAGTTGGTGGTTTGCCCATCATTCTCGAGCTCCCCTCAAAACAAACACGTTCTTGGTTGGTTTTGAAAAACTGGCTGGTTAGTTGGTTTGTGAGTTGGTCTTCTGAAGGCATTATAGTAGTAGTCGCCACTGCCCTTTTTCACTGAGCCGGAAGAAGTTTTGGCACAATCAAAGCCGCCAAACCAACCACAAAGAGGATAAGTCGACAAGAAACACACCATCACCATCATCATCATCATCATGAAGAGAGGAGGGAGTCTCCAGGAGCTCTGGAAATCGCGACTTTCGGGTTGAGCTCAATCTCTTGATCTGTGGTTGTGCCAGAAGTAATCGATTTTTTGTACCTCGTCTAGACGATCTCGGTGGGAGAGTACGAAACCCTTTCAGAGTAAAAATTATCCACTTTCGATCCGATTGCTCTACGCAGGTTTAGAAACTTTTTGCTCTACATTTTGTACCGAAGAGTCATGAATATGGGAAAAATTCCAACTCATCAAAAATTGCAACTTTAAGCAATAGGTTTTATCACAACCAACATGATCAGTTTTTTAATGTTTAACAGTGAGCACCCTTAAGCACCAAAATAAAATGGCAAAACTATATCAAAAATCGAACTCGAAATCCATCAGTAAATTGTTTAATAGACACATTCTGATGGTCCTCAGACAAAGTCGACCCTGCACGATTTCATTATAAACAAAAGATTTCAACTTCATTGTCTTGGAAGTACTGGTGGAGTTCGATCTGATTTTCAATCTGTTCAATCATTTTTCCAGCCGCTACTTTGTTGTGGCTGCCAATTCACGTAAAACAGTACATTTGTCGCCTCTGTGAAAAATGCGTTCGTCCATAGATAATATCCAAAAAGTGACCCTGTTTTTGAAGACTTCAAACCAGGTGTGCCATCAAGATCAAGCAAAGTTTTCTTTGACTACTTTTGCAAAGGACCAATGGGATTGATGGCAGTCCTAAAAGATTGAACAAATTTAAATCAGATTGAATCCCATCACTACTTGGGATGAGGACTCGACTCGATCACTATTCAATTGCAAATATTACAGGAATTAAACCTCCGGTTTGGGCAATA
Source organism: Tigriopus japonicus (assembly GCA_010645155.1). NCBI lineage: Eukaryota > Metazoa > Arthropoda > Copepoda > Harpacticoida > Harpacticidae > Tigriopus > Tigriopus japonicus. The sequence continues at coordinate 1,027,084 of CM021317.1, read as the reverse complement.
CTTATATTTTTGGAAAGCTACAAGGATAACCTATTCGATGGTAGACATCTCATGGATATCAAATGAACGGTTGACACGCTAGATCCAACCAAGTGCAAGAGTGCCGTGAAGCGACGTAAATTAATCATCTAATTTTCAATGGTAATAAGTTTTGTAGAATTCATACCTATGTGATGCCAGGAAAGATGGGGAACGGTCCGTTTGTTGTTGATTTCGTTTACTTTTCGGCTCAGGAGGAACAAGTTTAAGCATTTTTAGCCCTCCCAACCTGAGAAATAGAAAAAAATTCTACCAAATTGACAGCAAATGGGTTGGTGAAAATGGAAAGGTGGCCGTTCATTAAATCTCAAAACACTTCAAGGCTCTCAATAATGGATGATGCGCTTTGCCTTGGCAACAAGAGAAACTTGTTGTCAATAACAAAGTCATGTGCACAATATCTTGGCAACCATTGGTCATTCCATGTGATGAATTTTCAAGAGTTTTCAAAGAATCAACATTTTTGTCACCTAGATGGCTGATGCACAATCCAGCATACCCTAAAAAAGCACCCACCTTGCTTGGGTGCCATCTCTTATTCTCAATCACCATCAGAGCAAGCCTTGTTAAGGAAGCTAATCCATAGTTAACAGAGATTATGCAAGTTGGAAATTTGAAAGAGTTTAATAAGATACTGATTTTTTATTCAAAAAATAGGCATCACCTCAAAAAACGAGCCAACATTAATAGACTCATTACAAATGTCTTTTTTCTTAAATTAACTCTCATAAGTAGGGACGGGCAGAAAGTGTAAATAATCTTACCCTTTTAATTACCAAAAGTTACAAAAAAATATGCCCAAAAGTGCAAAACAAAGTGCAGAAAAATGTTGAAAGTGCAAATAAATGTCAAAAAAGAGCAAATAAATGTCAAAAAGAGCAAAAAAGTGTCAAAAAGAGCAAATAAATGCCAAAACGAACAAATAAGTGTCGGAAAAGAGCAAATAAATGTCAAAAAAGAGCAAATAAATGTCAAAAAGAGCAAATGAATATCAAAAAAGAGCAAATAACTTGCATTTGGATTTAAAACGTCATTCATGGAGTACCCACGGCTCCTAATTGAGCAGGAGAAGTCATTTACAAGTTCTAAAGACATTTGAGACGAGTTTGAGGTGAAGAGACAATGCTGCACAAGTAATAGAGTTCTATTAATTAGGTCACTAGCAAACAGGACACTTGTGAAAAATACTCTAGTCAACAATCTTTTGAATTTTTCATTCCTAAGGTGGTCTCATGGATGTATGTACCTAAAATATTGTCGAAATATATTCAGCAATTGTTTTATATGGCTTTACATCACTTCGTTTTTGTCCTTCAAGTTGTTCAAAAATAGACATTGAAAATTGAACAGAAAAAGACCCACGTGTGCCTAACAATTGCATCAAAGAAAATAGTCATAAATGTGTTTTAAGCATGTTTTTAGTGACATTACTTCAATATTTGGCCCATGGCCTAATTACCAGAACTCAATTTCAAATGTGGCATTCATTGTCTCTTCACATCTATATTGTTTGTAGATCCTTCCATTACCATAACATGAGTTTCTTTAGGTTTCCTATATGTCGGTTGCATGCAATTAGTTTAGTAAACAGGATGTTATAGTTAAAGCCAGGATGGTGAATAAAGTGTGAGGTTTGCGTCTAAAATGCACATATTTCTTCAAGGCGCTAAGAATGGTTGACTGCAAATGCAAGCTTTTTCGACTAGTTCAAAATTTGATCTTGAAACTAAAAATTCTTTCAAAAGCCATTACATTTTCTTAACAATTTGTCAAATTTGGCCAAAAACGTAAATATAAAATGCAAATAAAGGTGAAAAGTTCAAAAGTGCAGAAAAATGGGTTTATGTTACCAAAAATCTTTTTACACTATTTGCCCGTCCCTACTCATAAGTAGAGCCAAGATTTTTAGGTGAAAAATTAGAAAATAATTTTTCACCTTTTTTATTGCTTTTGATGGAAAAAATTTTTTTTGCCCTTTTTAGCAAGAAAAATAACTTTTTTGACACTTTTTGGGACAAAAAGGTTAATAAATGCCGAGATTTACAACATTTACCACCTGGTTTAGAGAAAGTGATTTCTAACTTAGTGAAAAATGGTCATATTTATACTATCACTAAGGAAGGGCATTGATTTAAATTCACATTTAATTTCAAGAGGCTAGAGGCAGTTCTTTGAAAAATGTAGAAAGGAGTAAAATTTACAATTATTTTTTTCCATTGGCCTTCCAAAGAAAAAGGTTGGTAGTGCATTTATCTAACTTCTTCATTTTTTAAAGAATTGGCTTCTGGGCACTGCGCAAAAAAACAGCGCATTGGAGGTTTTGTGAGTCAATCAAATTTGGCGCCTCAAATGACAAGCTCGTAAACTTGTCCATGTTGAAAATGATGGTTCAAATGGCACAACTTGGTAAGAATGTGGTGTGGGCGTGGTATGGTAGCCGACTGCGCCATGCAGTGTGAGGCTACTGAGGTAATCAACGGCAATAATACTTCACATTATATATTCCGATAGAAATTCAAACAGTCTCAAATAAGGATAAACAGCGTGTCAGCTGAATCGGGATTCTCAGGGTGACCTCGGTATACTTCAACATTCCAATACGTTCACCAATGTAAGTGCTTCTATTGTAAAAGGCGCACAATAAAAACCTTTTTTTACTTTTTTTTGGTTGTTTTCTTCACCTATTTACCACTTTTTTTGGCTTTTTTCTTCACCTAAAAATCCTGGCTCTACTCATAAGTAATGTGTTCATGAAAAATCTTTGTTCAGTTTTAAGCTTCCCTGTCCAGAATATCTTACTGATCTGTGTAGTGCTCTGTAATTTTAGGGTTAACGTAATGAACAACGCCATTTTGTTAGTTCTCCTTGGTTTAGCTTGTCAATTTCATCACGAAAAAGTCAAAGCCAAAGCTGAATTTGCACTTATTTCTTTTACTCTCATCATAAAATTTTCTTTGGTTGATTGATGATTGACATTTTCTAGTTTTAACTATACAGTGGAGAACAAACTAGATGGCGTTGTTCATGAATTGAAGATGTGTACGGGTCGGTATTCCATGATATGGGGTGTGGGTTGTAAAACTGCATTACTTCGGCTCTTTCCCTTTTTTGTCCGCTCTGGTTTTGCAATTAAAAATTTCGAAATGCTTTCTTATCAACAAACTCAGAAGGGCAAAGAAATTAATTATGAAAACAATTACCAACAGTCAATCTGATTGCAAAAAAATGGGCTAGCAGACAAATAGCAAGGACATTGATAAGAAAATAAATGATACCTTGGACAGCTTTTACAGAATATAGTTTTTAAAATGCATTGAACATTAATAGGCGAAACGCATGGCACTAATCGTTAAAACAATCTGTCTCCCTAAAGCGTGGTTTCTACATTACGTGAACACACTTCAATGTTTTCCGTGTGGCACACAGCATACAGCATCGCATTGAGCCTAACCATTTAAGGATAAAACCTAATTTGCCGAAAATTGAAATTTGCAATAATCTCGTTTTTGGATTCTAGCCCCTTTAGCTGAAAAAAAAGAAAATCCAAAACAGATTTTGGAGCTTGCAGAAAATGTTGCAAAAAAGCTATCGCAGCACATGATTTTACATACTTGCAATGGAAACTATCAAAGGTGTTTTAACAAGGGCGATGTAGCGAGTACAAATTTACTTTAAAGACCCCGAAAGTCCCCGAAGTTTACAATATCAAATCTTGAGTTATGGCTTGTGCTCTAAATCAACAAGGGCTGCTTCAACATTTCCATGGTACTAATTATCACTACTACTACTACTACTATTATTATAATAGCTCTATAACTTTTCATCAATTTTATTGCCTTATGTTGAATCGAAAGCGTCTTCGGTCGAAATTTCGGCTTCGTGGGGTTATTTGTGCCTACATTTAATTTGTAGTGGATTGTTCTCGTCATCGTTTTCGGTCAAGATCTCTTTTGAAAAGAACTTTTGGTCTCGGTTTTGGTACATTCCTTCTAGTATTTTTTTGCTTTATCTGGTTGATCAGCAGTATTCATATAGCATACGATCTTTACGCCATGAAGGTGCGCAATATTTGTCGGAAGAAGAAGGACACTTGCCTTTGACCCTAAAGGCTGATTGAACACACCGTGTTTTAATGGGTTGGAAAAGATCAGAAAAGCCTCAGTGAGTGAGCTAGCAACCAACCAACCGACCAAGCAATCCAGTGGATATACACAGCAATAGGTAGAAAGCAGACAGGTTTGAGAGCCAGGGAAAACGTCTCATGAATATGTAATGAATCCAATTTAACCAGTGAGTTGAGGCAACAACCGCTCGACTTAAAACTGAATTTCTAAACACTCTCACACTTGTAATAGTACATCCTCAACCAAGAAATGCCAAAATGGACTTGGAGAAAGTTAAAAGCCTCGAATGTGAAGCGAGCTAAACTTTGCTCTTGTTCCAATTTAGAGGTTTCCACATTTCGTTCCTTAAACTGATTGAAGCACTTGATCCTAAAATCAATCTAAACTGAAGGACGTATTGGACTTTCAAGGTTTTATTCATACTTTTATAGCCCTCTCATTTCAACTCAGTCCCTTGAATTCGCCATTCATTCGTATGACTTGATTTCTTTGTTCTTTCGAGGTCCATTAGTGAGTAGGTAATTTAGGCCCGACTAAGGCCTAACGACGTGAATAAGCCTACTTCGATGGCTTTGAAGGCGGCCAACCCCCTCAACAATGATATCTTTCTCCTCCTTTCCATTCTGGCCTCGTGAGAAACAAGGCTTTTCGTTTGCATGGATGTAAATGACGAGTCCCATTTGGGATACTTTCATTAGATGCATTTGTTCTTGGCTGATTATTACCCACGTCGAGCCCAAGAGTGGCGCCTTTCTTAATCTTAGCCTTTCTCACTTGGCACCAAAGTATGGATACTAAACAAGAAGGCGTAAACTTGGCACCGCTCGATGCATCAATAACAAAGACTTGGTTAGTGTTGCAATGTGGGGTTTGGAACAAGACCTTCAACTGCTTATCAAGATAGAAATGTCAAAAGGTTTCCACCAAAACGTTTTTTTTATATGACAATTTGAATCGGTCCAATGGATTTAGTGGTCCAACAAGTGGGCCATGTGGAAATTCTACCTGTCATCAACATTATTTTTGTTGTTGTTGTTGTGTTTTCAATGTGTTCCAGGAAGGCCATAATAGAAAAGATAGCAATGTGCCAAGTGAGGATTATCCCTCTTGGAACACACCTGGTTTCTTACCAACAAGACGCACTAAAACTATTTTTTTCCAATCCATGAATATAACAACGGGACTTTGGTGCCGTTTTTATTGAAGCATGACACTAGCCAATATTGAAAATATGAAATAAGTCATTGTGAGCGAGATTTCGATATTAAAATTTCCGCCCGTTACTTGGAATCAAATTTCTTTCCAAAAAACTTGACCGCAAATAAAAATAACAAAGGTCATCATATTTCAAGTTGATCGGAGCATTATTCTCCTCTATGTATTTCAATTCAGTGCCTATTTTGGTCCCTATTCAATGACTTTGAAACCCAAAAAGTTTGTCGTCACTTGACCAAGAGACCAACAATCAAAGCGATTATGGTTTCTCTTCAGCTCTTTTATGGCATTGTTCCTTCTTGACACTTGTGAAAACCTTGGCATTGATGAAATCGGGGCCAAGAAGCACTGAATTCCTGGAGTGAAAGGCTAATGGTGAGAATTATGATTTCCAAGAGGATTGATTCAATTGCGTTCTGTTGTAAACCAGACCTAGCATGTATTCATCAGACTTCAATTTTCGGTTAAATCGAATGGCGGAGTGAAAAGTTATGCCTTCTCAAATATATGTACTGAAGAGAGCATAGAATGAATGAGGTCGCCCTTTTGTGGTATAGCAATTAACAGAAAAGGGCTAGTTCATTCATTCGCGGTAGGATTTGCACTGAACTATGAGAGAGCATAACTTTTGACTCCGACGTTCGGTTAAGCTGAAAATTGAAATACAAATCTAAGTCAACTAAGATTAGGTCTCTTTTGCAGAAGAACGTATTTGATTTGTTTGAATGGAAATCATGATTCTTTTCGTTAGCCTCCCAGTCCAGTGAAATTCAGTGGTTCTTGACTGGGCTCTCTCTTTCGATCTTGATCTTGATTCAGGTTCAACCCAAACGTTTTGTCCGTTAAGGCTCCCATTTTCATATTTTAAGGCTGCTTCTAATTCCTCCTTTCGTGAGCTCGGTGAATGTAGTCAAGAGGATAAAAGAGCTGGGTCATCAAGAGCGTGTTCCCTTGTTCCTCAAAGAGCCGTGAGCTTTCATTGAGTAGCAAGGAGCTGAGAATGCATTCACCTTGCTTGGTTGGATGGTTCCCTGGCCGCCGTTTCTCTTTCCTTCTCTTCTGTACGGAGATGTACCTTCTCCAAAGTCTTCTCATTTTCCCTTGTTAGACCTCAGGGGGATTCGCCATGGAGCTGAGAAATATAAAGTGGACGTTGTGGCTTCTTTAAACGTTTGAAAACTCCACTCACAATGCAATTATCTAAAAAAATAAGTGCAACATTGAAAACCCAACACTTCAATCCGTGCCTAGAAGGAATCATTGAGCCATTTCATTTGCATCAAAGAGGGATATTTAGAGAATAATTTGGAGTCTTTTTTCAAGCTTCACTAACGAGTCGGTCTCAATCAGCAGTTTCGCAGGGTCTCTTTATGAGCTAATCGAACTCATAATTCTAGATCGATCCATCAAATGGTACGCGTTTAATGGGATTTCCATATGAATAGCTGCACCTTTAGGACTTGGCCAGTGTTCTCGGGTTCCGAAATTGGATACATTTGGCCAAGTAAAGTTAGAAAGGTTTCTTACTACATTAAATAACTAAACATCATAACTATGTATGTTGATACAACATAACTTAAAATCAAATATTATGGAACCTGTGAATGTTAAGTGTCTCTCTGGCAAAGAGGTGAGGAAAAAACATGCGGAAGTTTAATCTGTGACTCGACCATGAAAGAGAAAATTCGTTCGTTCATAGCTTTTATTTTCAGTCGAGTAAAAACCTTTACCTAACAAAGCCTCGGTAGTGCGAATCATTGGAGCTGGGAATTTTACATTTTGTATCAGGATGCAATATTGGGAGACAAATTAGTACCGTGAGCGCCCAGTTTTACTTATTGCGACCTCCCTGTCAGCTATTCCTTAAAGAACCGTACAAGAGTCCATTATCGTAGCAAAACTGCAAAAATGTTTGTTTCATTGCAGGCAATTTTACGAATAATGAAAAAGTGACTGTGTTCATGTAAAAGCTTTTTCGTTCATCCTCACCACATAAAATGCATAGTAGAAAAAAGTTTATAGGGTTCACTCTATTACGATTAGCTCTAAAATATCAAGCTCTCTTGTGATTTGTCATTTTTTGGATTTGTCTCCATTTTAAAGTGGAGTTGTCTGGATTGACTCTACTTTTGATCCGCATTATTGTTTTGTAGTGGCAATTCATTGTTAAGAAACAATAAATTTGTTTTTGAATCGAGTTTTGGAAGGGCTTTCCAAGATTTTCGGATCAACTACCGTGACAAAGATCGATTAAGTTTCTAGCGTTTGTACTGTTGAGCTTGGTTTATCCTTTTGAACGAATCAATTTGTCATCAAAGATTATTGAGACTCCTGTGGTTTCTTGTCCAAATTCCACCCAATCCCGAGGAGCTTCCCTGATTGAAGTGTTGAAAAGCGTTCCTAGATTCCACACTTCGGGAGATGGACATGCATTGGGAGTTGGGGCAATTCTTTCATTTAAGGATTGTTACCAATGTCAGGAAAAAATACCAGGCCAAATATAACAGTATTTTGAAAACCAGCATTGGTTTGCTCGATAGAAATACTGAAGCACATCGAGTTGAAAGTGGGGAAGGCATTTCAAACGTGCGCCTGGTTATATCCAAAGAAATCGTAAGACATGAAAAACATTCAGCTGTGGATTTCTTATCCATTATCCAACCATCCACCGATTTCCATTCAAGTAAATGACTTTGTTTTGATAACAATGATCAAACAATAATATAAGGATGTCATTTCCTGAATTTCAGCATCATACTATTACTCCATTCACGAAAAACAGCATTTCGAAATTGGTGACAATCGCAGTACATGCACGCGAAAACGAGATCGAGTGGAAAATTGACCTTTTGGACGATTTTAGGTACAAATGTTCGGCCAGAAGAGTGCGTTATGCTTTATGCTTCAAATTACTCTTACTGACACCAATTTTAAGTCGATCAGGTTAAAATTGAGCAAATGAGCCCAGAATTCGAAAAAACGACTTTTGGCAATATATAGCCGAAGCATTCAGGGCCTCCTTCATCTATCGCACTTCTAAGTCCAGAGATAGTGTCACGATGCTAACTCTATTTAGGATTTTAAAGAAAACTAACATTCGCTTCACCTAGATAGCTCTTACATGATTTAGCATGCCCTTAACACATCCTACTAGGGTGCCCTCTCTTGTTCTCAAAATGCAGACCTGTTCAAGATACTTTAAAAAAGTATCTAGATAAGATAGTATTTTCCGCAAAGTATCTAGATAAAGATAGTTTAAGATACTTTCCTGAAAAAGTATCTAGATAAAGATACTTTAAGATATTTTCCCGAAAAAAGTATCTAGATAAAGATACTTTAAGATACTTTCCCGAAAAACTATCTAGATAAGATACTTCAAGATACTTTTCACAAAACGTATCGATATAAAATACTTCTAGATACTTTTCTTCATTATGCATAATGTCAAATTATTTGTGCATTATGCACATTGAAAGTGGATACATTATACATGTTAAGACTTGAGAGTGGACGAATTATGAACATTGAGAGTGGATGCATTATGCACCCTTCCTCAAAGTGGATAATGAATGCATCCTCAGATTCCTCACTCAATGTGCATAATGTGTCCACTCTCAAGTCTAAACATGCATAAGTACATAATGCACAAGTAATTTGACATTATGCAATACGAAGAAAATTATCTAGAAGTATCTTATCTAGATACTTTTTGGGAAAATGCATAATGCATACTAAACAATGCATAATGGATGCTTTAACACAAAAGATTGAAAGAACACATTATCTAGATAAAGATAGTTCACGATAATTTTCCAAAAAAGTATCTAGATAAAGATATTTCAAGATAGTTTTCCGAAAAAAGTATCTAGATAAAGATACTTTAAGATACCTTCCCGAAAAAAGTATCTAGATAAAGATAGTTTAAGACACTTTCCCGAAAAAAGTATCTAGATAAAGATAAAAGATGAACTATCTTTTATCTTTTATCTAGATAAGATAATTGAACAGGTCTGTCAAAATGAGCAACTCTGCCGTCAGAGCAAGCAAGCCCTCTAAAGGAAGCAAAGTTTAACTTCAATCAAAGAGAAAATGACAATCAGCGCCATCTTGAGATAGAAACATTTGTGGGTGCTTCTGGTAAATATTTAGCCTCAATTTGTGATTACTAAGTGTGACTTTATACTTTTTGAACACATTAATATCGTAACTGAGGTCCAAAAGACTTGAAATATGAAGAGAAATCCATTTTAAGATGGAAGCTGCAATTTTGGTAACAAATCAAAGTTGAGGATAGATCTGAAATCAGAACTTTGCCCCTGTTTTGGCTCCATCTTGTGGCAATTTTTGTAACCTTCAATTAACATTCTTCATTCAAGTCGATTGTTCAGCCTCATCTTGAATATGCCTCACCTATTTGGGATCGAATGAATTTGGCAGGTTTGCAAGCGGTCCACCAGGTCCTACGGTGTTTGTGTGATGTTCATTAGGAACAAAACTGGAACGAGTATTTACGTAGATTTAAACAGGAAGTGTTTCATTAGACTTTTTATTATCAATTTTAATCCAAAATGAATATTTTTTGCTCTTGTTTGGTAGCTTTTTTGTGAATTCAAGAGATATCTTCTTGAAGCTCTTTAAACTTGATACTGTCTTTAGTTCATCAAGGCGAGCATTCCAAACCTTCACCGCTCGTAGTATAAAGGATACTCTGAAATGAGTGGGTTCCTGGATGAAGGATTTTATCCTAAGATATCTTGATATCATTTCTTGTGGAACGCTTTTAAAGAACCACGCATGAAGGTGGAAGGTATTTGTTTGCTTGTATCAGTGTTTTGAGGATGAATGGATCTCAGGAGTTTCCTGAAACTTTTTGTGACGGCAGAGAACAAGTTATGGTATTTTGTGTGTCTAAATTTTCACCTCTCCTAATAAAGTTCGCTAACTTTCTCCCGAAAGGAAAACCTTTTTTGATTTGTGTATCCATCCATCTGATGCTTTTGAATTGGTCAAATCCGAAACCAGAAGTGATTTATTCTTAAAATGACCTTCCGTTTTGAACTAAGCTCTCCAAATAAATAAGCCATTTCGGGTTCAAATCTTGGGACAATTTGTTTCTAAGCCATAAGGTGTCCGAACAACATGAAATTCTCCAGCTCAGGTCATTTAAAGACACACACATTTCTTCAAGAAAAGTCACTAATGACGTCGAGTAAATGTGTCATGTGGGAATCATTCAAGTTAATCAATTTCATTTGTCGGTGTTTAAAATATCTTTCATACAAATACAGCGTTTGATATCACGAGCTTTGTACAAAAATAAGTAGGACTCGTAAGTGGTTCCCAAAATGGAAAGGAATCGCCGGGAGAAAAAGTTTTTCGGCCTTCGAAAGGAATCCATGAATGTCAAAAATGAAATAAAACTGATGGTAAAAAAACATGTGAATCGCAAAAAGGGGAGGAGATGTGGTCAAGTGGATATGGCACCTTCCTGTCAAGAGAGAGGTCTTGAGTTCGAATCTCCTCCCTGAGCTCTCTGGAAGGATAAGCCCTTTTTCACGACCACATATGGCGGATTGAAACGAAAATAGGACACTGATCAATAGCAAAACGGAACTAGTGAACAACGACGAAGATCTGCAAAGTCGACAAAGTGCGGGAAGTGGACATGACGCCTCGAACGGCGGCTAACACCGACTACTGTATCGACCAGTTTCCAGACCCTTCACACAAAATAATGTGTCCAATGATATATAAAAACTATCGCAATAAACATTATTATAAAAAAAGAATTGTTTCATACGTTTCCGCTGCCAATTCAGCCTGATTTTACCAACAGCCTAGAAGGACAGTTTTTGGTTGTGTTGGAAACAGTTGGAAAGCAGATGAGCAGCTTCCTCCTTTTTTTGAGCGTGATCAAACTTGAACTCGAAGATCGAAAAAAAGTGCTTTTGATTAAGGGGAGAGGAAATACAAATATCCTTCGAAATATGTTTAAAGCAAGTTTTCAGTGGCAGTTTTAGTTATTGCTAAGTTTTAAAGTTGAAATTTGACCAACAAGATCCAGACGATGAATACCATTTCTTATTTGAACATATTTTAAGCCCACTTGATCATCACCCTGGGTGACCAAGACTAGACATAACAAAGCTTCGACCTCAATCCATTATTTTTCGAAATCCTTGCATTATTTAGCTGAAATGGCAGCTGGTTTTTTTTGAGAAATGATCCTTTTCGAAAAAATGATAGCCATCGAAAAAACAGAGTTGACTTGTGGCCAAAAAGTGGCATCAAAGAATATGTCCTGGTAACCTTGTGGGAAATCAACGCAAGATGGGTCTGGCAACGCAAGGTCTCCGCTGATATTTTTTTCGGTTCATTGGATGATTCTCGCTTTTAAGCTGTGACCACCTTAACCCTCTTAGTAACGCCCCTCGCAATCAATTTCAGAGCCATTATTTGTCATATTTGATATATTCATCGAAACCCTGAAGCATCGACATTTCCTTTGTATCGTGATGATCGTGTCCATGGAAGGGAATAATTAAAATGGAAACGCGACCAAGAATGTGAGTGTATCCAAGTGAATGGCCATCCAAAATCCCTTCAGATTATTTTTTGTTCCCTGGCAGAGTTTGACAAAAAAGTTAGAAGGAATGTTTTATGTTACTTTCTCTTTGTAATTGGACTGAATGTTGGAGATTTGCTTGGCACGGAGTCGGATAGAGGAATGGTTGGAAGCAGCAAATTTGTGCTTTGAAGATTCCTCTGAGGAAATCATTGGGGGAAAATCCGAAAATCCATCAAACTTGTTATTAGCTCGTTCCAAACTTTCAAATCAGAGCAAAAAAAGGAAGTTCGAGAGAATGTTGTCGTCTCGGCTCAAGATGTGAGAAGAAGATCCAACCAACTCGGTAATTAAGGATGGGAGACTATTGCCCAACTGCACATTCTGAGCTACATGATGGGCAACTATTGAACGCAGAAAGCCATGAAATGCTCATTCGTTCATCTCCCCCTTTTTGGCCATTTTGGATTAAGTGCTCCATTGTTTTCAAGGTCAGAACTTTGTCATAATGCAAAATTGCAAAAGAATAAAGCGAGCGTTGGGCAATATTTTGCCATGCTGATGAAGAAATCGACTATCAGCTGGTTATTAACTAATGTAGATGGGAACAATCAAGCAATGTTGGTAAAATAGTAAAGAGTCGTTTGGCCATTATCCAAGTCCATCACTCTCAAGATCAAAAAATCAAATATGGAAAAGAAATTGCAGTAAAACGAAGTGTTTGTGTTCAAAGGAACCCGATACCCTTGATTGTAGGCCATGTCAACTCCTGGGTAAAAGTAACCTTGACCGAGTACCCAAAATATCCCAGCTTCGCGAGGCTTCATTAGTTGTTCGGCCACTCTCGAAATGGATTCAATCAGGGTGATGTCGGGTTTTAGTCATTAACGAATGGGCCTAACAAGACTGCTCATTGTCCGTTTCATTCAGACAAGCACACCACAATTTTCGTGAAGACCAAGAAAAACGGTCAGTCTTTTTTCATGATAAGGCCAGACGAAATTGCAATTGGAAGGGTAAGTCAAGATCTCCGGGAAAAGGAGTGAACTGATTTAGATTGAATTCGGCAAAAAAGCATGGGCTAATCCTGTTCTATAAATTTGGAGACTTTTTGGCGAAAAGTTGTCCATTGCAATAATCCCTGTCAGCTTATCTTTGGGCATCTCTGAACAGTGTTGCCAGAAAATGACAAAAGTATACCAATGGCAATCCAAACCAATTTTGATAAAACAGTGCCCAAATATTCCAAACAAGCTCTGGTTTTGAGTGAATATCAGTTGTTTACGTATACACTATAAGATTTGTTTTATTTTAAGCGTATTTTTGACGTTTTATGTTTAAAGTGAAGATTTCTTTTTCAAAATAAAATTTGGTTTATTTTAAGTGTATTTTTGGCGTGTCCTTACCTCTTTTCAGAAAAAAGGAACTGTCGATTTTCCGTAAATGACTTTATGCAAAGCAGAAACTTGGTGTACTGTGGGTTCATATAGACAAACAAATATTTGTTCACGTTTTTTACATTACTTCCCGTCCTCTTCCCATGACATTTGACACATTTAGCCAGACCAAGAAGCACGGAAATCATGGAGTGGGAGGTTAGCAATGAGAATTATGATTTCTAGCAGAAACAAACCATTTGCGTTCTTTTGCTAATGAGACCTGGCTTGCATTGAGAAAAACACGTATTTCAAATTTCAGCCCAATCGAATGCCGGAGTGAAAAGTTATGCCTTCTCAAACTTATGTACTGAAGAGAGCACAGAATGAATGAACTCGCCCTTTTGAGGTAAAACGATTACCACAAAAGGGCTAGTTCATTCATTCTTGGTAGGATTGGAACTGAACTTTGAGAGAGCATAACTTTTGACTCCGACGTTCGATTGAGCTGAAAATTGAAATACGTATTCTTATCAACATATTCAAGGGCTCATTTGCAGAAGAACGTTATTGAATTGTTCTTACTGGAAATCATTATTCTCATTGCTAGCCTCCCACTCCATGATTCCAGTGCTTCTTGGCCAGACTTACTGATTTTTTCTCAAGTAAATTGCGTGAAAGTTGTTCAAAGTTAACTTCAAATTGATGGTTTTTATTCATTATTTTGACATGTGGTGGTTGGTCACAAGTACAAAATGTTGCGTCCAAGCCTTAAGTCCTTCCAGCGTTCTCATGAAGACTACGAATAACATCAATTAACACAGCCTCTTACGTAAATTATGGACCATTTTGCACGGTTTTTGGAGCCCATGAGCTCCTCCTCAAGTAACTCCATGTCAAAGTAAATCCATCAAGTGGCAAGCCAAGGTAAGTTACAAGTCAAGTGAGTTAGCTTGGCTGGCAACCACGGACCTCCCTTGGGGAATTGAACAATGAGTCTCTCAGTTGAGAACAAAAGCAAAAAGAAGGATGCAGGCCCACGTTTCGGTTTCCCCAGAGCCTGGATCAGTAGTTCCTTGCGATGAGGAAAATGGCAAAAAGCCCCAAGGTCTCCACTTCGTTGGGTAAGGCTTGAGCTCAATCTTTCGATATCAAATCTTGTAACTCACAGGCCCTTTGAAGTGAGATCAGAAGCGTCTAGTTCCTTCATCGAGAGCTTAATCCGTTCCCAGAAATAATTCAGCTTTGAATTGGAACAACTACTACAGTAAAGTAGTTCTCCATTAATGGGGGATCTTTGATGCCAGCCAGACCCAAGCTTTGCATGCAGAAGCCAACCATTGGTTCTCTAGAGAGGGCGTAGTTTGGTTTCAAGGGGAAAGACAAGTTGTTAAAGTCGAGTGTAAAAACGTGTCAATGCGGAATTGAGTCGAGAACTTACTCGATGCCGAACAGAAAAAGGCCATAAATTTCATCAAGATAAGATCGCATCGTGCTATTGCGTTTGGGGAGCATGAAACCAAAATGCATAGTTTTAAACCTCATACGCATGATAATGGTAAAAGGCTGTATTCTTGCAATGCATTCCACTGTCTGTTGGAATTTTATTACAACAACCACTGCGAAAGTTGGCATTTACGGTCGCTCAAAGTGAAAGGAAACTTTGTATTTTTTGTCAGTCTTGGGTTCAAATGTTTAAACTTTTTGTCTTAAATGTTGAGATCGTGAGCATCCTTGATCTCCCAAAAAACAAACATTTTTATTTATTTTACGCCAAGGCGTTCATCTTCCTAAAACAACAGGAATCTGAACGTCGACGTTAATGATAAGAGGTGACATTAACAATCCGAATATGCTTTATAAAACATTAAAGTTAGTGCAGGGTGGGTGGTGTCCAAGTCCTACGCATGTATTTTTTAAAATAATTCAATGCCCAATGGATTTACCGTACGTTTCCAAATATTCTGTACCATTATGTCTCTTTATTTAAAAGGATGACAGACATAAATTTAAATTTTGTCGGTGTAAGATTGTAAAAGATAAGCAATAACAACAACTAATTGAAATAAAAATAAGGTCTCTATGATAGAGTTTTATGGAAGCCTAAAAATCTGTCAGGTCACTAGATGGAGGCAAAACAAGGGTTTAAAAGTCTCCAAATATTACCTAGAGGTAAACCCATTTTGATCTTGTCGTCAGAGCCAAAACTTATTTCTTGAAAAAGAAAATACTTCATACTTTGAGCCTTTTAGAGGTCAGCTACTATCCTGTCGTAGTAAGTTTGGTATTTAAGTTTCAATGTTGAAATAGGCATTATGGAACTTTTTTTTAACTTCATTAAAACGTTTTTAGAACCATTGAGATAAACTCGCATTTCTTCTAAACCCGATTCATCGGTCAGGTGTTTTCGTTCTTTTTTTAAATTCAAGGAATTTATTAAGCTCTGCTACTCTTCTTGCTTTTTCGAAATACTGTACTTTCATTAACTGATATGTTAAGCGTCGCCAAGGTGTGCTAGTAGCATTGACTTCGAGTCACCTTCAAGTAAATCTTTTCACTATTTGACCTTAACATAAGGTTTGATCGACGAGAAGCGTGACTGGAAGCATGCGAAGAGGGAAGTTCTCCGGCGTCGTTGAAACATTCCCATTCGCACACTTCAACACCAATGGAACCAACTCCAAGCCAACTTGCTTTCAGTGTTTCTTCAAATTCGCTGTCAAAAATTGTACGCCCCTTGACCTGTTCTTGTGCGCGGGGTTGAAAAGGGTGCAAGGAAGAGACAAAAGGAGAAATGTGGGGTAGCTGAAATCAGGAGGTGACGGCTTTGAAAGCGGATGAGTGAACGATCATAGATATTCGGGAATTTCAAGATCGAAATGGACCGTCACATTCGAGAAAAGCCAAATCGATGGAGAAAATTAGGCAAGCACACTCTGAAGTAAACTTGCAAGTCAACTATTGAGCTTTGCCATCATAGCATACGAGCTAATGTTTACATTTCTGGGCCAAGTTCAAAAAAGGGGCAGACGGGTGAAAACCTTGAGAGAATTCGTTGCAAGAAATACTATGTTTATTCTAACATTGCAAGCTTTCCATGCACATAAAGTGTGTGCCATCTTGCTTTTAGATGTATTCAGTTTTCTTTTATACCCAGTTTTCCCTTGTTTAGTCACCCCATGTACCGAGTTATTTAGTGGTTAGTGGAAAAGGTGGTCATTTTGAGGACAAGATATGGCTCTCCAAGCACTCCAGCTTAAGCACAGGTAGTTCCATCTAAGTGACAAAACCACGGGTCTTGCTTTAAATCCTTCATGTCGTCCCATGAAAATCAAAGGGAAAAAAAGGATTGAGATAACTGCGTTCATCGCTGAGGAGCGGAACAAGAAGGACATCTCCTGCATCCTTAGTATATCCTGAGTTAAATTCATAAAGACCTCAAACACTCTTAGACCCTAATTAATCTCCACAAATGCTTTAAAACACATTCTCATTTCCAAACCCAACCACCGCATAACTGACGTGGCAAATCGGGGAGTAATTAAAGGAGGGTCAAGGAGACCAAGGGCACACCTACCATGTGAAGGAACGACCCCTGCTATCAAATGCCACCAAACAACGCTGTCTGACTCGTGAAAGGGCGTTGTTTTTTCAAGATCCACCAAAAAGAGACCGAGGTTGTTAATTCATTATAACAAGAAAACATTGGATATCGGTCGACCCAATCACAACCCTCAGGATGACCAATGTATCTCATTTGGCGTCTCGTCACAATACCGGCAGTAAACCGTCTCTGCTTTCAATCTCAGCCACCCAAAGGCCAACTCTATTTCCAAACAACCGAGACAAAGGAATTTGACCAACGCTTCTGGATAATCTCAAGATCTATCTAGCTTAACAAAAGAGTCGTTCGGTTTCAGGAGCATGGAGTTCAAAGCAGCTCTGGCTTGTGAAAAGGTCGCCTGTGGCCTTTGGTCTTGACATTCACATCTCTACACCGGATAAGTTTCCAACTCCCTTAGCCTGGTCGACTTGTGGACAAGTTTCTAAAAGACGTGAGAAATGAGAAATGACTTCTGTTTCACAGAAGTACTTTTTCCACGGAAGAAGATGGTTCAAACAAATACAGAAGAAGTAAGATCAGGCTTGGATCATCTCTTTGAGATCAAAGTGATGTTCTAATATTGATTCTTAACGATGGGAAGTGATAGATGATGGTGAATGGATTTCCCAATCAATCTTGGGGCCTAATTGAGGTAGGTACATACATTGACAAAGAGAATACTGCCAATACTTCTTCCGTTTTCTCACGCATGTATTTTGTGAGATTGTTCCATCTGGCTATCTGATTCAATTATTGGTCCCGGTCAATCAATTACTTTAGCAAGAAATGTCTACAACACAAAAAAATCATAAATTGTGAACGCAATTTCTTTCCACTTAAACTGGGCTTTTTCAAACAGATGACAAAAAGGATTTTGGAGCTCCCAAATTGAGGATTGAAGTATATTACCTAATGCAGTATTACCTATATTTTGGAAGGGCTGGTTTGAGAAGTCTCCACCTTTCAGGTAGATTTGGAAACTTTCCAACCCACAGATGTTGGAACTTGCACAACAGAGTCCCCTGACAACTAGCAACTACGTACATTATTTTTCTCTCAACGTGGACAACGTCTCTCATGTCGGTCTAGTCCTGGGGTCCGCAACCGATGGGCCGCGGCCCACATGTCGGCCCCAGGGTGATTGTTGGTGCCCCCACGAGCAATGAGGAAAGTCCTAAGTAGTGGGCCCAAGAGACATCCATAATAGTGTACTTGTGAGCCAAGAGGTCTGACACAAAAAACGGTTGCCGACCCCTGGTCTAGTCTTTGCAGACTGGCTTTCGGATAGGAGGGCCTTTTTTTGACGTGTTATTGACAAACTATGGCACTCTTAAAGCTTATTTTGCGAGTTTGGGTAGGCCACTTGGGTCGGTCGATAATCTGAAAACACTTCAAACGGAGCCCAAAGTTTTGCTGACTCTCAACTCAAAAAGAGAGGCTTGTGGTAACTGAAGGCCTTGAGTAAGCAGGTTACGGAGGGGCCTGAAAAGATTGGACTTGGACCTTCCTTAATGGCCCAGAGCAAGAAATATCTACGACCATCCTTATCCGGGCGGAAAGAGGGCCTTTTTTTCCTCGGTCTTGACAATTCTAATGGTCCAATACAAAAACTCAGTAGAGCGTGCTAGGTGGTACGAGTCACGAAATTGGATGGGTCCAATGGAAGCTCCCAACTTTAGAGCTCCCTAAATTTGGTTCCCATGACAATTATTCCAAAGAAGGAATGGGTACAAATTGAGTAGTTCTCTTTGATCTGAATACTCTATTTCTATCCCTAAGCTCTCTTTTTGCTCTCTCTCTCGTGAGATTGCTAGTTGAATAAACAATCGCTCACTCTCTTTGACAGTCGAAAAGCCCGGAAATGTTCCATTGCAACATTCTTTCCTGAGGCCTTTAGACTTGTCCTTCTTTGAAGGCCAAGCGAGTACGTAATGCATCCCTGAGTTTGAACAATATGTCTTGTTGCTTGGAGACGCTTTTGAAATATATAGCTTTGGTCTGGAATAGCGAGCCAATCACTTTACGTACCACCTTATGTTTGTTACGGATTTTGTCGCAAGAACCGAGTAAGAAATAGCCAAGTCCGATCTAAAAGTTATCCAATGCTTGGGTTGAGGCGGCCAAGGACATAAACAGTAGGCCTAAGGCCCATTTGGCCCATAAAAAGTGATGAGTAGGGACCAGAATGAAACGTGAAGCATCTTTTTTGAAAAACTTGGGCGAACAAAACTGCATTTTTTAGGGAGAATTAATTTGTTGAATGAAAATCATCAACAACTTTACCACATCAGGCAATAATACTTAATGAAAACTTCAAAGCAAAAATAATAAGGACAAGTATTTTTTGTTAAATTTGTGTACTTTTTTAAATTCTATTGCCATTTTTTAATTCTTTGCAAGATGAAGACGTGTTATTTATAAAAATAATTGACAAAAATGAATATTTGATACGAGCAATTTCAAGTTCTTGCATTTTTTATCTTAAGCTATTCTAACCAAGCCACTTTATTCTTTACTAAATTGTTCATTTATAAGTAAATCAATGGTAAAGCTTAATTGCTATGTATTAGAAATTTAACTTATGGTTAAATCACACTACATGTTTCCGAGACAAACTTCGAAGTCACAGATATTTTTATTTTCCATTCGCTAGCCAGTACTCTGCACGAGGTTGCGAGATTGCTCATAAATGATGTCGAAGTTTGCCTCAAACTGCGATATAACACGTGTGGTCGTGTGACGGCACCTTAAGAAAATAGTACGGCTCATTTATTGAAGGTTGCCCTCATTCAGAGTTAAATCACTTAAATCACACTTGAAACCTAAATTTCTCGGCTCTAGTGATGAGGTTGCGGAATGGTCGGTCACAGATGTAAAGATATGAGCCCTATGAGCGCCTAGAACCCCATGATGATGGTTGTGGTGTTGGTGGTGGTTGCGGTGGTGGGACTTTGTTCCACTCTTTGAAATATATAACCGATGCCTCTCTCTTTCATGTGGTCCAATCCAATCATCGTCGGCATTTGCCTCCCGAGCAATGAATAATAATCAACTCAGTCCAGGGATCTCGTTTGCAATGCACAACCATAAAGTATATCTTGTTGCAGGGTTGTCCACATGACTTAAGCCATTATTTTTCTAAGGTTTGAGGTTGGTATTGCGATCAATATAAAGTCCAAGGTAAAGTAATTTGCATGGGGTCTGAATTTGTTTGTTAGGTCTTGCATTTTTCACTGAACATTTGTGTTAGGTCATTTCAATTTAAATACATGCATCTACATACGTATTGATCGATGAATCCATCATGAAACCCTCACTTATTTAGAACCATTTTTTGAGCCTGGCATTGCAATTGCAATTTAGCCTTTATCCAATCTCATTAATTGCAAGCGCATTCTGAAGTCAGTCTCAGTTCTTTTGCAATGCCTCAAAAAAATCCAATTTCACCATTCACTCAAGAAAATCAAAATGCAATCTGATCGGTAAAAATTTTGTTGTCTCTCTTTTTTAATATTTTGTAAAATTTCACAAAAACGCTATCACGCATCTCATAATAGACCATACGATTCTCATTACAATTTACTAGGAGGACAACTCTTCAATCTTTGGACACGTTTTTAGCCAAACTGGAACGATTTCTTTTCTTTTCCCTTTTCCGGAATACCAAAAAACGATATAGGTAAAATAAATAAGCTTATCGATGCCTTTCTGGCACTTCCATTTTGCACTACAGAAGCTCATGTGAAAGAAGCGTCGTCAGAACACTAGCGACGGTGGTTTTTTCATGAAGCTTTAAATAAGCCAAACAAACCGGAAAGTGCAAGAAAAAATTTAAAAAAAAAACAGCAAACAAGATCCTTTGACCGAAAAATAACCATGCAAGGGCTTGAATCCCTCTTATTTTATGATCCAACAACTGCAACAATCTTTAGTGGCATGATCAATTTAAATTGATTGCAAAATCGACTTTCGTTTTAACTCTAATTTCCTGATTGATGGTGGCGACAACAACGGCGAACATCTGAAGCTTCAAAAAAGCCAAACAACTTGCCTGTGTCGACGCTTCTTTCCCATGAGCTTCTTTATTTTGCACCAACCAATGGCATTCAACCGGAGGGCTTGTCAAAATTGCCAACTCTTTCTCTCTTCTCCTTAGCTCACTTTGCTTTCTTTCTTTCGTTTTCTCTTCCTCACAATCTTCTTTTTTTACTCTCTCTCTCTCTCTCAGCTCAAATATCATTCCCTTGAGCTTTGGTTCTTTGCATTTGCGAGTGGAGCGAAGAAACCTGACGAGAAGTCCAAATTTAATCCCCAATATCCCAAAACACAAACTCAACTTTGACAATTGATAGTTGATTCCAGTGTTCAACTCCCAAAATGGATTTTTATTAGTCAGGACGTCCATGATTTTAAACCAAAGTCCTGAAAAACTTTTCAAAAAAGGTTGATTAGGGACTGTAAATGGACCTGCAAAGATTTTGGACTGAAATTAAAGGTAAATTTCCTTTCAGGTTTACGTGAAAACTTCGACGTTTGAGAAGAAACATTTCACTTATAGTCCATCGCAAATTAACCTGATCAATGCTCACTTGTGCTAAATCACCCAAATTGGCATAACGATGACCTTTATATCTTTGTACGAGACGATTCCCAACAATGAACTGTATTAAGGGACCGATGAATCATTTAAACCACCCACATGCTCAGGTATTTATTGACACCCATCACAAAAAACACCTCAGTGAGTCTGGTCACAACGAGTTTATCCTGGTAGGCACACAAACACACGTGTGCTTCCAAGACATGTGATTATCATATACAACACATTACAGACCAACGTACTGTATCTCTTGTGATAACAAACGTCACGCAACAAAAAAAAAACATCCCAAACCGGCTGCTATTTCCGTATTAGTTATTATAAAACGAATTTCTTTCTCCTCGGATTTTCAATAATGGACACCATTGAGGGCCTTGTACAAGCAAGTTAGGTACACCATTGTTGAAATACCCAATGTTCCAGTACTTTTATACATCATTATAGAGTCATCCTTCATTTCTTGGAGCTTGCTTAGTTTTTATTGAAGAGTTTGTTTGTGGAGGAAGCTATGTTCCCAAACTTTGTGATCGGGTTGCAATGTATCGCTTTATTGGAGTTTAAAAGGCACTTCTTAGCCAGGATCTTTTACTCCTTCATTTTGTTTGATATATTTTGAAGAGGCAATTTGGTTTTGTCTTTTTGGCCTATCCTTCAAATTTTAATTTTTTTTTGATACATGAAGGGGGTGGTGGATCTTAAAAAGTTCCAATTTGGGTCAAAGTGGTATCCAGATTTGCTTGCATTCGTTTATTTTCTGTGATTTACTTCACATTTATGCTTCATATCATTTTGAAATAAATTTGAGTTGTTTTTGTTTTAAAATCAAATATAATTAAGATTGTATACGTTAATTAACAAGGTAAAGTTTTTTTTCAACTCAACTTTTTTTTGTTGCGCTTGTCAAGGGTTTTTAGTTGCGAGAGGAATCGAATTTACGAGGGATATCCAGACTTGTAACTCGTTTGAATTCACAATTTTTGGAGTGTTGCACAAACTTGAAATGAAGATTCACTTCTTATGAGCAGATGTTATTTTGAAAATTTTGTTGATAGATAAACTTGTCCAATGTTATGATTTGATTAGACAACGTATGTTGGGCGACCCCTGTATACGTAGAAAATAAGTGTCAAAAGAGGGCAACGTGACTAAAAAATTATGTACCTTCAATTGCGTTGCACACCGAAAATCATCATTTTCTCGCAACAAGGGTTCACCAAATATAAATATATGAGTAAGAGGGACATTTTTAATTCCCAAAATGTTGGATATTGACGAGTCTTTCGCTTTTGATGTCCATATTTCGAAATGTGCAAGGGTCGCCCAACTTACCTTGTCTAATAAAATCAAAACTTCGAACAGTTCTAGTCGTTAGATGTGCTCACTCCTTGTTAAATGCATCCTAAATTGGGGCTGAAAAATAAACAAATTTCAAACCGTCCAAAAGACGAGATTCGAAGCAGTTGTAAGGGCAACGTTTACGTTATGAGTATGCCTGTGTTTTTAGATAAAGAGCAATGATGGCGCACAGATATTCATAGATACGACAAACGGGGCTATTTCCCCTTTCTCGTTTTGTAGGCCACTTTTGAAGTTGACCCGGACCGCTCTATTACAATCTATTATTCTAAACGAAGTCGTTTTTCATAGTACAACCTCAATTGAGTATGGCCACATTGAAGGAGTTGAGGTACATGGCAATGAGAATAACTTGTTTAATTATATATCAAGTTTATTTACTTGCTAAATCACTTGAAATTTTAGTCTAAAATGTTGTTACCTCTCTAAATTTGACCATTTTGCGAATCATGAACAAGCTACAACGTGAAATTAAGACTTTAGCGTCGTTCCACGTTATACCTGAACTGCATTTTGGACATAATCGGGGGAATAATCGTCAAAACTTTCAGTACTATTCTGGCTACCTTTGGTCAGCTATCTGTAAAAATCGTCCTAGAAAAAAGGCAAGTACTCTGCATCTATCTATGTCTGTGTTGATGACTGAGCTTCTCAAGGAAGAATGAAGTCTACCTAATAACTTCAAGCCCGCTTTGTGAATCTTGTTTTTGAGGATTTGTAGGACTTTGTTTTTTTGAGGATTATAAATATTTTTACCAGCTTAGATACGGAAGACCCCCAATGTTTGAGTATTGTCATACCTCTTGTGTAAAATAGAAAACAACATTAGTTGGTCCACCTAGAGCCCTGTGGTAAGAGAGTACAATCACACAGTTGCCATTTTGTCTTTTTATTATTGGCAGAAAACAACGGATTAACGTCAGTTTTGGACAAAATGAAAATGTTGATTGGGGACTGCAATGGTGTTTAGTTTAAGTAATGGGTAAATTTCCTTCGCGATTGGCGCGGATAGCAGGAAGATTTCACTTATGATTCAAATACAATCGTTTATTGTTCTACGTGTCCAAGGTCTGAATATTTCCAAAAGTTTTAAATTATTTTGCCAAGTTTTATAACTTGTGATTTGTGCATTTGACCAAGTGCGTCACAAAATTTAGTGATGGAAAGTCGACGCAAAGAACAGAGAACAAATTTCAGAATTCATTTTTGCCTCATTGGAATAGGTCTCTAAATTTCAGAATTCGTTAGTTCAGAAATTTCAGTCCATCTTACATGAACATTGACTTAAATTAAACTGACTGATATAAAAAATGTGGACATCATTACATCCACTAAAAACTGCATCTTGTCCAAAACAGAAAGATGAGAAAAAATGAGTACAACAAAATCGAAATTGAGCCCTCCACCACAAAGTTACTATGTGAGAGAACGAATTTCATTCACAAAGTGACAAACAGAAATAATATCGTCTTGCACCTCCAATCTTGCTTAGAGGCGACTTTTAGATCTTCTGAAAGCTATTCCTTTCATTTTAGAATACGTATGCCTCCAAATTCCTGTTTTTTATGGGCATTGTGAAGGCAAGCTCGACATCAATTGGATGACTGAATGTATACGTAAGTATGTTCACGTCATTGGAATTGGATCGGTAAGTCGTTGGACTAGTCTACGGAGGTCATTGGTTCGTTCGTCCGTCATATGGGATCTTCCTTCCTTGGAACGAGAGAGAAAAAAGTCGATAAATAAGGAGTTGCTATTTAGCAAGCCAGGCACGAGTTTCCTGACGAATGATGGTCTTGGAGGCTTACGTCCTATGCAATACTACAATCCATCAAAAAAGGCCATCTTGAGGAGCCTCAATTCACGTTCAAGTTAATGCACAGTGGCCAACGACGGTGGAATTTCACACACTCGCTTATTGTATCAAGGAATCTTACAGGGAATACCAAGAAGATCCCTGGATCATCTTTGGATGACCGTAGATTTCCAACCTTGCCTAATTGGGTGAGTAATTGATCCCGCCCTCAATCTCGACGTCTTGGAAATGGGATCTCCTTGTTTCCATGTTGTCTTCGGCGAGTACTCTAGTATATAATGGATAACAAATATTTGTGAGCAGGCCCTTGATGACCTTAGTGAACACCTGACCTCCCAAATGGAAGCATTCATGGGCATGGAAGTTCAGTGGAGAATGGTGGAGAGCGCCTTCCTTCTTCCTCTTCCTTCATACATGACAGAGAAGTGAAGCCAACGAAGAAGATCAAGAAGAAGACCAGGGACTCGATTTTGAACCCAGGCAATTTCTGTATCCACCTTCTCGAGGCCTCTCTGTTGGTCTTGTTCCTCCTCTTCTTTCTCTCTTCCTCTTCTCTGGTTCCTCCTTCTTCTCCGATCTTCCTTTTTGGCCTTGCCCATTCACCAGAGACGAAATGCGGGAAGTGGTTCAAGCCCAGAGCAATGAGTACGCACACGAGTGGGTGCGTGCGTGGATTTATTGAGTCTTGCAGCCTTTGTTGGTTCGGTCTTTAGTGGGTGAGAGAAAGAGAGAGAAAGAGAGAAAAAGAGTCTCTCTTCCCTCTACCTCTAAGGTGGAGGAGAAACACATACGCAAGGAAGAAAGAACGAAGGACGCGTTAGTCGTTGGTGTCCCTTGGATTTGGGTACATTCATTTCAGTTCCAATCTGGAAAAAGAAGAAAAACTCTGATTCCATCTCGGCGAAAGAAAGGGAGAAACACTGTTCTGGCGAGAGAAAGAAAAAAAGAAAGAGGGAAACGGAAGACAAGAGTAGACGAGTGCGGTGTTAGTGGTGCTTGGACGGATGGACTCTTGAGTGGATTCATTAGTCAACCTAATTGGAGTCCAAAATTCCTCCGTCAAGAGTGCGGGCGCTGTCGTTCGCTTGTATTGTTGTTCACGTCCGAGTGGAATTAGATTCCCTGCTTGCGGAAGCTGGCTTCAACTGTGATAACAACAAGTCATGAATTATCCCAAGAGTGTCGTGCTGTTGAAGTGTCGTATTAGACTGGGTAATCCTTCGCCCATCCATTAATCGGAAACCTGTCACAGGAAGGCCTCAGTGATGGCCTCTCCAAAGACCAATGGAAAGTCGCCGTTGAAATCTAATGCGGGCGGAACACCGCTCTTGCAAAGCACAATGTCATGTTTGGAACTAGATCCGTCATCCTTGGGTAAGCTCGTGATGCTGATACGTACTTCAAAGGCAGGGGCACTAAAGAAGTTTCGAAACATAATGACGAAGGACGAGGAAGAAAGAAAGACCCGGGGGAAAAGTTTATCTTTTTTCAACTCAACTCCTGATGGGACGGAAGAGGTCCGTCCAAGTTTTCCTCGCCTTCCAACGAATGCATCATAGACCTAGCACAATAGCTTACCACGTACACTTCCTTGCCTTAGGCCCTGAACCTTGCTTATTTTTGGCCCTTTACATTGCAGCGGCGGCCACCCGATCCCACAGTATTACCACTGACCGACCAGCCACTCGGGAACTTCAATGCATCCTCGAGGACGCCGATCCCGACATTCCTAGCACCCAAGACCCTGGAGGCAAACTCGGTCCCGATGCCAAGGACAAGCCACAAATGACCCCGGCACAACGGAAACGAGCTAGCATGGTCAAAAAGGCCATTCGATACTTTGAGGACAAGTCGAATCGCTCCGTGTCCGAAGACAATCTCTTCACCCGACGGAAGAACCTGGCCGCTCATCTCGGACTGGACGAGAAGGTCAGCAAGAAGGAGGTCCAAAAGATCAATACCTATTGTCTGCCGGTCCCGTCATCGGCCAATTCGGACCAATCTGAGAGTATGGTCAAGGAGATTCTGCTCGTGGAAGAGGAGGACGAGGACCTGCGCTCCAAGAACCTGGTCACGTTTCTGGGCATGAAGGACGGCCTCACGGCCTCCATTGCCTCCCAAGGCACTCTCTGTGATGACTCTCCGCGAGCCTCAATAGGCGCAGCCAATCTAACCAATGAACCCTTTCCGGGGGTTTCCGGTGCCGGGGTTTTGGGCAATAATCGAGGGGGTCGAGGGGGAGTACTATCCCGCAGTGCCAGTTTGGCCTCTAAATCTAAGGAGCACGTGACCTTTAAGCTCTAAGGAGGGAGGCCCTTGTTCGAGTCATCGAAAGTGTTATGTCTGAGGGGAAGGTAAGGGTGGCGGTTTGGACTGTGACCAACCAGGAACCTTCTCCTCCTTCAAAATTGAACGAAAGAAAAGTGTTCTTCTATTCTTGTGACTTTGGCCACGACAACACCATTGTGCTTGAGAAGCATATTTTTATGGCCTTTGCGTTTCCCCGAATTTCCCCTTTGAGTCGTTCTTGATCCAACAAGAAAAGGCTACGCTTACTTACCATATTACGACTACCGATACTTTCTCCATTCCGACGTTCTTGATTTTTCTCCCCTTTGGCGTTCGAGAATATACAAAATACATTCTCTGGATCTTGTAAATCAGCCATACAGTACAACAGATCCATGTGTTAAATTAGTGGAATCAATAAAAACAACTCTACTCAAAACAAAGCCCCAAGCAAACCTTTCCAACGAGGTCAAAATCCATTACATGGAACTGACCTATTTTTAGCCTCACTCTCTATTCCAGAAGATCTGACACTCACAAAGAGAGACTCTAACCTGGAAAAGGTTTTGGTCTAGACCAAAGTCAATCTCTTCTAGGAGGCTTTTTGCCTTTCCGAATGTTCTATGACATGGTAGATGTTGTTTGGGAAAGTACAAATAATGGACCACTAGCCTTTGTCTTGCAATCTGAATAAAGCTATTCGGGTAAAGCAAGGATCAGATGTCCGCGTAGTGTAATCTATTCCTGCACTCTGTTGTTTTGTATAGCCTCTCTGGGTTTCAAATGTGTCCCAGAAGGTACCGAGGAAACCATGGAACAACTTCAAATGCAAGAAGGAAAATTTAAAATCCTTTGAATGAGGACACTAATGAATGCCTATGAAACACGCCATTTAAGCATGAAAACTGTAACCAGACACATGTCGGAAAAAGCAAGGGTTTGTCAAGAAATATTCCTTTCAGGGTTGACAAAGACAACACGAAACATTTACAGGGTTGTCACGATTTTGAGTCCCCTACCAAATAAAGAAGCATTCGTGACACAACCTTTGTGATTGCATGTTAATAATACCATTTGAAGGAAAATTTTTTACGTATGCTCAGGCAAAGTATTAATGAAATTGATGACCCGTTAAAAAACTAAGATTTTGTTTTCAAGAACATGTCCCTCTGTCAAGGTTCTCACGCTCTATTATCAAAAAACATCCTTACTTTGAGCGCCAATTAGAAGGACTACTATTGCCGAGATTCATTAGACGACAAAAGCAAAGAGTTGGGTATGTACTCCTGTATTTTCAAAATTATTTTCATCTTAAGTCAACTATATCGTCTCCGTTTGGCGCAATTTTTCATCAAAGTTTTGGGGCCTCTAAATTAAAACAACCCTGTACTTCGCATAAAGCGGAGTTAGTAATAAAACGATATTGCCAATGGTTTAGAAAGCTACACATTCAACAGAACTTGAGAATAAGAACATAAATAAATTGCATACCCGTGCATCTATAAACATGGATAACCATATCAGGCTATTGTTTGTCAAAAACTGCTCGAATAAATATGCAGGGTTCGGAAGGAAAAGTTTCCTCCGACCAAATTTTGAATTTCCTGCCGAACCAAACAAGGTGTAACAAATCTATGAGGGCCAATCATAAGTTTTGTTTTTTTCTCTTAATATTCTTATACAAACTTTTTCGTAAATACAACCATGTCGGAGCTCGGAGTAGGAAATAAAAAGGCGGATTGACAACGGAGATTTGTTTGCTCTGTGAGGGAACTAAACTCTGGAAGGCTATTTTGATCTGGTCGAATATCTTATTGATATTGTACGCAAAATCAGAGCAACCAAAAACGAAAGCAAATAGTTCAATTTCCACCACTTCAAGTCTTCATCCGGGGTTCTCGGCTACCATTTTCGGTTGTTTGTTTTGGAAAGCGATTTAACTAACAAACCCATCAACTTTTCAAATCAGCTTTTTCATTTCTTGCTAGGAAAGGAAAGTTAAAAAAGAACCCCTTCAAAGGTTTAATTTCTCAGAAAATCATCAAAAATATCAAAGTTAAGATGAAAAATGAGAAAAGAACAAATTATTCTTATGAAGAATGTGTAAAAAAACTGAGTAGCCACCAAAAAAGCCTGGATTACATTGCAATTGAAAGTTGTTACATTTTGCCACAACACTCTTTTTGGAGGGACGGGCAATCACTTTCCATCAGAAATTTGAAATTCCTAAATGCTCTAGATGATATTAATCTTTTATGCATTATTTATATAATGTACAATGCACTTCAATGCATTTCAACGCAATGCATTGAATTGAAGCGAGGGGGATCACCCATTCTGGATTTTTTATTGTCAAAATGTTGTGACCATCTAAGTATTTTTAATCAATTGTGGTTCTCCAAATGTTCAAATTTTACCCCTGTCAAAAGGATGATTTTCAAGGCTCCTTTAAATAAAAGGGCGAGGAAAACAAGAAAAAAAAGATATTTATTTTCTGACATAACTGCGAAAAATGTGTTTTATCATTTTTAACCACATATTTTGGCTCTTTTGGGGCTTGGGGTTTTTTCCCAAAATGATTGATATTTTGAAGCCAAATATTAGTATTGACAATTTAATGGAAAAGTTGGTGCTTTATTCTTTCATCGAATTCAGGAATAATTAATTATTTCTTAAAATATAAAACAGGTTTACTGTGTTGACAAATGTGGAAAGGCGTCCTGTTTTAAAATGCTCTTTTGCTCCATTCTAGAGGGTAGTTTTTATTTCTATTACTATGGTTCTAATTGAGAAACTGAATACATGAATTGATCAATTAAAAAACGATCTTCTCATCACCAGAATGAGGAACTGACAGTTGACATTATCATTCAAGTAAACTTCCAAAAAATCTTACTTTTCGCACAAATTATGAATTTTACTTGTGTTTAAGAATTTGCTTATCCAACATAACACTGATGATAATTTGATGATATAAAACGCAAAATTGAGTTGTTTGCGAATGCATTCAGCCCTCACATTAAAGATTTTTTGTGATAAATATATTTGACCTAATCCTGTTTGTGATCAAATAGGGATTTATGGTGGTAAAATTTAAAAAAATGCTAAATATATGTTGTAACGTAGCAATTCAAAAATGGTATATTCTCCACTTTTTATCATATAAAACGCCACTTTGACCACATATAAGTCCTTTTTTGGCTTCCAAAAACCACATACAGTATTTTCCCATTCTTTGATTAAAAACCTATCTTGGCCTCGTTTTACGGTTTCCTGTTGCACTGTATTGGTGCCTTGCTTTTTTGAATCACTCTTTGGTGAAAAAGGCCATGCCTGGATATTGGTTTTTCAGTTGTTTCGATGTTCATAGTAGTTCCAAGAATGCATTTCCAACTGTCTGATAAAGGACACTTGATCCTGTGCAAAAGAACCTGGTAACGAAAATACCAGTTGTGGATCATTACCCGGAAATTCATGGAAAATGGACGTCAATGGGCCCATGGGTAAATCTTTGGGGTCTCTGGCACAATAGTTATGAGTGTTTTAAGGTTTGGAGTTCTAGTAGAATGGACAAAAGTAAGTGCCAAATAACCTTGAAGTTCAAATTGCAAAAGGACACTCAGAGATTTGCTTTATCCTGAAGGGTCTGGTTTTAGCAAAGGCTCGACTTTTTGACAGGCTTCTGTGTCTCCCAAATCAAACAATTACTAGTAGTTGACTTGTTTTCAAACGAAATTCCACGTTCTTTTTTTGTTTAGTCTGACGAATCGGAATCCTTTTTTACAAGCATGTCCTAAACATGTTTGCTACAGCACTTAAATCCAAATCCAAATACATGCATTCCTACATACATCAATACAATTTTCCCCAAATTTTGTCTCCTCCATATTGAGAACCAATCCTTTGAAGGCATTTCGTCTGCCAGCGTCTGCCAACGTTTTCTAAAATCCTGGAAAAGATAGTTTACAAACAACTATATGAGTACATCCAGGAGTTCGATATAATTGAGGCAAGTCAGTTTGGCTTTCAAAAAAAGAAAAGCACGCTGCAAGCAATTCAAAATTTTATGCACAACTCCTTTCAAAACAGATCCAAGAGGTTTTGGCTTTCATTTTTTATTGACCTGAGAAAAGCTTTTGATTGCGTTGATCATACCATACTACTCAGAAAGCTTCATCACTATGGGTTCCGAAATGAGGTGAACAAGTGGTTCAGTAACTATCTATCAGGAAGATGGCAGTTCGTCGACTTGAACGGAAATTGCAGTGGAATGTCTGAAATAAATTGTGGTGTACCCCAAGGAAGCATATTGGGGCCTTTGCTTTTCCTACTTTATGTTAACGATCTTCCGCGTGCAAGCGGGTTTTCGACAACACTTTTTGCAGATGATACCACTCTTCAAATGTTTGGCAACGACCCAATTTCTTTACAAATGAGTGCTCAAAGTGAGTTGGAAAAGATTTGCTTATGGATGTCAAAAAACAAATTAACAATAAACATTGGCAAGACAAAATACATGATTGTCAAACATTGTAAGGAAAATGCAGATTTTAATTTTCAATTGAACGGAACGGCAAGTGGTCAGATAGGCAAGGAAAAGGAAGATAAATCTTATAAGTTCTTGGGCGTTCATTTAGACAATAAACATAATTGGAAAGCTCATGTCAACTATTTAGGTAACATTATTAAACGAACTCTTTTCACCCTCTCAAGAATAAAGAAATGCATTCCAATTAGTATTAAAAAACAGATTTACAATGCCTTGATTAGCAGCAGACTTGAATACGGCATTGAGTTCTTCGGAAAATGTTCAGCCATCAAAAATATTGAGGTAATCCAGAAGAAGGCACTAAGATGGATAGAAAATAAGAATTTTAATTGCCACTCGACTGAGATATGTATAAGGCAAAAACTTTTAAAAGTAGAAGATATCAGAAAATGGAAAATTCTGAAATTAATGAGACAGGTTTATTGGAATGAATACCCCGTCATTACTCACGACTTTCAATTTACAACAGGCAGGCTTGGGATTTATTGCAGAATTCCAAAGATTAAAACTACATGGGCTCAGCGAATGCCTGATGCCGAATTCCCTCGAGTCTGGAACCTCTCATTAGTACCAAATCTTACCTCCAAAAAAAATGCGTTCTCTTCACAAACAAAACGATTGCTTCTGGATTTCTATTCATCTAATTGTAAGCTAAAAGATTGCTATGTGTGCAAATCGAAAATCAAAATGTAAATGTAATTCAAGTAAAAACGATGCTTTCTTTTTTTCTTTTTTAAAGAAAAACCTCCTCCTTCACCATCTTACCTATTTACTCGACGTATAGGCTGCTTCTGTTTCACATCTTTGTCTGACAATCACCATATCAACAAAATTTCTAAGCAATCCGTTCCTTGCTGACCATTCACTCCGTTCCAATTTTGTACTTCGAGACCGAACTGAGGTGAACATCATGATAACCACTTGGCTGCTGCTGCTTTTCCCTTCTCCCCTACCCATCACCCTTCCTACTTATATTGTACGTATTTATTTGTATATATTGTCTATCCGTTTGCATGTCAAACATTCTTATATCAAGAGTCAAGGACAACAAGTGTCCTGATGTTCAGTGATTTAATTTTTTTTTTCCACATCCGGTACTGGCTGTGGTTTTTTTTTTCCTCGCCATTTCTGGCCCTGGCACGTACAAGCATTTGCTTCTCCAGGGTCAGGGGTTCCAACAAAAGTCTATGTGTAAACCGTTTATTATATCAAATCATAAAAAGTGTACAGTAAATAGCCCGCAGTAATAAACAAACAAACAAACATTTTTTTCCGGGTGAAAGAACAAATGCAAAAATTTTCGACAAATAATGTTGAACCGTTTTGGCTTGTTTCCGAAAAAAAACAATGTCTACCAAAAACATTCACCTTCTCGCCTCAACTCTCCTTCACCAAAGACGCCAATGCCACAAGAACCAAAGCTCGGGCCAGAATCTTCTCTGCCTATGGTGATTCAACTCTTCCTGACCTACAGTACGTCCCGAAAATTTTAGTTACGCTAGAGAGGTATTCTAATGCTATTAGGGTGTACACTATAGAACAATTTCATTTACCAATTGTTATCACCCTTTAGTTTAATACAAGCTTTGGGGCATTCCTGCTGTAAGGTTCTCCAAAGTGTTGGGTTCAATCTCTGACCAGGCTTGTTTCACTCGTAATTTGAGTTGTTTAAGGTGAGTGGCACCAGGCATCTTTGCCAGCCTGTGCTTCAAGATTTGCCAAAGATTTTCAATTGGAGTTAGGTCAGGTGAATTAGGTGGCCACATAGCCTTTGGTCAAGACCCAGGAAGGCTATTTTGGCGCCACAGTTGGGCAAGATGAGAGGTGTGGTTGGGTGCCCCTTCCTGTTGAAAAAATCGCAGAGGACCATTCTGCGTGCTAAAGGCAGACCTCTCCTGGCCTTTTTTTGGTGAAGGCAGCCAAACATGGACCAGCAAGGATCTTCCGCACATAGTAATGGGCCGTCACCAGCTCATTTTTTTCAATGAAGTAAAGCTCAGACAGACCTTGAGCCAACATTAATCCCCAAACTATGACGGACTGTGAGTGCTTCACAGTTTATTGGACGGGAACTTAAGTGGTAGAATGCGCCCAGACTCGATCAATTTGAGCATTTGTTGGTTGAAACAGATGAATGGGACACTCATCTGAGAAGCACACCCATCTCCAGTCATTAACATTCCACCCCTTCCTCTCCTTGCAGAATTTTAGCCTTGCCGGCCCTGGAGCTTTGGATGATTTTTTGTCCTTTTTGGTCTTCTATCTGATTTGAGGCCAATCCTTTCCTTCATGTAACGGTGCACAGATGATTTGGAAGTTTTGTGATCATTTGTAGTAAAATTTACCGCTAAATTCGCTGGGGAACGGTATCTCTTGCCCACTGACTTGGCGATGACAATCTTGGCCACGCGGGTAAGGCCAAAAGGCCGTCCTGTCCTTGGACGATCATGAAGGCTCTCCCCTCTCTCAATTTTTCTGTTCTGCAAAAAACGGTGTCGGGTGACAATTAGGCTTTTCAAATACGCCCTAGTGATGTTTGTTTTTTTGTCAGAGTATGTTAAGCGGGTTGTTCAAAACCGGTTGAGTTGGCGTATCTGAGAAACAAAACAGTGTTAGCTTGTCCTCTTCAAACAATGTGACCGTATGTTATCGAAAATAGGTGTAAATAAAACTTTTGGGACATACTGTAAATCACCCTCATCGGCATCCTCAAAGGCATCACCTCTGGCTTCCACAGTCTGTCCAATCCGCGCTGGAATCCGCCAATACCACGTTCGCAAAGTTCCTCAAACGATACCTCAGCGTGACCCAACATGCCAATAATAATAATGTTTATTACGACAATTTGATGTCATTGGACAATATTTGTGTAAATTTATATTCAATTTGGAATTTTCGGATGTTGTGTTGGCTTTGGCTTGGAATAATGCATGGACGCATTTCATGTGTGAAACCAAGCCAGGTTAGAGTCAAACCGTGTTGGAAACCTACCCTTTCCGGGGTCGATGTCCGGGTATATGCTATCTTCCCCGGCCAAAGTAGAGACTCTAGGTCAGAGCCTTACCATCCAACTCCTTAATGTCCTTGGCCAGACATCCCCTCGGATTATTGGCGGTCAGGCACCTTTGTTCGGCTCCAGGCCAATTTTCATCAACGACAGAAACTGATAAAGGAGTTGTTCAATTTAGCTCACCCTCTCCTTCGCAATGACCAAAACTTCCATCGTCTTCCTCTTTCAATTTGTATCTGTATTGTCTGCCAAACCCCTCTTCATTTCTTTCATGTTCGTTGAGAATTTCTAGTCCAAACCCAACTGTGATAAAACATTATTTGAAAAATCTGTTTTATTTAACTTAACATATTTTTTTTAGCTCCCTGTTCTTTTAAACTGTGTGCATCTTTACTTACATGTCTATAACCTTTTTTTTTGTACCGTTGACATGACTCTTAGTCGCAATAAACATAATAGTAATAATAATGGCCCGGATTTGAACTTGACAAAAGTATCAATTATTATTATTATTATTTTTTTTTGCAAAATTCAACTTTTTGGCTTGTGAGGAATTTTTTATTTTTTTTTTCACATTCCCTAAAAAAAAAACAACTCTTTTCTCAATTTTTGGGAGCAAAATTTGGCAAAATCAATCTTCACAATCTAGCATCACATGTAACAAGTTGTGGGATGTAACCTATATCAATGTTTCCCAAAAGTATTGTTGACTAAAAACATACAGTGGTTGGGCAAAAAAGCGAACTTTTTATTTTCCCTGGGCCATAGTATTAAAATAATAAAGTTCCCATTTTTTGGGTTGGTTGCAGATTTTGAAACTACCGCTACAAGGAATAGGATTCTCTGTGAATACATAAATCGGAAAAATAATACATGAACTTAACTAGTGATGGGTTTCGAGTTGGGAGTGTTGCCATTTTTTGCTCCAAATTTAATTATTATTCAAATAGGCACGCTGTAATAAACATTTTGATCAAAGACCTAAACAAAGACGAATATGGCAATACTCGACCCAAAATCGAGTTCGAGTTCGATCCTACCCATACTTATTGCTGATGGACTTCGAGTTGGCAGTGCTGCCATATTTTAGTGTGAGACTTGATCTCTTACCTTTCAAGAAGTCAACTTGCGTAAGCTTTTTGGCCCTAAAGGACCAAAATGGCAAAACTATGCCAAAAATCCAACTCGAAACACACCCTTTAACTTAACACTTATAAAATAGTTGGCCAACTTCCGAGTTATTGTTGAATGTTTTTTCGGACTTATCGTGAAAGTGATCCCACAAAAAATATTTCCTCACGTCAAAAACAACAACGGTTCTTTATTGTTATCCACCCTTCATAAGATCTTCAATTTTATAACGTACTAAAGCAGTGCTTGAAAACATTCCATTTGCCGTTTATTTTGCAAAGAAAAAACTAACACCATTTGGACGTTCTCTGAAATACATCCAAAGTACCAATGACAAGCTTGCCATGAATGGACTTGATCTGAACTTGTGCAAAGTCGTTTTAGCAGAAAAGATTCCGTGTTTTTGCCAGGTTTCATTCATTGTGTCAGATTAAGCATTTTTGCAATTCATTCAAGACCTGGAATTCAATCTCAACCCTTTGTCCATGCATCAGTGCTCAAAAACATGGACCCTTGAAATTGAATTACAAGATTGGACGAAGTAAAGGACAATTCAAGAAAGATGGTCTGCTCACTCAACGAGCTCTCTTTTGAGATTCAAAACTGAAATTGGAGAAATAAAGGAACCAAAAAAATAATACCTTAAAAATTGAGCCCCATGAATTTGGTTTTGTATTTCCCAGGAAATCATTGAAATCATTTTGGTTCCTGAAAAGCGCAAAAGCATTGAAATGATTTTTTTGCCGATGTGAGAACTTTGAGTTTCAGGCATCAACTGACTTTAATTAATCTTCTAGCACGATAAATGTACAGGTATTCCTTTAATTGCAAGTGTGTGAGTATTTCAGTGATGCTTCACTTTTCCTTGGTCAGACAAAGAATAAATGTACAGGGCTGCTACTTCTAATTGTCGCTGAACAGAATCGTGAAAACAACATTATGAAATGATTTTTTAATTCATGCTTGATCTTGACTGAGTTTTAAAACAATTATTAAACATACAGTAGTCGCAAAATCACTATGAATCTCTCATACCACCAACTAGAGATGGTTGAATTCAATGAGGAGCAACGACGTGGCGCCGTTCTGATGGCGCTTGTGAATTCAAAGGCCAAAATAACCAACAGAGAGATTGCCAACACGCTTGGATTGTACATCTGATTCACTCGAAGGACCAGAAAGAGGTTAGAGGAGAAATAAAAGCACCCTGATTCAAATATAGTATGTGAAGTGATCTTGAGTGATGACCATGCCTTCACACATCACCGGAACACGGCTCAAGGTCAACACGGGCATTTTATTGAAGGATGTGGTTATACCTATCACCAAGGAGACAACTGGTAACCGTCCCCTGGGTGTGGCAAAAAGACGATACACCCTGTCATGTATCCAAAAAGTCTCTCCCGTGGCTCAAGGATAAATGCATTAGTCTTTCTTGGGCGTGTTGAAAGAAAGGAACAACGTAAGAGCCCACAACTTGAAGACCTCCCAAACCAGTACCATTAACGAGAAGGGCAACAAGATAAACGAGGTAAGGGTAAAAGCTCCAGCTGCGTGGTTAAATGTCCGCGCGAAGGCCGTGGTCGTGAACGAGGGCAATGAGATCGATTGAATTCTATTCTAAACCATAAACCTTGATGTCAGTTTTTTTCAATTTTAAAGATTTAGTGTTTTAGGGCTGAGATATACTAGTTTTTGTGATGTTGATGATACGGCGACAATTAGAAGTAACAGCCCTGTACAATAGTTCAATGTCAGGAACAATGTAGCGGATCAGAATTATGGGCGCAATAAACGTATAACGTATTTAAAAAAATAGTGATGCGAATATCAGCAACATATTCAACATTAAGGTAGAGGACACAACACGAACAAGAATAAAATAAACGAGAAACCTAACTCCTGAGTGATTTGGATAACTGATTTTATTTGCAGAAAGAGATATACAGGTTAAGATCAGATAGAGAGAAATAGAGAAGTAAAGAGGGAGTACTCTACACGCCCCTCAAGATGGGTTGTCAAAACCATATGAATTTCAATTGGCAGTGGCCGTATCCAGAATCACTCGGCAATAAACACTGTGAAATTTGACATTTCAGTCTAATTTGAATGATACAGTTTTGCCAAAAGGTTTTGATGAATTTTCGATTTCTTCGAAATATTTTTTCACCGTCGTCTAATTCATAACTTCTTCCATGTTCGAGAAGCTTTGTTACGGTTGCTTTGCAATCCCAAATTTTGCTGATAGGGTTTTGCACTAACACCTTTGTTCCTATTGCAATTGTTTTTAATGGCTTGGATCGAATATCAGATTGCAAGGTTTTTCGTAATCGTATCTTGTCCCTTGCTGCTTTGCCATCGGGGCAAAAATCTTGATCAACTGATATCTTGGGAAGAGCGTTTCGCAAACTCCTACCAAAGAATAGCTGATTTGGAGAATATCCGTCCTCTCTTGGGATTCCTTGAAAATGACTCAATGCAATATTGAAGTCTTCTCCACTCAAGTTACATTTCTTAAGTAGACTCTTGATGGATTTTACTGATGATTCAGCTAGACCGTTCGATGAAGGATTATAAGGTGATGAGGTCTCGTGAATTGTTCCATGGTTCTTCAAGTACGTGGTCATTTCTGTTCTGAATTGAGGACCGTTGTCGGATCGGAGAACTTTTGGGTATCCGAATGTGAGAAAAACATTTTCCATCACTTTAATGACATCTGTTGTGGTGGTCCTCCTCAACTTGTGTGCAAATATGTATCCAGAATAGGCATCAGTCATTGCTAACCAGGTCTGACCTGACCATTGAAATAGATCTGCTCCAATCAAGTCCATTGGTCCTGAGGTCGTTGTACTTTGAATGGGTTCTGCTCTTTGAGAGGCTTGAAATCTTTGGCAAGCATGGCATTTTTCAATCAAGTTCTGGATTTCATTATTGATCCCTGGCCAGTAATACAGTTGCTGAGCAGCTTGTCTTGTTTTGTTGATGCCTTGGTGAGATATATGTAACATCCTTAAAATCTCTTTCCTGGCAAGGTATGGAACAATTATGCGATTTCCATAGATAATCAATGTCTCTTCTTCATTATCGAAAAGAGAGAGATCGTGCCATACATTTGAGAATGCTCGAGCAGGGTGTGAAGCAGGCAGCTTTTTAACGTCAACTTCTTTGCGCAACGCTTGTATAAGAGATCGGTAATCATCATCAATGTTATCAAATAACATTTGAAGTGAAGGATCTTCCGCCACTCTATAGCACATTTCAACATTGTCTTCTTTGTCCATTTCCTCGGGAGGAAAAACTGGTGCTCTGGAGAGTGCGTCGGCAATTAAATGATCCTTACCAGCATTCCATGTTATATTGAAATTGTAGGGAGAAAGCGCTTCGCGGAAACGTAAAAGACGAGGGTTCGTAATGTCAGTGATTGGCTTTTTCATGATTCCAATCAAAGATTTATGATCTGTGATAACTGTAAAATTGTCCATTCCCCTTAAGTAGTAATCACATTTTTGCATTGCTCGTACAATGGCAAGACATTCAAGTTCAATTACCGCATAATTTGATTGTGCTTGAGTTAATGCAAATGATCCACATTGGACAATTCTCGGTTGTCCTTCTCTTGTTCTTTGTAATAGCATGAATCCTATTCCATGCGTTCGAGATGCATCTGTCAGCAATTCAGTTGGAAGAGATGGATCGAAGGGGTGCACTAACACTTCAGAGGTCAAAATGCGTTTCACTTTTTGAAATTCTTCTTCATGGTCAGGAAGCCATTGAAACTGGTTGTCTTTCTTTAAAAGTTGACGCATATTTCGTGTCATATGCGTTATATCGGGAATGAAATTTCCCAATTGGTTGACAAGTCCCAAGAATGATCTTAAAGTAGTCAGATCTCTTGGTGAAGGAAATTTTGACAGTGCCTGAATCTTTTCAGGATTCGGCTTTACTCCATTTTCAGACACAATATATCCAGCAAATTTTACTTCGCGTCCGAATTGAAACTTTCGTCGTGAAATGGTCAAATTAATGTTTCTGCATTTCTTGAGAACGAGTCTTATTCGTTTTAATAATTCACTTTCCGTGGGTGCCCAAAGTAAGATGTCATCAACAATCTTCTCAGCCCATTCAAATTCATTCACAACTGCGTCTGATCTCTTGCACCATTCATCATTTGTGGATGCAAGTCCCATGGGCCCTCTTTTATATTGATATTTCCCGTTGAATATTAAAAATGTTGTTAATTTCGAAGCTTCTTCAGAAAGCTGAATTTGAAAATAGCCTTGGACCGCATCCATCACGGCGAAATATCGAGCATCTGGCTGGATTTTTCTTACAATTTCTTGGGCTGATGGAAATGGATGCACTGGCCTAACAACATGTTTGTTCAATTCTCGGAAATCAGTAACTAAACGAAGTCCACCTTTGCCTCCTTCTTTCGGTACACATTGGGCAGGGGAAATCCATTCGGTTGCATCGGGTGCGGGTACCAAAACGTTGTTTTTTATCAATTTATTAACTAATTCCGTGGCGTCATTTTGCCAATGATGTGGAACTGGTCGAGCTTTCATTACTCGAAGCGGGTTAATCGGTTCATCTTTGAGTTTAATTTCCATTGGAGGACCTTCCATTGGTTTGTCAGGTAAAGTGTCGCTAATAACATCTTGGAAGTCCTCGAAAACTTTTTCCAAAGTTGCATTTTCATGGTTCACATGTAAACAAGACGGAAATGATGGCGGAATAACGCCTAAATTGACCAGGTCGTGCCAACTCACTAGAATTTCTGAATTCAAATCTTTTGAAATAATGGCACTTATGTATACCGTCTTTTTACTAGGAATATTTGCTTCCAATAAGGCTGTTCCCTCGCAATTCATTCGTTGACCATTTGCAGCTCGCAGAAATTCCTTCTCTTAAGAAT
The DNA here is from genome assembly GCA_010645155.1 of Tigriopus japonicus. Classification (NCBI taxonomy): domain Eukaryota; kingdom Metazoa; phylum Arthropoda; class Copepoda; order Harpacticoida; family Harpacticidae; genus Tigriopus; species Tigriopus japonicus. The sequence continues at coordinate 986,495 of CM021317.1, read as the reverse complement.
AAGGAATTCTATACTTTTGGGCAATGTCATAAGCAATAACGGTGCGGGTTGCTCCAGTGTCGGGTACCACAAAGTATGAAAATTTGTTTTGTCCTACCGTGAACTCGATGGCCAACTTGGGTGTTGGTTTACTTCTGGTAACCGTTGCGGGTTTCACTGTGGACAGGGTGTTACCTGCATATTGAGATTCATTGTTTGGTACAGGTGAAGATAATCTCGAAGGAGCTCGAGAAGAAACTCTTGATTGAGGTCTTGATGAACCACGATTAAAATTCGATGATCTATGATCATTTGAACGGTTGGAATTCCACTCTTTTAAACAAATTATGGTGGCATGGCTATTATTGGCACACTTTTTGCAATATACCTTATCCTTGGTACAATTGGTACGTCGGTGTTTAGCGGAACCACATCGAAAACACTTATTTTTGCAATGATCTGGCAATCCATTATTGTGCCATTGGGATGAAGGACTTTGATTCCATTTTTTCTTGAATTTTTGCACTTGTCTTGTCTCAGAATCGGAAGATTGAGTACAAGACTTTTTATTATAGTTGGTCACTTCCCAGGTAGTAATTTTCTTTTGAACATCTTCAAAGCTGGGTGTTTTCAATTCCAATAATTTGGTGAGCAATTTATCTTCCTTAATACCAGTTAACACCCGAAATACTTGGAGTTCATCTGTTGTTAGACTTGGCAGATCGGCTTCGTAACTAAGTTGAATTAATTTTGCCACAAAATTGGAAGGTGTTTGGTCGTGTTTTCTTGTGTAACGGAAATATTCTAGTCTTCGCGTAAATAAAGGATATCTCAAGGCGAATTCTTCTTCAATCGTTTTGATCATTCCGTTGTCCCCAAAAATTTTCATGAAGGGATCAATTTTTATATCAATTTTAACTTCTAATTCTGGATCGATGAATTGTTTAACGTATTCCTGTTGCTCTTTAATTGATGATGTGCTTTCTAAATCATTCGAGGTGAAAAACGAATTGAGTTTCTTAATCCAAGATCTTAATTCAATCGGATTATTTTCCAAAGACAAAATCGGAGGAGCCAAGGTCGTATTCATTGGAGCTTTCATCATTCCTCGGCTTGGTAAAGATACTGGCATTGCTGTCGGAACTTGATCGGTTTCTTTCATCGCAGTTGCCATCTTTTCCAGTACGTTATCTTTTTCCGAAATAACGTCATTCATTTTAGCCTCCCATTCCTTAATTTTTGAAGGTTCCACCAGAATCATGCATTTACTATATGCATGTTCAATTTTTACGAAGGATTCTTCAAATTTCTTAAACTCTTTCTTGACTTGTTCTGTCGCAAACACAGATGGATTTTTCTGTATGTTATCAATTGCTTTATCGAACGAACTTATTGCCCTTGAAAAATGTCCTCGAAATGCTCTCGCTGAGCGTTTTGCGTGTTCCAGTACTGCTTCGTCTCCAATGTCGGTGACAGTGGGCATCATCCCTTTTGAAGCTTCAACCATAATGGGATCCTTGTTGTCGGACATGGTTCTTGTCGAGAGCACTGAACACTTGCACTGTTTCAAACACAACACTCGGCGTCTTACGTAGATTCGCAACACGACTGCGCCATCCTGAGTGATTTGGATAACTGATTTTATTTGCAGAAAGAGATATACAGGTTAAGATCAGATAGAGAGAAATAGAGAAGTAAAGAGGGAGTACTCTACACTAACCATGTTTTAGGTTGGGAAACAACGATACAATTCTTTCAAATTCTTGTTTAGCTTCATTGGTATTTAAGTGGTTTGATAGGGGGGTTTGATGTTGTGGCGCCCTAAAATTTCATTCATGCAAGGTTTGGTCAATGCTGAAAATTAGATTAAAAAAAAAGTTCGTCTGCAAATGAGACCCTGCACATGTTGACAAGAATACGTATTTCAATTTTCAGCTCAATCGAACGTCGAAGACAAAAGTTATGCTCACTCAAAGTTCAGCAGTGCAAATCCTACCGAGAATGAATGAACTAGCCCTTTTGTGGTAATTGTTTTACCTCACAAAAGGGCGAGCTCATTCATTCTATGCTCTCATCAGTACATAAGTTTTAGAAGGCATAACTTTTCACTCCGGCGTTCGATTGGGCTGAAATTTGAAATACGTGTTCTTCTTAATGCAAGCCAGGTCTCATTTGCAGAAGAACGCAAATTGTTCGTTTCTCCTGGAAATCATAATTCTCGTTGATAGCCTCCCACTCCATGATTTCCGTGCTTCTTGCTTCTAGTGTTGTCCCAATGTTCCAATTATTATTCGTTGCCAAGCCAAATTTTCGTTTTTACGTATATTTGAATGTTGAAAAACCTTTTAGATCCCCAGTACCATTATCAAAAATATATCCCTATCATTTGAAATATAAACGTCTAGATACACCACACTTAAAAATGAATATGTGTCGGTGTTTAGCTCACTTGCTTTGAAAATGAATTCACCCTTGCAATGGTATCAAAATCTACAAATCAAACCAAAAAAACTGTCGCTCGCCCTCGAAAGAGGTAAGTAAACTAAAGTTATGAAGTTGATCAGCAATTTTTTCTGGCATGGACCTTTTTGCATCTTTAATGACAAGTCGTCTTTTATCTCGACTTGTTCCAACTCATGTTTGGGCAGCAAATATGACTATGCGTGTTTGAACGTTTTTATCCACTTTTCTTATGATGACGTTTTTTTTTAGAAAAGTGTTAATAGAGCTGGATCCCAAGCAATCGTCGCCCAATAAAATTTGTAATGTCCTGTTTTACTGACTTACTCTTATGAATGACTGGGCAAAATATGCTCTAGATTCAGGTTCTTAAACATCAAGAAGTGCGGGTCTTAAGATGAACCAAAGATGAATCAGAAAGTGTTTAGGTAGAAATGACCAAACCCCTGTTAATAATTGAAGCTATGCATTATTACCTGAAAACTTTTAAGATACAAAAGTAATCTTAGAAATTTTAACAGCTTTGGTGCATGTGGTAATCTATAGTAAAAGTATCACATACTTATCAAAAAATATACATACATACATACATTCATACATTCATGGAATCCAGAATTGACAATTCATGAAATGCACTTCTTTTTTGCCCGTGAAATCTTGAACAATATTAAAACCACAGGGAGCTATTAAAAATGAAGTCTTGTTTTGCACTTGGTTGGAAAAATCACGATTGCTTTTTTGGCGAGTACATTGCAAACTAACTCCAGTTCATCATTACATTTCGCCAGAGGGCGCACTGATTTAAAAATGCCCATGTGTGTGTGTGTGCGAGTCAGGCAACAATGCTTCAAAAAGTCAGCTGAACGGTTGTGAAGAACTCTGTTCAAATAAGAGTGAACAGCCAACTAGCTCCTCAAGCCAGCCTAAAATAAACATACTCCCTCTGGTACAACGTCAAGCGGATATTTTGATTTATAAAGGTCACACGAACAAAGGCTTACACTTCTAGGTTGCAAAAGTTTTCTCCTCATGGTTCAAACTCGAAACGTTCAACATTGTGACGTCTGTATTCAAACTTGGCACCATACTAAGAGAATTATAACTTTTTGAACAAATTTTTGACCTGCTTAGGGGGAATTTTTTTGGCAGACTTGAAAACTGAAAGAACGAAGTAGGGGAGTTGGTTGTAGCGCAGTTGGTTTCATGGGTTTGATCCGCCCAAAAAAAATATTTTCATCGTTTTTCAAGAACTGAGTTTTACGGGATTACGGGACGGGACTTTCTGAAAAAAAAAAAAAATTTCAAGGCGCAATTACGTCACAGGTCTCATTTGAGGTGATTTCACATACAGGGCATACCACTTTGAGCAAACCTTGTATCGCTTTGGAAACAAGATTCGCTTAAGATATTCATGTAGAAAAGATCAATAATTCGAGGACTCCGAACATTCAAAGACAGGTGAATGTATGTTCCCTATTTGAGTGCTACAAGGTTATCTTCCAAGACGTTTCCTAAAAAGTCCTGTTCCCTTTCTCTACAGGATGGTTGGGATATCAGTTTTTGGATAAGATCCTTCCCATTATCTTGTGTTTTCATCAGAACATAAGTCTACGTTTTAGACACGTTAGCAACTGAGTAAAAATGGCTGAAATTGATGTTCTGTGGTTTTGGCGATATTTATTTAGACAGGCAGGCAAAAAACAGCCGCAAGCTTCTCGACATTCCTATTCCGTACCTAATTGTAATTAATTATATGTTAAAACTAAGTGACACAGACCTGGCCATAGGTCCTTAAATCCAGTACTAACACTATCAGAAAGAAAACGAACGCATTTGTTTTTATAAAACTATTCATAATGAAACAAGTATTAATGAATGAAACTTTAAGTGACTACAATAAAACATCTAAAACTGTGTTGACCTTCAATCAACATTGAAGGTGATTTTAGTATTTCTTGAAATAGCCGCACAATAATTGAATTAAAACTTTCTTTTATCCGTGCAGTTCATTGACGCTAAATAGAAGTAAGGTCGTCAGGGTTCAATGTCCTTGTCCGTTAAAGTTTCTTTTTCTGAACAAGATACTTTTTCTTCGGGTGTCACAGAGCGAGGATTTCGATCACGCCGAATTTTCTTCAACTTTTCTTTTTTCACGGGTACTTTCACGCCAGTGTACTGACTATCACCTTGGACATTGAGCTCGGTACTTCCGAGACACACCCCATCCAATAGTTTTAGCACTTCATCGTGCTGATGAATTGCAGGATCCATGTTTAAAAATGCCACTCCTTTGACTGGTTTGATCACAAGATGGATCCCGGGGCCCTTATGATCGATTCCTCTGCCTAACAGGGCCTCTTGGAGGTCATGGGGCGGAAAATTCCTCGGAATCCGCCCTAAAAACACAGTAAACCAGTTCTCCATGTCGGGAGTTTGAGTCTTTGACTTCGGGACATCGGACAGTACCCTTTTCGTTTTCTTACCCTTTTTCCGAGCAGCACAACTCACTGTAGGCATACTATCAATCGACACTACGACGTCGTCCTTTAAGGCCACATCGTGTCCAATTCTTTTCTCCTTGAACTGGATTTCTTTCAAGATCTCAATCTGCTCTAGCTTCTCTTTCGTCAGAAGACTCCAAATAATCCGCTTTGGTTTGGGCAGAAAAATCGATGCCCGGATGACTCTGGTAGGCGTGACAATGATATCCACCGGCAAATCGTGCTCAGCAAACAAATCCGGAGGAAGACAATCAAAGACCTGACAATCATGAACACATGTTATCACCACCGTGTCCTGACCCACTGCTGACCCATGATTCGTAGCGGCCAAAGCATACTCCAAATCGGCAAACCCTTCCCCTTTTCCCAATCTCCGGCCAAAGCCATCAACTGCCACGGATCCCACGACCACTACGTCAATTTTGCATCTGGACGCAATGGGAACAGGTTTGGAATCATGATCTATGCCCCTGCGTGAGGCCAGTTTCCTCAGTTCTTCTGGGGAGCAAGCAGGTGGCGCTGCAAGGCGGTTGAATAACCCTCGCCTTAATTTAGGGGTTGGCACCAAGAGCTCCTTTTGGGGATGGGCCAGGACTTGGAATCTTACTTCTTCCAAGGGTTTATCAGGGCCCACCTTTAAGGTCCTGGCTTGTTGGAATTCGGGGAGTTGAGCTAGACTGTGTCCAGCTGTGGTGGCGCCCTTGAAGTTTGGAATGCGGTGGATGACAGGTCTGGGAAAGTTGGCGATGTCATGTTTCTCCATGAAATCCCACACATGTCTCCGAATGTCATTTTTGGAACAGTTTGCAAAAGGAATTTCAAGACGGGTGGGTTCTTTTAACTTGCCCCATAAGTGACCCACTTGAACACTAGGAACAGCGGAAGACAGAGTTTGAAGATTCGGCGTATTGCTCTCCATTTCAGAGGCCTTTATTGTCAACCTTGGACCCCCAATCGTGAGGTTCGGGATTACATCATTGGGTAAGAAAAGACCTGTCAAGCTATTAAAAGCTGCTCACACTTTAGATTGTTCCCAAATTTCTCTGCAATGAGAAGGCCAAATTATTGACTGAAATGTGCCAAAATGCCATTCTTCCTCTTGTATTATCAAGAAAACGATTCCTTATTTTGCAGGTTTTTTAAGCAATGATCATAGTGTCAAATTGATGCCACCTCGTGGAAAATGATTAGATGATCCACATGGGCGATCAATATGTTTTAAGTTATTTCATTACAGGATTTTATATTTGTCATATTTACAGTTATTAATGACAAATTGTTAAATAATAATGAAAAATGTAACTCTTAGAAACTCTAAGCTTTCCACTATCCTTTTAGGTGAACAAAAAACTGCTTTCGAAGAAATAGTTTTACATCATTATGATCATGACATCGCTATTTCCAAGGATGGCCTGCATATTCGAAGCAGTGCCATTGTTACCTTGATGATCCACTATCCTAAAATGCTAAAAACTCTCTCACAGACCTTTTCCATGCACCAGTTTTGTAGCTTTTTACTTCTCAACTTAAGTGTACTTTGGTAAAAGCTAACACCATTTTATTACTTGCACCATACAGCTTTTGGATTAATAAAAAATCCATAACTAACTCAGTGTTCAAAGACTTCTTGGATCGGCCTATTTGAACTTATCCAAATTTGCGTTTTTTACATTTTTTTAATATTTTTTTGCTTCACGTAAAGTAAAGTTAGAAAGTGCATCTCATTTATTTTTTCTTGTTGAAGCTACCTCACAACAATTAATATCAATATTTACTTCATATATAAAAGGCTTAGAGTATGAAGTACTTCATTTTTAAGCAACAAAAAAATACTTTTCCCAAGTTAACAGAATAATATTGGATCAGGCCATTTTGAATGCGATATGTAGTCCACCAACGAATTAGAGGTGGTAGATCCGTAAACCTCTAAGTATACTGTAGATGATTGAATCACGAGAGAAATAATATCAAAATTTAGTTTGATTGGAAAAATGCTAAGACTTAGAAAACAGCGCCAAAAAGAAATCTTGAAATCTTTATTGATAAAAGTCACAACCAACATGGACAGCCTTTGCTTTGATGTCATAAAAAGGGTGCTCTTCCTGCGCCTAAATTATGATTTGGTTAGTGCGACCATATTGTTTTGAGAATGAAGCGTCAACTTTTGACGCCAAAGTCCCTTTTAGCACCATATTTCCAGAAAAGAATTGGGCGCTTTTGCAAATCCCTTGAGCCCCATGTCACAAATACGCATTTTCTACTTGTTTTACAAATTCCGCATACTCTCTTAGGTTACAATTTAAGCCAGATTTAGTTTCTTAATTCCCATTCAGTGGAATAATGCTCTTTTTATTTGCAATTTTTCTAGATTCATTTGAGGTAACAAAAAGCAGATAAGTAAGAAAATATTTCATTGTTACATTTTGGTCATATTTTAGTACTTACTTTTAAAAACTCAATCTTTATGCCCAAAGAAATTGTTCATGTTTTGTTCTACAAAATGATAATTGTGAAAATTGACAAAAATGCACCAAGCATTACTTCATTTTCAAACGAATCACTGAGATAAAACGGAATGCCGTTGTTGGTTCGTTGCCAGTTTTTTTTTATTTGGTATTTAGGGTGCCAAATTGGCAACGTTGAGTTTCTGAGATCCCAGTGCTTGTTTCGCTTATTCTTTTTTGGAACAGTGCTTCCATTTTTATTAAACTTCAATATACCAACAAATATTCTTCTCTCACTTTTCTCTTGCTCTCAGTCATTTTTGGGTTATCTGGCTTCCATATTCATTATTTCTAAGACAAATGTCTCAGAATACCTAGACATTGGTTCAGAAACCAACCAAACTGATCGATCTTTGCTGTGATGGATGAGATAGTCGAATCAATGTATAAAATTAAAAAATAAGTTATTTTTGTCAAAGGTGGTAAATGTCATGCAAATGAAATTGCAGTGAAATTACCAACAAACAAGATGGGTTAGAAGAAGAGCAATGGGTAAAATACTCAAAGATTTGCCTCACTCTTATTTATGTTGGCCCGTTTGGTTTCATTTTGGCAACGCTTAAAAGGGACGGTCTAAAGCAAGGTTGCGCAGTCAAGAGTGGTTGACTTTGCGCAATGAAGTCTTACGAAGAAAATTTTACAGCAAATAAAGTTGAATAAAACGAGAAGTGAAAAGACAAAACACATGGTCTTCACACACACCATCGTTTAGCGTGCTCCAAAAATGAGTTCCACATTTACACTACCGAATCATGTCGATGTGCTGATTGTGGGGAACAAATCCACCCTTATCATAAATTATATTTCTGCAACCAAATTGATGGCCATGAAGCATCGCAAAAATTACACAGTAAAAGACAAAAACAGTGAAGTGCCTGTCCCTAATTATTGTATTTGGAAAATATGATTTTATTTCTTCACTGTTATGGGGATTGAGAGTATATAAAGCCTTTAAGAGTAACTAGTCTTTGAAGACTGGTGACTAGGCTGGGATGAAGTTGCAGATCTCTAGTATCAGAGTATTTAGTTAGAGTCTTAGTTTCTAGACAAAGTCTTTTTATGGGATTCCTCCTATCCATTTTTAAGTTACAAATTGGATTTAAACCTTCGTTAGCTGTACGTTTTCTTAATCAAATAAATAAAAATATATTTTTCATTTTTATTCAAAAGACTCACGATTCAGTGAATCCTCTGGCCAGCATACTCGTAGAAAAGTTCATTGTGGAGAGTTTTGCTGAGACATGGTGTTGAGGTAATGGGATGAGATTGAGTCAGAAGATAATTTTTTTGAAATGTTTTCAAAGGAAGGTAAAACTTGAGCATTGCTGTTTTGAAAGCAACACTTTTTATTGGTTCAATTGTTGTAGGATTTAAATTTGTGGGGGAATCACTGTTCGTAACTATGATTTTTAGGAGTGACAGCAATTGTTAATAACATTGTTTTAACGCCAGCTGACAGATACCTTTTTTGTTATTTCGGGAGCGATTTGTACGACTGCACAAATAATGCAAATAAAATGCCAAAAAATGGATCGAAAATGCTACAAAGCAACAAAATGTCAAAAATGCAAGAAGAAAATGTAAACAGGTTCAAATGAAAGCAGGTTCAAAGGTGTTTTACTAGGAACATCACAGGAATGAGAGAGCTCTGGTATTGGGAGAGGCTCCAGAAGTTAGGGCTGTACAGTACTCAGAGAAGGTATGAAAGGTATCTGATATTGTATGTTTTCAAGAGCATCCATGGGCTCTCTCCTAACCCAGGCTTTGAGATCAGTTTTAGTGGTCGTAGAGGTTTTACTTGCCTTTTGAGAGCCCCTCCAAATCCAAGGGAATCGAGACTAGTTCGAACAATGAAGTCCTCCTCTCTTCTATATCGGGCTCCTTCATTGTTCAATTTGTTACCCATAAGTCTTCGTCGGGAATATGTAGGAGCTGATCCTCAAACACCATTTAAGGCAGGATTGGACAAATTTTTTAATACTATTCCTGACCAGCCCACTTTTCAAGGGTTGTACAGATCTGCCAACAGTAACTCATTGGCAGATCAAATTTCATATAAACGGTAATTTTATAAACTATATTAATCATTAACTCTTTTTACAGGGAATCCCATTCCTTGTAGTGGTATTAAAAAATCCGCCACCCCCCCAAAAAAAAAAAAAACAGCACGCAGTTGAACAATTGGACTAAATGAAATTTGTATCATACACAGCTCCTTTGAAAAAAAAGCTCTGTTGGGGAAGAAAAGAATTAGCAAAAGCATTTCAAACGTCATGAACTTTTATCACTAGTTGAAAAAATCAAAATTGAGGGCCATAGGGACCATAAACACATTCATGGCTCTTTGCTTTTCTCTTATCAAAAAATGGTTGTTGTAAATTAAATTGTTGTTAGTTTAGTAAAACTTGGTAAAAGTTTTGGGTCTTAAACACCTGCACATGAAACATTTTTTCACACTTTCATTCTTTAACCGAAAATTATTGGCAATGGTTGAAATGCAAATGTCAATAAGATGTTTGAATCCTTTCAATCAAACAGTTTCCCACTAAGTTGCTCAAAAAATCATTTTCTTCCTTGCTAGCAATATTTCTTTCATCTAATCAAAATTAGCCCCTGGGGCCTGGAAAGTGAATAGCTGTGATTTATCATAAAAACCTCAACTGAAAAATGATGTTGGGCAAGCGTTCCAAAAAAAAGGCAAGAAAAAAGATCAGGAAAAAAGGAAAAATGTCAAAAGCAAGAAAACATCAATGTATTTAAACAATTGGGAAAAAACACCAAATTTCAACAAAGCGGCCAGAAATACAAACAAAAGGGAAAAATGTATGGAAAATCCAACAAATTTTCATGAACACGGCCAAAAAAATGAAAAAATGCAAACAAATCAGAAAAAGTGAAAAAAGAATTTACATAAAATTTGCAGCCCTACTGATGTGCACCTTAGAAATCCGTTTTTGGAGAAATGTGCCCACTTTCAAAATGTTCACCTTTTTTCACACAATGGATGCTCGGTCAACAGTACCTCCCGAAAAGCTTAAATGTGGGTTAAACCACCTAATTGTTGCGTTTGACACTCGATTTTGAAGTGCCAGAGCAAGTTACAGGCCTTTTTTGTTAGGGAACGATAATCTGATTAACAAAAGACACCAGCTTCAATATCCGTGTCATATCATGCAAATTGATATTCAAAGCCAAGAAGTAAAAATGTTAAGAGTGCAATTTTTCAGTTTTTGAAGAAATTGAAAATTTCCCCGGACATCCAAAATAAGTGAACTCTTGCCAAATTTTGGACAAAAACAAATGAGCAAAGAGTCTGCGTTTTCCATAAAAATGTCAAAAAAGGAAAAAAATCCCGATAAGCAAAAAAACTCAAATTTTGAGCAAAACTTTGGAAAATCAATTGATCAACTTTTCAAGTCCAAATCTGAGCCCTAGTTGTAAAAGGGTGTAGATGTGATTTAGCGTCGGAAAGTTTTCTTGAGAAATGTCAGAGAGGAGAATCGAACCTGTACCGCTCTCTGTGTAGGAACCTGCTCTACTCACGACATAACGCCTCGTCCCCGCGTCAAATCACATCACAAAATGATATCTCAATCGTTTTGATTGAGAGAATGGGCCTTCCCAAACACAACCTAGAAATGTCTGTACCACCTACCACGTTGGGACGGAAGAAAGTTTCGTTTCTCTTCAAACGAGTTTTTATTCCTTACCTTCTTCTGAAACGAGCGGCGTTGAGGGCGCGTTGAATTTAGGCCTTGAATGGCTTGATCAGTCTCATCTTAAATGCCTCGATTCTTCGGTTTATATTGAAAGGCACTAAAGAACACCTTTTCTCTGTTTGATACTCTTGGCTGTTGTTGTAATGTTTAAGTATGTTATTGAAGGTCTGGTTCTTACATTTTGATTAAAAAGGAAATTCTTTGGAGCCATTCTAGATATCCACCGTTTCGAGGGAGAAGATGAAGATGAACAAATAGCACCGAGATGCAAGCTCAATGGTTGCTAGTTTGAAAATTTAACCATGTGCTCGGGCCATTTCGTTTTAGTCCTTTTAATAACCCATGCCATATTTCCGGGACAATCAATTAAACCGTATCAAATCTCCCATTATCCCCACGGTCAACATTACTACCAACCTTTCTACTTTGTGCCTCAATCACAAGTGTCAAAAGGTAAGAACTTGGGAATTTGGTCTGTGGCCAATCAGTCCTAGGAAACCAGTGCCATCTCATTGAGCTTTACAAAGTAATAATGAAATCGTATCAATAAGTAATTCATTAGTGCGACTAAGAAGTCTCCCTCTCTTGGCTATTTTTACTAAACCCTCGATTGGGAGGTTGCGTGGTCTAATTTTACCTAACATTCCGAAATTTGTCGAAATGTCGAACTCATGGGCAAATTGTTTTCGTAAGCCTGTCATGAAGTGTGAACCCTACACAAAGTGCTGGTTTGCTCCGACAGCTTGTTTGCTACAGCTGCGCGTTCGGCTCACTATAACTCGAGAATGCAAAAGAATGAACCCGCCTTAGATACAGTGTATTGTTATGGGATTGGATATTCTATTAAAGAACAGTTGAAAGGTGATATAATAAAATAATCTTTCCACATCTAAACCTAACCTTACCTAACCTTACCTTACCTAACCTAACTTAACGTAAAGTAATTTAATCCTAACGTAAACCAAATGTAATGTAATAATAAAAAATGAATGGTCAAACCTAAAATTAAAAAAAAATAAATATACCCTCGGTGAGCCGCGAACACTCAATCATTGGTACATAAGCCATATTCTTTACCACAGCGCTATAACATTGCCTTGGATGGAAGGATGCAATTGGTAGTATTTAACTGTCTCATTTGTTGCAACAGCTGTTTCAAGCAAGCTGTCGGAGCAAACCAGCACTTTGTGTAGGGTTCACACTTCATGACAGGCTTACGAAAACAATTTGCCCACGAGTTCGACATTCCGACAAATTTCGGAATGTTAGGTAAAATTAGACCACGCAACCTCCCAATCGAGGGTTTAGTAAAAATAGCCAAGAGTCTCCCTCTCATTAAGGATTTCCCATGAGTCAAGTACTGATACTTTCCTAATTACTCTGCTGACCTTCAAAATGGAATAATGACTATCGAGGAAGAATTTCAAAGGGTAAAATGAATTTTACGACATGCAGGGCTTCCAAATAAAACAATTTCTCAATAACAGTTTGTTGCTCAATTCTGATCAACCAATATCAATTACAAGGTTGACTACAATTTCTCAATTGTTAAAGGCTCCGAATTGTACAAAAACAAAGGGGCTAAAAGTCTCCTTTTTGAGATTAACTGGAATTGCATGATATTAAATCACTAAAAAGGAGTCCCTGGATGTAACCTTGTTTCTGTCACCCAATGAATGCATGTTTGTCGTGATTTTCGATTATTTCGAACGATGAGAGAGTTAAAACCAATGAGGGTGCAAACTTAAGCCAAGAGAGATGCTGATGCTTGTACATGGTTGGTTTATCAAATATGTATGAAATGTACAAAATATTTAGAGTGTGTTAAGAGAAAAGGAGACCATGATTTTAATTTGCCATCCAAAAGCCAAAAATCGTATTTTAATTCTCCCTACCATTTGTTCATGTGACCAAAGTGATTCCATTAATTTTAGGTCTGCTTATGTGCACTCTATACAAATGTTGTTGAAAGTAAAGTGTGTCAATTTCGTTTGGGGCCATCAATGCCGGGAAAAAAATTAGTTACACACTAACACTTTCGTCAACAAATCGCAACTTTCGTTTTTTTCTGTGTATTTTGTATTGTTCTTTTCTCATCTCGAATTTCTCACCCAATGAGGATGCGATCAAATGAAGGCTAGCATTGAAATACGTCTTGGTGTCTTGCTGGTACTTGAATGCCCTTATAAGTGGTAGTTGCATAACTTGGGACGGGCAAAAAACGCGAATTAAAAAAAAAAAGAATTAGGTCAGACTTTTAGCTACCAAAAGTTGCACAAAAACCAGCACATAATCGCAAAAAGAGTGCAGAAAAGGTCGAAACCACAAGTAAGATCCTTTAAATCGCAAAAATAAAATCTTACCCACGATGTCCTAGATACTTTTTTGTCTTCGTCTTCATTTTTCAATTTTGAAGAGCAAAATTTTAGATATTGATCTTGTTAACCAAAAATACGCTAGAGCTTTTCAGGATTCCCAAAATCACTTTCGGGGGCCAAAATAAAGTTTTTTGAATGCTTTGATTAAGCTCAATGAAAAAGATAAGCAATCTAGTAAGAAGATATCCATCCCCTTGATTTGTGTCTAAAATAAAAGCAGGATCAAAAAGTACTCAATATAAACATATCTTCAATTATTTTTTTTGTCAAAAACCGATTCTAGAAAGAATTGAAACACAAGAAGTTGCTGTTGACAAAAAACATTTTTATTTTCAAGTTCAATTGTGCACTCAAGTTAAGACAAAACCATTTTTTGTCAGGATATCAACCATCCTTGTTTTAGTTATATGAATTGCCTGAACTTTTGTAATGTATGTTGAATACTATTTATCTTTCAACCCTGAGAAAACTTCTAATAGGCTCTTTCAATTTTTCAAAAATGAATAATATAATTTCAGCAATTTTTATTCATAAATTTGGCCTAAAATATTCAAAGTGCAAATGAAGGCGAAAAGTGCAAAGACGAAAAAAATATTCGTGTCACCCAAAAACTTTTTTGCGCTTTACGCCCGTCCCTAGTAATATTCCTTTTTCACTTTTTAATCATTGAAATAAACGCATCCAGAACAAAAAAACTATACGGTATTGCAATTTTTGGCGCATTTTCAGCCTTCGTCATTGAAATTCATTGAAGTTTGTACAAGTCCATGGATATTTTTGTTCATTTTGTGATTTTTAGTGCAAAACAATATTGAGTTCTTGAGTTAGCAAAATTTCATTTTAGTTGTCAATCTTTGGATAAATGTCAAATTTTTGTACAAATTTAACATATTTGTCGCCCGTTCTAAAAAGAATATTTCCACTAGTTATTCATTTAAGTTTAATAGCGACATTTCATGCCGAAAATAGCAATTCTTTAGCAACAACTTTGTCAAATTGATTGCAAATTTTGCCAAACGTTATTGCAACTTTGTCAAAAAAAATTGAAACTGAATGCCAGAAAAAGCACATTTAACCAAGCTCAGCGATAGCCTTGTAAAGTTGGTCTTTCACTCGATTCAACTTGTCCTTTTATTCACAGTTCAAACCTGGTGGCAACCGTATTTCTATCACTATGAAGTTCCTATTAGTACCCATGTCCCTGGAAATACCAATGCCAATGGGGATGCCCAATCACGACAAGCGCAGGTGGAAACAGATCCAGGAGACCTTGCCGTCGAAACTCGTCAGCTGAATCTGGAGGCGTTGGCCTTTCCTGTAGGCATTGGATTGGGAGCAGTCACTGCAGCCTTATTCCCAGGCTTGTTTGGATTTCCTGGAGTCAACAGAACCACAACCACTACTACTACAACAACTACAACCACAACTACAACTAATACTCCCGCTTCTTCATCTGATGCATCCATATCCATTATTTCAGGAGCCATAGTTCCTGCTGCAGGTGCACAAAATCCTGCCGCTTCCGGGGTCATTCCAGATGCAACAAGCAATCCGACACAAGCACCCACACAAGCACCAATACCGCCACCACCCGTCCAAACTGGACCATCCACCATTCTTCAGAACCGTCTTCGATGCGGGATCAGACAAGGGGGTGTAAGGATCATCGGTGGTTCGCCAATTGAGAGGCATCAGTACCCATGGTTGTGCTCTTTGAAGCACAAATTTGCCGGGACCAGTAGGTTTCAGCATATCTGTGGAGTAACTTTGATTTCCGGACCCCCGGATAAGACAATTCTCGTTGGAGCAGCCCATTGTTTTCCCAAAGGTAGGAATGACTTTCCAATAGCTCGTAATCATTCTTGATGGGTGCCCCATGTTTTAGGAGATTCCCCGAGCTCCTACCAAATTGTGTGCGGCGAACATAACATCAATATTGAACAGGAGCAGGATGAAGTGGTACTTGAAGTCGTTGAATTGATTCCTCATGAAAAGTACACCAATGCTGCAACCACTGGTTATGACATTGCCATCTTTAGGGTAAGTTCCTATCGGCTCATACTTGTGCTCATTTGCCAACTTATGCTGGCTTTTTTAAGGTCAACGATGCTCCTCTGATCAACAAACTGAATGAAAAAACCATCTGGCCCGCTTGTCTTCCCCAACTAAGTCGGTCTTATGAAAATGAGAGACTCTCTGTGGCGGGTTGGGGTGTGGTTCAAACCAAAGTGATCAGGGTCAGTCGAATACTTTTATTCAGTGACCTAGAGACATGAAGCAAAATTGGTTTAATATTTAGGGTACAAGCGTGACTGTTAAAGGACTTCCACAAATTGCAAATTTTGTCAATGTTGTACAAACACGGTGCACAGATGCGGATAATTTTAACTATCCTCCGGGTCTTCTTTGCGCTGCAACCACAGGTAAATGATGAACAATCTTTCAAAATTGCAATCCTACTAGGCCAATAAATAACTGAATTAAAAGTCAGATTGAGAGACAAATCGTTAACGAGTTGGAAATAAATATCGGAAAACACGAGAATTGCGAGATATGTTTATGATGAAGAATTGGGAGTGTATGCTCAGTTTCTTGCTAGTTTTCGCCAGCTTTTACAAAAAAGAAGGGTTGTAAGCTCAACTGCTTAAAAAACGGGGATTGGTGATGGAATACCTAAAATGATACGAAAGCTTTTTTACCCCATTGCTCATACACATGTTTAATTTTTCCAGGGAAAGATTCATGCCAAGGCGACTCAGGGGGTCCTTTGATGGCAGAGACCCAAACAGGTAGCGGAATTTACCAATGGGTTGGTAAGTTCTGCACATTTTTAGACAATGGAAACAAATCATCCCGAGCGTTGATCCTTTTTACTTTCAGGGATCGTGAGTTTCGGAGTAGGTTGTGCCAAACCAGGGTACCCTGGAGCTTATACAAGAACTAGTTGTTATTTGGATTGGATTGCGGACAAGATGGGCCTGGAAGGCGTTTCAACACGAGCTGATGATAGCAAAGATTGGAGCACTGGTTGTCATGAAACAAAGACATATTCACCCTTTTACGACGACTACTACGAGTACAACAATGGTGACAACCAGGCCATAGTGGTTCACGGCAAGGCCAACATCCCCCATGGACAGAATACATGGCAATCATATTTCAGCCGATTACTACCCCCACTCCGATCAAGCCCAACCCACACCAACTCTCATGGCCTTCACGGCTAGAATATTGCATAGAATATTTCAACATGTTGATAGAAATGCCATTCTGAGTTTCAAGCTCTATGAGTTTGGTTTTGATTATTAAGATATGATCCTTCTTTTCTTGAATTGTCCATCAAAAAAAGTTACTTTATGACGTAAACACGCCACAGAAAGAGTAAAACAGATGCAACTCCTTGGGAAAATTGACAGTCTTTGTCTTTTTTAAATTAATTTGAACATGACCTACTTCCCGCATAAACAAGAGGAAAATTATTCAAGTACCTGAAAATCAAAAAATCTAAACTTATAAAACCGACAAGTTTTGGAATGTTTAGGCTGGGTCCTTTAACGAACAGCTGACTGGGAGGTCACCTTACTAATACAGCTCCCGATATTGCACTCTGACACAAAAGTTTGACCTATTTTTGAACCTCTCAATGTTAATTGGACACATAAGAACTGAAATCTTGTTTAAAAATGCTCAAAGGTTGAACGTTATTTCTATTTTACTGGTTCCGCTTAAAGGACTCTTTGTCATTAGGTTTGTTAAGGCATTACGTTTAATTCAGAATGGCACGATAATGAGTCAATAACAACATCTGGAAGAAATAGTCAGGGTTGGGAACTAATTGACAGATGAAGGGACTTGGGGCTAATTTATGGTAGGGCTGTCAGGGATTTTGACATGCTTCTAAAGTTTGAGAAAGTTTAAGAATGTATAAAATTAAATGAATGAGAGATTTCTTCCTACATGGGAGACTCTTTTTTTGTGTCCATTGTTTGTGTTCGGGAGGCTCTTAAGTCTTTATTTGTATGCAAGAGCAAGAGGTGTTAGTTCCAAATAACGTTTACTTTTCTCTATGGCGCTTGAGTCGAAACCTCACTTCAGGTTCCTTCCATGGCGCCTGAGTTATCGAATTCGACCCTTGGCCCTCTGTCGGCAGCTAATCTGGCTCGATTCCTTAATTCAACAGCTGATGGTAGGGCTATTTCTGGCCGCCCACTTTTACCAGACTTGCCATCGCGTAACACTATTGTCCAGTTCCCATTCTCCAATCTGGCATTCTTTCACTGATTCGTACGCCTATTTATCCATTTTCACCCTTTCTCAAACTCATTCCGTTTGACTCTCATTCGTGTCGGCCTGGCAATTGTTCTTGAACCTTCCTCCACTTTGATTTGACCCAAAACAACGCTCCTTCCAAATGGCAAGACTGCCCCAGTGACGCCACTTTATATCAGTTGAACCACACTAACGAACAGGAAAGGGAGCAACGAAGGAAAACCCGTGATTGTGTGACCATCTTGCCTCATCTTCTCCGGACTACTTACTGCCCGTCCTCCTTGCCTTCGGCGATGTCAGCCCGCGGTCGCTCCCGTTATTCGCGATCTCGTTCGCGCTCCCCGCGCTATTCACGGCGTTACTCGCGGTCCCGCTCGCGTTCCTACAGTCCACGGGCGGGCGGCAGTGGCGGCGGAGGAGGCGGGGGCAAGTACGGGGGAGGAGGAGCGCGCGGCGGCGGCTCTTCCTCTCGCCGTCGTTCGCACAGCCGTTCGCCCATGTCCGACCGTCGACGGCACGTGGGCACGCGCGAGGCGCCGCAGCCTACGTGCTGTTTGGGCGTGTTTGGATTGAGCTTGTACACCACTGAGCGCGAACTCGAAAAGGAGTTTTCTCGTTTTGGACCCTTGGAACGGGTGCAAGTGGTTTTGGATGGCAAGGTATGGATACCTACGAGGAGATTGGGCGGGTGGGGTTCTGGAACAATCCGCGGTTGTTTAATCGATAAAGTCTGAATAGCTCACGAGCCTTTTGTGTCTGATATCGTTCTTTCTTGTCCATGGGTCAGATTCTGATGGACTTGTTGGGTTTTGGAAGGTTGAAAAGAAAGGTTTACTGAAATGGATGTAAAATGTTCATGCCTGGATGGGTTGTAACACGCCTAAGTGGGAAAACTTTTTGGTCAGTCAAGTGTTCATATCATTTGATTTCATGTCCGAATAGACGGGTCGTTCTCGTGGTTTTGCCTTCGTGTATTTCGAGTCACAAGAGGACGCCAAAGCGGCCAAAGAAGCGTTGTGCGATCAAGAAATTGACGGACGTCGAATCCGCGTGGATTTCTCCATCACCAAACGGCCTCACACGCCCACTCCCGGAGTCTACATGGGCCGACCCACATAGTAAGTGTATTCAAAGCCCGCCTTTCAAGCTCATGATTACCCATTTCCAATGGATTTCATTTTTGTTCCAGTTCTGACAGTCGAGGTGGGCGTGGATCGCGAGGTGGCGGCGATCGTGGCGATTATGGAGGGCGTGGTGGAGGAGGAGGGGATCGAGGCGGCGACCGAGGTCACCGACGATCCCCATCGCCTTATTATCGAGGTGGTGGCGGTGGAGGTGGCAGTCGTCGACGGGATTATCGATCCCGATCACGGTCCTACTCACCCCGTAAGTATTGAGGCGACACAAACGTGATGATTCATTTCAAATGTGAGATTTTTGGTTCGTGTAATGAGATGGGAGGCACTTCTTGGCCCGTTTGATTCAAGTGGCCCACCCTTTGATTTGCAGGCCGTTATTAAGCAAGCTGACCCCTGGTGCTTCACGAGCCGTTGTAAAGTAAGACAGACCACAATCAATATCTCTTTTCTTTCCCACAAAATAACTTGACATCTTCCGCCCCTTCCTTGGCTAGCTAGACCTTTGATTCAATCGTCAACCTGCTCTTAAAGGCAGATGTGAAAACAAAGTGTGCAATTAATTAATTACTGGCTCATCGTGCCTTTGTTCAATGGGAATAAGTTGACTAGGTTGCGTTGAGTATGAACAATAAGTTGCGAGTCATTTTCCATCAAGACTCACCCAACCTAGTGTTCAATTCCCCTGGATTGATTGATTCATTAATGGCATGACAACTACGAATTTGCGTGTTCATTGCATTAACCACAGCTTGTTTTTTATCTTCTTCTCGATGATCTCATTCAATCAAGGTGATGCTGCTGATGAAGAGGAAGAAAACTTCTTATCCCGAGGCTTGAGCTGAATGCTGAATGAAATGCTGACTGTGGCAGCGGGAAAAATAAACTAGGATTTCACTGAAAAAAGAACACTCAAAAGCACTACTGAAGAGAATGAAAAGAAAAAGGTGACATGGCTGGTTGTAACAACTAGGAGGAGAGAGAAAGAGAAACAGAAAAGAGTCACGTGAAGAGCATCAAACAAGACTTGAAGAACTCTCTTCGAGGGAGCAAGAACATCTCTCGAGAGGGCTTTTTAACAGGGAAGAACTGAAAACACTCGAGCTAGAACAAAACAAAGCCCCCACAAGAAATAAATTCTGAAGAAAAGAACAGAGAAAAGGTGCGAATCTAAGACAGACAGAAAAAAAGAAAAACACTCACCGTGGGTAAGATTCTGCATTTGTCTCCTCTTCCACTTTTCCTCTTGGGCGAGGTGCTATGATTTCATGCGTTCCAGGAACAACAACCTCTTTTCTCATTGGTTCTTTTTGGGTGTGATGACATTGTAAAAGAACTGAGGCCTCGAGACGAATTGATGGATCGAGCTTGAAAACAATTTGAGAACAATCTATTATGCAAAGCAAAAAAACTCAACAAATTAGCGTCTTCAAAAGGTCGGGATCTTGTAGCGATTGGATTGTGATGCGATACTCAGCTTTGCTTCTGAGAAACCGGATCATCAAGATCCGCTTTCATTGATGATGTGAAATGAATAGTTTTCAAGCTGATCCTAAATTTCGCTCGTTCTCGATTTTTTCAAGACCCTTTTCCAGTACATTATTTTCTTTTCCTATCATCTCTCATTGAGTGTTTTGGCTCTCTATCAGTTTTCCGACTCGGCCGATGATTTGCAAAGGCGAAGCTGACCCTAAAAAGAACGACAATAACTCCTTCAGTCATACTTGGCATCCGTAAATTCGTTTCGTATTCCCTAACTAGGTTTTATATTTGTTTTTTCAGGTGGATACAGGGATCACTATTACTAAGTCGGGCATTAATGTTTATGGTGAGTAATTAAGTAATATAAACTTTTTTTTACCTCCTTCATTTTAACAGGTTCTTGATCTAGAATCTGTTAATATTGAGGGGCAAAAAAACCATCATGATGAGATTAAATGTCCGATATGAGAGGAATGAAATGAAAATTCTACTGAAAAACATTATTATACTTTAGGATATGTTGAATTTTATGCTCGTGGCGTTGAAATAATTGACATGAAAACCTTCGCATTTCAGATCACCCGACGAATTTTGCTTCGATGTCATTGGGCAGAACGGAAACCGTATCTCAATTTCGAATGTTTTGAACATTAACGTCTACTTGACGTTCAATGATGATTATTATTATTATTAGCTGCCTTTTCATGAGTTAGAAAATAAATCTTTGTCCGTAAAAGGATTGGTATCTCTTCGTTGAATTCAGTATAGTTTTGACACTTGGAATTTATTTTAAAAAACGGTAGCGAGATTTTTGATGTGTGAAATCGGCTACTTTTTATTTATTTTCAAAAACTACTTTGCATTACTATAAATAATGATGAACATTTTCCAAGATTATACATTATTTCGCAAATTCAACGAAAACTCTATTAATTTCTCTATCAATTATCGTCATTGCATATATAAAGGTGAGCTTATGATTTTTCGACATTTTGACCACCTCTGTCCAATGGGTGTCCAAAATAATAATTTGGAAAATAATGGTTAAATCACTCTTAATAATACATTTTTTAAACTTTCTTTCCGCAATAAAGTCACTTGAGGAAATCGAACCTAAGATAAGTCAATTCGGGATAAATAAACTTACATACTTATTACTTAAATTACTTAAATACACTAAACGAGGCCATAACCTGAAGGCTATCAAAAGAGAGACTGGGACGTCTCATAACTTGAATTATTCAGTGCACTAAAAATAAATTATATGCAAATGCATTTTATAGCTTATATTTCCTTGATCAGTTACAAGTAGAACTTATTTAGCGTTTTGATTGCCGTCCCCACGTACATCATTTTGGTATGTGTTTCCTATCCAAGCGGCAAGAAGTCTTGTCAAACGACGATTTAAATATTGTCCAAAGAACACAAAAAACATGTAATATGGCAAAGCATACTTAAACTGATACCGAATTGCAATGCGAGAATTAAAAAGCTTTTATCAAAGAGTTTTTAGAATTGTCGATTTGTTGTGGAAAATGCAAGACATTTTGCGAATGTAAAAATAGCATTATTGTAAGCCCGGGGATTGAAGTACCGGGTGATTCATAAGAAACGGAACACGAAACCATGTTCATGACTGTGAAATCGTTGATCTCACAAAAAATGTATGAATCTCAAAAAGATGCGGCAAACAACAGTTCTTAAGATAGATATGGTTTTATTCCTTATATATATCGACCTATTTTCGATTGGCGCCAAATTTCGGAAGGGAGAAAAAAATCGAAGTCACGAACGCTCTGTTGTCAAAAATGTCCCTTCGTGAGAAAAAACTTCGTCGCTTAAATATTAAACTAGGGTGAACTCATCATGATGATGATGATGAGTTATTTGGGGTTTCGACTCAAAAGATAAAAATAAAAGGAGAAGAAAATAATTGAGATCCTTAGGTCATCCCATAGACCGAACGGTTTGTTTTAGTGGGACGACCCTGACTAGTAACGACTCCTGCTCTGCATCAGCATTGGTTCCACCAGAGCTTCCAACTCCAGTACCTCGGTCATCTCGCACGGAGCTCGAACTCTACAAAGTTCACTGGGATGTCTGAATGATTATCACAGCCTACATCATGAGTATTATGTTTAATGTATCAGGCTTCAGTTGCAGGTCATGTTTTGCCTGAGCAAACCTCTCAATTTTACTGTATTTGTATAGTTTCATCCAACTCTACAAAAAGGAGTCGTAATTTCAAATCGTCGCCAAATCCGGTTACCCAAATTGAACCGTTGAAGGATCGAGATGGAAATTCGCCTTTGCCCTCAAAGAAAGCTGCTGATGAGCCATGGCCGGAGCCAAGATTTCCTCGCAAAGACTCGCCCAAAGATCAACCCAACCTACGAGTGGCTCGAGTTGAAAAGTCTGATTCCGTGAGACCATTTGAGATGGTTTCAGGTGAGATTATCCCTTTCGGTGGGAAATATTGCCTGATTTATTCAGATCATTTTTCCGGATTTCCTGTCGTTGCGAGTTTGAATTCGTCTCCGACGGCCTCTCATTTAATTCATGAACTCCTTTCTATTTTTGAGAAGATGGGCGTGCCTACCATTTTTTGGTCTGTTTGTTTGGCCCCGTTTGATTCTTTTGCCATGCAGAATTTCTTCAGACACTGGGGAATCACTTGGAGGATTTCTTCAAGGTATCCACCGCCAAAGGGCCCATCTGAAATGAACGTGGAGAAAATCGGAAGTCTTCTTGCCAAGTGCGGAGGGAAGTGGGAATCCGAGGAGTTCATATTGGGTCTTTTGGAAATTCGAAACGCCCCTTATTTAGATGGTCCATCTTCGGCTCAAAAATTGTTTGGTCATTCCCTCCAATCCAACTTTAGTGTTCACTGGCGTGCTTTTCTTCCCAAGTTCCAGATCCTGTCTGACAAGGTTGATGCCACGCTCTTTGGCGATGATCAATACCGGAAGGCGTGTCATGATCAATCTACCCGCGTCCGAAAGAGGATTTCCCTCGGTAAAAAGTCCAAGACCCCTCCACACGTCGATGGAACCAGATTGCCACCGTGGTCAGTTATCAATCCAACCGAAGATACATATGTAACTCTTAACAGCATCTGTTGTACTTTCCTCAAACTCATGTGAAACCCTCCAGAACTGTTGCTAAGAGAATTTCTCAAAAAAGTAAACAGGCACAAAATTTAATTTTCAGTAAAAACAAGCATTCATCCACCTACAGGGTGGCCCAGCGTAACTTAGAATGATATTTAAAGTTAAATTTCGTGGATTTAAATTAACCGGGTGTCCTGATTTTACAGCTGAATATGTAGATTAGAGCATCAGCTTCAATTTGAGATACTTTTTGTTTACATTGGTCGAGATATGGCTGAACAGGAACAAATTCGACAAAGAGTCCTGGATCTCCTCCACGCGCAAATTTCCCCTAAGGAGATTGTGAAAATTGTAAATGTTTCCCTGGCCACGGTGTACAACACCAAGGCCAAGTTTAAGGCCACCGGCACCATCAAGCGGGTCCAAAGATCAGCTCCAATGAACAAGAAGCGGACAAAGCCCTTTATCAAGAAAATAAAGGACAAGATTGATGAGGATCCCACCATCTCGATGCGGAAGCTCGCCAACTACAGCAATGTGAGCAAGAGCACCATCCAGAGGGTTGTCAAGTTAGACTTGACCATGAAGTCGTATGCCAGGACTGTCAAGCACCTCCTTACTACGTCCCAGAAGGAGAATAGATACCACAGGTGCAAGAAGATCCTGAACTGGTTGAAGACGAAGGAGAATGCGTCGAAGGTGAAGATCTTCACGGACAAGAAGCTCTTTACAGTCGATCAGACCAGCAACAGGCGCAATGACCGGATGATTGCCAAGAGTAGGGACCTCGTCCAACCTGTTATGCGAACCAAACATCCTGTTAAGGTCATGGCCTTTGGTCTAGTAGCCTCAGACGGCAAGAGGTTCTTGCACTACTTCAAGGAGGACGAAAAGATTGGTGCTGCCGAGTACTACAGCCTCCTGAGGTACCACGTTTTGCCCTGGTTGAAGGCAAATTATCCCCAAAATGACTATGTTTTCATCCAAGACTCCGCCCCCGGACACAAGGCCATGAGAGTGCAGAAGTTCTTAGAGGCCCACTTCGCCGATTTCTGGCCAACGTCCTTCTGGCCCTCGTCATCCCCAGATCTTAATGTTCTGGACTATTCTGTGTGGAGCGTTGTGGACGCCAAGGCCTGCAAGACACCTCATGGTAGTGTGGAGGCGCTGAAGTGTTCCGTCACAAAAGCGTGGAACAACATGTCGGTGGACTACCTCCAGAAGTCCTGCCGAGCATTCCGGAGGCGTGTAGAGGCTGTGATTGAGGCAGAGGGGGGTCACATTGAATAATTTATGTAAAAACATATCCTTGAACTTTCGGCCAAATAATAAGTTCCAGATTATAAGTCTACTACTTACTACACGGGTTGTTCTTGACGCAGGCAAAAATTCTAATTTACGCTGGGACACCCGGTATGTATACTCACTTTTAGTTTCCTAAAAATGCATGTTCCATGTCATAGACTTTGGTTGTTTGGACTAATTCAACAGGAAATCATGAACTTAAATTTGATCTCTAAAGGAAAAGCAGTCAAACCGTTAAATGATGACAAGGACATCACATGAGGCAAGCAGGGCATGATTTCACTTCAGACATGACAAAATTGAAGAAATTTTCGCACTTGAAGATTATTTGGGTCAGAAAAGTTCATGCATAATGGATATAAGATTATGACAAAAAACGAACTTATTTATAAAAATGACGATGTCAGGCTTGAAAAAGTAAAAAAATCCCCGTTTATCCCATTTATCCCTTGGAGGAAACCCCCACTTATCCCAAGGGGGATAAACGGGACACTTTTCGAATGGGATTATCCCCCCGACCAACCCTGGTTGCAATATTAGACAAATTTACAATGTGAGGTACTGAATAGATTTAAACACGATTTGGACAATTTCTTACAAACTATTCCAGACCAACCCTACGTACAGGGAGATGCACGATCAGCGAATTCAAACTCGTTAACAGATCAATATTTCTATCGAATGTAACTTTACCTTTTTGCAAGGTTGTATAATTCATTTTTATTCTTGCCAGGGATTTCGTCTCTGACATCGGTTAAAAATCCGTAAAAAAATTTAAAAAAAAAATTTAAAAAAAAATAAAATAAAATAACTCTGCTGCCGATTCTTTTTATCAATTTGAATTCACCAAGTAACTATATGGTCTTTAAGTAAAGACTAAATAGTTAATCAAAATGTTTTTACTCATTTTTTTAGGTATATTACTTTTTCCCTGAACCTAAACTTATGTAATACAATAAAACTGAAGTTGTTTCCCATTCAATTATGGGTTTAAGAAACGCCAAGATATCTGTAGCTATCTTTTGGGTAATAACCATTTTTGCCTCAAGCCACAAAAAAAATCACATATCTCGAGTGATTGTCTCGAGTTCACTAATCGTCTTAGTATAAATACTTCAATTACGTCGTCTTTGACTCGTGATTGCCAAGCACCTGGCTTGAAGAGTCAGAAAAAGCAATTTCATCCTTATTCCATATTTAAGCGACGACTCCGGTTTGACTCCGAGCTTCATACATTTTTCGTGAGATCAACCATTTCCAAATGGATTAGTTCGGTCGGACGAATTCAGCTGGGGTTTTGGGAGCCAAGATGACTAGGGATATGTCAGAGCTCATATTCACTGTCCCGAAAACTTAACAAAACGGTAAAAGACTTCCGAGCTTCATTTAATTTTCTTTTGTACTCAATGAAGCCCCTAACAACCCTTTTTTCTCGATTAACAAATTCAAACTCTTAAAACCCAAGCCCAAGTTCTGACCCATCCCTACCCATTTTGGCCCCCAAATCTCAAGCTGAATTTGTCCGAGCGAACTAATCCATTACTGACATGGTTCCGTTTCTAATTCATCACCCGGTAGTCCCTAGTTCGGACCTTGATTTTGAGATTAAAACTTATTGATACTTTAATTAAACATAAATTTGAGTTATTTTGACATTTCTAGCCTCGATGTTCAGGTTTAGTTTGATTTATGCCAATTGCTTAGACACTGTTATTACTTTGAATCAAGTTTTGCCAACTTATAAAGTTTCAATCTGAAGATGAGATTTCAGATTTTCAGTTTTGTTTGATTTCCATTGTTCCCCCCTTGAAACCAACTGAGCAAAAGAATTTTACTTTTATACTCAAGTTTCCGCCCTTTTTTGGTCTACTAATGCGAAAAGCAATAATTTTATGACTATTAACGTATCTACAACATTGCCTGACTTGACTCACGGCACTTCAAAGTGTACAGGATGTGACCTAGTAATATTGTTCTTTAAATGAAACAAACACATCCATTTCCGCACGACTAAAGCCCTTAAATTTTGATCGAGCGCTATTGTTACATGAGTGTAAAAAGTATGCAACACCAATTAAAGTATTTCACGAGTTGCTGAAATAACAATTTCACGGACGGATTAGGGAAAGGTTATTGATAAATATAGCTTTACCATAAGCTACAGCAAATGTAAAATGATGTAAGGGAATTGCACGTTATCTTGCCCTAAAAATTGCAGAAAACTAAACAGGCAGCCTGTTATCATAATGTAAATCAAACCTTCACATGCAACTATAAAAGCTCACCCCAAATAGTGCTCTACGTGCATGCAGTTTCTCGTCTGGACATAACAGAAACAGAATGAAATTCTTGAGCCTTTTTGCCGTTGTGGCCCTCGCCGCCACCGTCTCCGCTGACTGCGAGACCTGCAAGGTCGGTGTCAACGCCATCTTGGACTACTTGGGCTCCAACAGTGAGGTCACCGAGGAGGCCACCATCGTCAAGGATGCCTGCTGCCCCGCTCTGGATGACCCCGAGGGTTGCAACACCGGTGTGGACACCTGGTGGCCCGCCATTGCGGCCGCTCTTCAGGCTAGCGACAACATTGCCGACATCGCTTGTGCTGCCCTTGACCCCAGCTGCATTGCCACCAAGGCCTGGGATTGCGACACCTGCAAGGCTCGATTGGACGACCTCTTGAACGTGGCCACCGGAGATGTGCAAACCGCCGCTCTCTTGGCCTACTTGAAGGGCCCCGCTTTCTGTGAGGATGCTTCCGTGAGCCCCGATGCCGCTGTGTGCGGAGACTTCATTGATGCTTTGGCTCCCTGCGCCATCGATTCTCTCGTGGCCGTGGTCCGTGCGGAACCTGATCGATTCTGCAATGAGATCTTCCAACTTTGCTAATTCTTTGACGGTTTGAAATACATGCAGAATATTTATAGGATTGTGTTGTTGTTTTTTATCATTTTCGCAATTTTCGGGTTGCGAAATTGCAACCATTTTTAAGTGTTAAAACAGAGCAACAGACGTCAAGATTGGTGGTTGGGTTGTTGGTGAGTGAAACAGAGCCGCTGAGAGAGGTCCTATCACTTTATGTTTAGATTATCCCATAATGTTTTATGGTTGGAGTCAAGGATATCTCAGCATAGTTTCAGTTGGTGGTCGAAATAACAAGGAAGAAAGGAAATCGGCTGACTCCTCCCAAACCAACCCCGAATCGTCTCAATGATCCTTCAAAATGACTGTTAGCTCCAAGTATTGGAACACATCTTTTTACTTTGTTGGTGAGTTCTCTTGTGTCTAGTTCATGCTAAGATGTTTGAAATAACTTGTGTCAGGGTGTAGCTTTTGCGATTAATTTAGCATTGTGTCCTTCCTATCGCTTGAATTGTGCACCCCCCTCCCGCCAATCAGCTATTTTTTTAAAACATTGCCATATGCTGCCATAAATGCAGAACTTTGGAAAATGGATAAAGTTATGAATGTTACCAAACACAAGTTTTGGCCAAGCAAAACTAAAAGATCAATATTTCACTAAAAAAAATTTGTTGAAATATATTCAAAGTATCTTTGTAGTTCCCTCCTCATGTACCCAAATCATATTTCACCTGGTAAACATCCAGTTCATTTTGTCAACCACAGGTGAGTTGGTTACCTGCTGAAGAAAGATTGGCTTGATATCTACATTGGGGCAATTTACCACCACGCCCGAAATTGCTCATCAATTACATTATTACAAGATGGACCCTGTATTCCTTTGTGTTAGAGGAAACGCTAGAGGGGAAGATTTTTCAGCCAAGACATTTCGTTCAATTCTAAAATTTAGAAAGGGTGTCGGAAGAGTTCTGCAGTCCACCTTTTACTTGTTCATTACCTGGGAAGTGATAATTTTTCATTGAGGGGTTCATTATTGCCTGATTTAATCCAACTTAAAATAGCTCCAGTATAGTGAAGTCCATATTATCTCCAAAATATTGGGGTGTTAGGGGATGATGGTTTAGCGCAGTTGGTTAACGCGCGACGCTCGGATTCATGGGTTCGATCCCAGGTCTCCTCCCCTCCTACTTTACAACTAAGGATATAGTGGATAAGCGCCTTGAACGGCGCCACGAAAACCCAGAATGGGCCCATCACGTTGTCACTCTTCACAATGTATTTAATGATAAAAAACAATAACCGACAATAATGTATCCAATGAGCAAATTGTTCGCAATAAGAAATTATAAAAAAATATTGAGTATTGTGCAATCACAATCGGTTGATCAAGGGGTGCGGCACCCTTTATTGAATATAGTCCTAGTTTACAAAAGTTCACTTTATGGAACATAAACCTTGCTTAGACTCACTCTCAGTGATCCTTTGATGTACACGTAAAAAGACCTGCGCTGTTTGTGTTTCAAGATACTCTATGACGATAAATTCAAAGTACTCTCGGTAACATGACTTGCTTTATTTTGAACTGGACTTGGAGTACTTGTCACGTTGATGTGCAAGTGAATTTTTATCAGTTTGTTTTGATTTGTCAATTTGACT
Organism: Tigriopus japonicus; assembly: GCA_010645155.1. Lineage (NCBI taxonomy): Eukaryota > Metazoa > Arthropoda > Copepoda > Harpacticoida > Harpacticidae > Tigriopus > Tigriopus japonicus. The sequence goes on along the minus strand of CM021317.1, from coordinate 957,137 downwards.
TTGTTAATCTTTTTTAACAAGACTGTACTTAATTTTTGGGCGGTATCATGCAAGTGTTCATGTAAGATCCGGGCTGGATTACTCAGTGCATGCGCCTCAAAGTTATGCAATTACAATATTGACCAATAAACGATTGATATGAATATCCATGCACTGTCATGTATAAAAACTGATTGCAAAATTTAGACTGCTCACTACGAAGTTGAAGAGAGAACATCCCTAGTCATCATGAAATTTTTGAGCCTTTTCGCCGTTGTGGCCCTCGCCGCCACCGTCTCCGCTGACTGCGAGACCTGCAAGGTCGGTGTCAACGCCATCTTGGACTTCTTGGGCTCCAACAGCGAGGTCACCGAGGAGGCCACCATCGTCAAGGATGCCTGCTGCCCCGCTCTGGATGACCCCGAGGGTTGCAACACCGGTGTGGACACTTGGTGGCCCGCCATTGTGGCCGCTCTTGAGGCCAGCGACAACATCGCCGCCATCGCTTGTGCTGCCCTTGACCCCAGCTGCATTGCCACCAAGGCCTGGGATTGCGACACCTGCAAGGCTCGATTGGACGACCTCTTGAACGTGGCCACCGGAGATGTGCAAACCGCCGCTCTTTTGGCCTACTTGAAGGGCCCCGCTTTCTGTGAGGATGCTTCCGTGAGCCCTGATGCCGCTGTCTGCGGAGACTTTGTGGATGCTTTGGCTCCTTGTGCCATCGATTCTCTCGTGGCCGTGGTCCGCGCTGAGCCCGAACGATTCTGCAATGAGATCTTCCAACTCTGCTAATTTTTAGAGAATAAACAGGTCACTTATACAAAATCGTTTCTTTCTTGTGACAAAGATAAGCTTGGAAATTGAAATATTCAAGGGTAAAACAGTTTTCCTGATAACAAATAATGTTTCTTGTTGCACATTTTGAATTATTTTACTTGAGGTAAAGTATTGAATCATTTATTGAAATACCAACCATTATTACAAGTAAAATGACTTGAAAAAAAATGACACGTTCAAAAACATGAAAAAACACTTCAAATTTAAAAAAAAGTGTCAGGTTTTCAGTTTCGCTCAGTATAATGAGTACAAATATCGGTGGTCAGTTTTTTCATGTGAAAATTCGCCCCTCTCTTTTCTTGGGACGCCCAAAGTTTTCTTGACTTCCTCTGATCAGACTTCCACTAGGAGATTGGTAGCATCGTTCGTTATCGATTCGCCCTCACATTACCCCGTATGGTAGTCTTCGGCCAGACATTGTTGGTTACCCCCTCCCACCTACAGAAGCCAATGGGCTTCTTTAGTCCCACCTTACACACATTCATGGGAGGACTCAACCTCCAGTTCCAATGTTGCAACACGCCGATTCCCTTGGTCGAAATCGCCTCTCCTATTAAGACAAGAACGAAACATGCCTTGTCCAAATTTCTGATTAAAGGAGGAAAACACAGGCTTCCTTTGGAAAGAATCGCTACAATCGTCGAATTGGTGGCTATCTTCTTCCGGAAAAGGTTCTTCCCGCGGTTTATCAATCTTTGTCCAGCATGTTCTCCACATGCTCTGCCATCATGGAAGCCTCAATAGCCTCGCCCAATTTCCTTGCTTCCCTTTCCAAAACCGCAGACTTCAGGGATATTGGTTAGTGATGGACCGAAAGGGCACAAAACTGAAACCGAAAGTTTCGGCCGAAAGAGGGCTTAACCGAAACCGAAACCGAAAGCAGCTGATTACAAAATTGTTCAAATGCAAAATTTGCCTTAAAAATTAGAATGCTCATGTGTTCGATGTTGGGTAGTCGCAAATTTTGAAAAATCGGAGAACTTAAATTTCAGAGGTTTTTGGACCAATTTTTTTTTGATTTTGTTGTCAAAATCCATTTTACATATTGCTTGATTGTTTTCGGTTTCGGTAGGCATAACCGAAACCGAAACCGAAATTTCGGCCGTAATTTCGGCCGAAAGCGCTTTCGGTCCATCACTAATATTTGTAGTCCTTTTCCAAAGGCATCTCTTTGGAGGCGAACTTATAGAAATTAACCTTCACACCATTCTTCACTCACCCAAGCAGGTGTTCCAAAGTCACCCTTCTCTATCTGAAAGAACTTTTATGTTTATGTTTATTGCAACTAGAGGTCATGTCAACGGTTGAAATATAAAGGTGTATAAATTACTAAGCAAAAATGTTTAAAAAAACTAGTGATGGACTGAAAGAGCTTTCGGTCGAAATTTTGGTTCGATCATGCCTACCGAAACCGAAAACAGACATGAACTTTCAAGAACGGAGTTCAAAATTAAAGTCGAAGGTTTTTTATCAAAAACACCTTGAACCTCAACTCAATTGTTCGGATTAAAAAAATCAGAATCTCCAAACGTCGTACTCTTGATCGTGGTTCGCGGAGAACGTTATAACTGGAGAGCGACGCGTCAATCACATTTTGCAAGAAGAGAGCAACACAATTTATGGTGTTTAGCAAAGAGAAAGGGAAAATACATACATACATACATCTTACATAACTCGCCATGAAATTCTTGAGCCTTTTCGCTGTTTTGGCCCTCGCTGCCACCGTCTCCGCTGACTGCGAGACCTGCAAGGTCGGTGTCAACGCCGTCTTGGACTTCTTAGGCTCTGACAGCGAGGTCACCGAGGAGGCCACCATCGTCAAGGATGCCTGCTGCCCCGCTCTGGATGACCCCGAGGGTTGCAACACCGGTGTGGACACCTGGTGGCCCGCCATTGTGGCCGCTCTTGAGGCCAGCGACAACATTGCCGACATCGCTTGTGCTGCCCTTGACCCCAGCTGCATTGCCACCAAGGCCTGGGATTGCGACACCTGCAAGGCTCGATTGGACGACCTCTTGAACGTGGCCACCGGAGATGTGCAAACCGCCGCTCTCTTGGCCTACTTGAAGGGCCCCGCTTTCTGTGAGGATGAAACCGTGAGCCCTGATGCCGCTGTCTGCGGAGACTTTGTGGATGCTTTGGCTCCTTGTGCCATCGATTCTCTCGTGGCCGTGGTCCGTGCTGAACCTGATCGATTTTGCAATGAGATCTTCCAACTTTGCTAATTCTTTGATGGTTTGAAATACATGCAAAATATGTGTGCTGAAATGCGGATCTTGCAAAAAAATGTTCAACAAGGTGGTTTGGATATGATTTTTGCCATTAACACTTTTGGTAAAAAGGTTTTAAAGGAAATTTAGGGAGTCAAGGAGTTTCTTTCTGTAACTGTAGGCTATGCAGAAGGAAACCTTTAACAAGGGCCCTTTTGCTTTTTCCCCTGCTCAAAGTTTCGACTTATTTTCGTTATTTCCAAAAACCGTTGTATTTCTCTGGATGACGAGGCTAGAAGTCAGAACTTTGAGCATAATAAATCATATAAATGCTTCTTTCCCTTTTTCTTTGCTAAACACCATAAATTGTGTTGCTCTCTTCTTGCAAAATGTGATTGACGCGTCGCTCTCCAGTTATAACGTTCTCCGCGAACCACGATCAAGAGTACGACGTTTGGAGATTCTGATTTTTTTAATCCGAACAATTGAGTTGAGGTTCAAGGTGTTTTTGATAAAAAACCTTCGACTTTAATTTTGAACTCCGTTCTTGAAAGTTCATGTCTGTTTTCGGTTTCGGTAGGCATGATCGAACCAAAATTTCGACCGAAAGCTCTTTCAGTCCATCACTAGTTTTTTTAAACATTTTTGCTTAGTAATTTATACACCTTTATATTTCAACCGTTGACATGACCTCTAGTTGCAATAAACATAAACATAAAAGTTCTTTCAGATAGAGAAGGGTGACTTTGGAACACCTGCTTGGGTGAGTGAAGAATGGTGTGAAGGTTAATTTCTATAAGTTCGCCTCCAAAGAGATGCCTTTGGAAAAGGACTACAAATATTAGTGATGGACCGAAAGCGCTTTCGGCCGAAATTACGGCCGAAATTTCGGTTTCGGTTTCGGTTATGCCTACCGAAACCGAAAACAATCAAGCAATATGTAAAATGGATTTTGACAACAAAATCAAAAAAAAATTGGTCCAAAAACCTCTGAAATTTAAGTTCTCCGATTTTTCAAAATTTGCGACTACCCAACATCGAACACATGAGCATTCTAATTTTTAAGGCAAATTTTGCATTTGAACAATTTTGTAATCAGCTGCTTTCGGTTTCGGTTTCGGTTAAGCCCTCTTTCGGCCGAAACTTTCGGTTTCAGTTTTGTGCCCTTTCGGTCCATCACTAACCAATATCCCTGAAGTCTGCGGTTTTGGAAAGGGAAGCAAGGAAATTGGGCGAGGCTATTGAGGCTTCCATGATGGCAGAGCATGTGGAGAACATGCTGGACAAAGATTGATAAACCGCGGGAAGAACCTTTTCCGGAAGAAGATAGCCACCAATTCGACGATTGTAGCGATTCTTTCCAAAGGAAGCCTGTGTTTTCCTCCTTTAATCAGAAATTTGGACAAGGCATGTTTCGTTCTTGTCTTAATAGGAGAGGCGATTTCGACCAAGGGAATCGGCGTGTTGCAACATTGGAACTGGAGGTTGAGTCCTCCCATGAATGTGTGTAAGGTGGGACTAAAGAAGCCCATTGGCTTCTGTAGGTGGGAGGGGGTAACCAACAATGTCTGGCCGAAGACTACCATACGGGGTAATGTGAGGGCGAATCGATAACGAACGATGCTACCAATCTCCTAGTGGAAGTCTGATCAGAGGAAGTCAAGAAAACTTTGGGCGTCCCAAGAAAAGAGAGGGGCGAATTTTCACATGAAAAAACTGACCACCGATATTTGTACTCATTATACTGAGCGAAACTGAAAACCTGACACTTTTTTTTAAATTTGAAGTGTTTTTTCATGTTTTTGAACGTGTCATTTTTTTTTCAAGTCATTTTACTTGTAATAATGGTTGGTATTTCAATAAATGATTCAATACTTTACCTCAAGTAAAATAATTCAAAATGTGCAACAAGAAACATTATTTGTTATCAGGAAAACTGTTTTACCCTTGAATATTTCAATTTCCAAGCTTATCTTTGTCACAAGAAAGAAACGATTTTGTATAAGTGACCTGTTTATTCTCTAAAAATTAGCAGAGTTGGAAGATCTCATTGCAGAATCGTTCGGGCTCAGCGCGGACCACGGCCACGAGAGAATCGATGGCACAAGGAGCCAAAGCATCCACAAAGTCTCCGCAGACAGCGGCATCAGGGCTCACGGAAGCATCCTCACAGAAAGCGGGGCCCTTCAAGTAGGCCAAAAGAGCGGCGGTTTGCACATCTCCGGTGGCCACGTTCAAGAGGTCGTCCAATCGAGCCTTGCAGGTGTCGCAATCCCAGGCCTTGGTGGCAATGCAGCTGGGGTCAAGGGCAGCACAAGCGATGGCGGCGATGTTGTCGCTGGCCTCAAGAGCGGCCACAATGGCGGGCCACCAAGTGTCCACACCGGTGTTGCAACCCTCGGGGTCATCCAGAGCGGGGCAGCAGGCATCCTTGACGATGGTGGCCTCCTCGGTGACCTCGCTGTTGGAGCCCAAGAAGTCCAAGATGGCGTTGACACCGACCTTGCAGGTCTCGCAGTCAGCGGAGACGGTGGCGGCGAGGGCCACAACGGCGAAAAGGCTCAAAAATTTCATGATGACTAGGGATGTTCTCTCTTCAACTTCGTAGTGAGCAGTCTAAATTTTGCAATCAGTTTTTATACATGACAGTGCATGGATATTCATATCAATCGTTTATTGGTCAATATTGTAATTGCATAACTTTGAGGCGCATGCACTGAGTAATCCAGCCCGGATCTTACATGAACACTTGCATGATACCGCCCAAAAATTAAGTACAGTCTTGTTAAAAAAGATTAACAAAGTCAAATTGACAAATCAAAACAAACTGATAAAAATTCACTTGCACATCAACGTGACAAGTACTCCAAGTCCAGTTCAAAATAAAGCAAGTCATGTTACCGAGAGTACTTTGAATTTATCGTCATAGAGTATCTTGAAACACAAACAGCGCAGGTCTTTTTACGTGTACATCAAAGGATCACTGAGAGTGAGTCTAAGCAAGGTTTATGTTCCATAAAGTGAACTTTTGTAAACTAGGACTATATTCAATAAAGGGTGCCGCACCCCTTGATCAACCGATTGTGATTGCACAATACTCAATATTTTTTTATAATTTCTTATTGCGAACAATTTGCTCATTGGATACATTATTGTCGGTTATTGTTTTTTATCATTAAATACATTGTGAAGAGTGACAACGTGATGGGCCCATTCTGGGTTTTCGTGGCGCCGTTCAAGGCGCTTATCCACTATATCCTTAGTTGTAAAGTAGGAGGGGAGGAGACCTGGGATCGAACCCATGAATCCGAGCGTCGCGCGTTAACCAACTGCGCTAAACCATCATCCCCTAACACCCCAATATTTTGGAGATAATATGGACTTCACTATACTGGAGCTATTTTAAGTTGGATTAAATCAGGCAATAATGAACCCCTCAATGAAAAATTATCACTTCCCAGGTAATGAACAAGTAAAAGGTGGACTGCAGAACTCTTCCGACACCCTTTCTAAATTTTAGAATTGAACGAAATGTCTTGGCTGAAAAATCTTCCCCTCTAGCGTTTCCTCTAACACAAAGGAATACAGGGTCCATCTTGTAATAATGTAATTGATGAGCAATTTCGGGCGTGGTGGTAAATTGCCCCAATGTAGATATCAAGCCAATCTTTCTTCAGCAGGTAACCAACTCACCTGTGGTTGACAAAATGAACTGGATGTTTACCAGGTGAAATATGATTTGGGTACATGAGGAGGGAACTACAAAGATACTTTGAATATATTTCAACAAATTTTTTTTAGTGAAATATTGATCTTTTAGTTTTGCTTGGCCAAAACTTGTGTTTGGTAACATTCATAACTTTATCCATTTTCCAAAGTTCTGCATTTATGGCAGCATATGGCAATGTTTTAAAAAAATAGCTGATTGGCGGGAGGGGGGTGCACAATTCAAGCGATAGGAAGGACACAATGCTAAATTAATCGCAAAAGCTACACCCTGACACAATTTATTTCAAACATCTTAGCATGAACTAGACACAAGAGAACTCACCAACAAAGTAAAAAGATGTGTTCCAATACTTGGAGCTAACACAAATTTTCTACATCATTGGCTGGACTAAAAGGGATTATTGTGCATGGCGGACGACCTCATCCTCGATCTTTCCAATTGCTAGAGCGGTGATATTTAGAACTTTTTCAAAGGTTTATGCCAACCATGGGGTGTTTTTAGGGTGAGTCCTAAATTTTTAGTTGAAAGGATTCCTACATCATATGAATATCCCTAATTTAAATTTTATTGAGAGCTATTTCTTATTATTTGCACAAATCATATCCACTCTTTTGTAATAAACAAGATTTTCATCATCTCCTTCTAAAATCAAAATTGTATTTGTACTATCTGCTTATTCCCTCTCCATTTTGTTCGTGTCCACTCAAACATTTTATCAAATTCATTTGTGATGTAACAATTGTATTAATATACCTTTTATTATTTAACTCAAATATTTATCTATTTTGGAATAGATTATGCATGTTTTGTAACTTTTTATCATTTTCCCCATCATATAACGAAAGACCTTGCAAAAACGTTTTACTGAGCATTATCATGTAAATATGCTAAAATTGTTGTGTTTACCATCAGTCCCAAACGTACAAAAGCCCCTAGGGCTTAACAAAAGAAAAACAAAATTCAATTACAAAATAAATGAAATAAAAATATCAACAAGAAATATTAGTTTCGTTTTTCTGAAGTTAGATCTTCCCACAAGTTTTGACCTGAAAAAAGGCTGTCTGCATTTGAGGATATCACTGCTCCAACAAAAACTTCTTATCGATCGTCCCTCACCCAAGAAAGGTGTTAAATTCGTGACTATGCAGGGTTGGCGGTCCAAGTGTGGATTTTGATGTATTTAGGACATAACCAGTGTCGATTTCAGGTCAAATTGAGGCTCATAGACTTCTTTTTTTGGCCAAACCGGAACAGTGAGACATGTTGGGATACCAAACAGCCCACTCCAACACAAAACTTTGAGGGACAATTGCAAGGCACTGTGCCAACTGTCCCAATTACTTCATCAATGTCATGATCTCATCCATACCCAAGGGCTCTTACAGGGATTTGCGCAAAACAACTATTTTTTGATACTTCGGGATTCTTATCTTGTAATTTTGAAAAAAAAATATTGAAGTCTACAAGACTTATTATGGTCTTAAAGGGTCTACACTTTGGCCGCTGACCCTGCAGCGTGCAAATCTAAGCAACGGGCCAATGGGTCTCTGGAAGCCCAGGATTCGAACCAACGAACAACGCCCACTGTGCTGAGGAAAGTTGGCGAGTGCTCACATTCGGCGCCACAACTTCCAGATTGCTTCACGAAATGCTGCAAAAGAAGCTACTTCTTGGAAGTTTTAACACTTGGGACAAGTTTTTTTCTTGTGAAAAGGTATTTTATGGGAAAAGGTTGGACTACAAGTTTGAAAAAAAAAGTTTAGGATTTTGAAAAAATATTCTCAATGTATTTTTTCATTCTTGCATGAAAAAATTTGCAATAAAAGACCACTATTACTACATAAACACAAAAATTTAAACCGTTTAACTTTGAAACCATAAATTCATTCAACAAAATGTGGTGTTAAACACCTGTTTCGATTTAATGACAATGTTCTATTCAAGGTCCTTGTTATTTTTTAATTAAAACAATGGATTGTGCGGATTCTGGCAAAACACACAGTCAAAGCGTCTAAACATGCAATTCAACCATCTTCATAACCAATAAATCATAAGGCCGGTGTGTGAAATGCCAAAACCTGTAAACTGCCAAAAGTTGCCGATCAAGCCTTTTCTCTTGGTTCATCCCCTTCATCCACAGGCGAAACGATTTTTGACGTGATCACTCGAACCTCCGTGTATGCCTAATTTCTTTCTTTCTTGGACCCAAAAGTATTCCCTTTTTGAAAAAATAAAAACAAGAGAAACAATCCAGGTATATGAAAAAGAATCCAAAGCCGACAAACTTATCAACAAAAAAATTACAAGATGTTAAAAACATATGATGCAATAAAATGACATTAGTGGATGGCAATAGATATCTGACTACTTGACCTTCTTTTACTTTTATCGATCAGTTGACGCAATGCATTTTATAGCCAGCCTTGAATGCGAACGAACAATGCTCTCGTTCGATAAAACAACTGTCGAGTTTTTTTGGGATATATCAAGTCATAATCGGCAATCTAGGTGAGTATGTTGAAGGTTGCATGACGAGTATTTATGCACTTTGTTTCTATGGGACTCGTTTTACAAATTACCGATGTAGTTGACAATTTTCAATTACAAATTACAACTGTTTTTCACATGTATACGAAAAGTTGGTAATAACAATTTCGAGTAATAATTTAATTATTTTACCCTATACTGTGACTCTGGGTAATTTATGGACCAAAGAACATCAACGTTTCAGGAAATTTTCAGCACAAAAAGTGTTTGGATACAATGAAATACCACAAATAATAGTGCTTGTTTGAGAAATGAAATATGGTTGCCCTGATGCAGAGCAACACGGACAATAACTTGCTTCTATAATCTCGTTTGATGATTTGAAGTCCAATTTTTTAACTTTCTTTTGTACACCAATGGCTCTTCAAACTCGCCTCTTGGTGATTTGAGTGAACCAACAAAATAA